>VDFB02281492.1:649521708-649567712 GCA_007258455.2 Sequoia sempervirens
CAACCCTCTCCCACCCTCTCCCACTATCTCCCACTATCTCGAACTATCTCCCATTCCCTCCCACTCTATCAAAATATCTCCCACTCTCTCCCACTCTTTCCCACTCTCCCACTCTCTTGAACTCTCTCCCACTCTTGCCCACTCTCTCCCTCTCTCTCACACCATCCCCCACCCTCTTCCATGCTCTCCCACTCTCTCCAACTCTCTCCCACCCTCTACCACTCTCTCCCACCCTCTCCTCTCTCCTCCACTCTCCTCTCTATCACTCTCTCGACTCTCTCACCTCTCCCACCCTCTCACACTCTGTCCTCTATCCAGCTCTCTTCCTCTATCCCACCCCTCTCCCACCTTCTTCCACTCTCTCCTCTCTCCAACTCTCTCCCTCCTCTCCAACCTTCTTCCTCTCTCGTCTCGCCACACTCGCCCTCCTCTCCATTTCTCTCCTCTCCTCCTCTCTCCCTCTCCAACTCTCTTTTCCTCTATCCAACTCTCTCCTCTCTCCCTCCCTCTCTCCAGAGCTGTCTCCCGATCTCTGCACTCTCTCCACCTCTCCCACCCTCTCCTCTCTCCCTCCTATCCAACTCTCCAACTCTCCCTCTCAATATGCCTTGCTCTCTCCCTCCTCTTCCCTGCTTGTCCCACCTTGTCCCTCTCTCCCATTCTCTCCCACTCTCTCCTCCCTCTCTCCCTCTCTCCATCTCTCTTGCATGCTATCTATCCTCTCCACCTCTCCCACTCTCTCCCTCTCTCCAACTCTCTCAAATCTCTCCTCTCTTGTACCTCTCCCACCTCCCTCTCTCGGCTCTATCCAGCTCTCCTCCTCTCTCCCAATCTCTCACTCTCCTCCTCCTCTCCCTCTCTGCTCTCCATTTTTCTCCCACCCTCTCTCCCACCCTCTCCCACCCTCTCCCATTCTCTCCCACCCTCTATCTCTCTCTCTCTCAAGTCTCTCTAGTCTCTCTCAATTCCACTCTCTTTCTCTCTCAAGTATCTTCCATGAACACCCTTTCACTCTCTCAGGTCTCTCTCTCACTTACTCCATTTATCTATCTCCCTTATACCCTTAATCCTTAAACCCTAAACCCTTATAACCCTCTACCCTAAACCCATAACCCTTAACCCTTAAACCCTATACCCTATACCCTTAACCCTTAACCCTTAACCATTAAACCGTCTACCATATACCCTTAAACCCTCTACCATCTACCATTTACCCTTAGGTTTATGTGTAAAAAAATTGGATATCTAATTTCTAGTACTAAAATCATACCATTACAATTTTTATTTTTATTTTTTCAAATCAAATATCAGATTGTATTGGATATCAGATTATAATAGATATTGGATTTTTAGGCAATAGAAAAACCCCATGTGGGCCATTTGTGCATTCCAATGGACCCTACATTCTGTTTCCAGGCTTTCTAGGAAACAAACACACAATTTCAAATAGGAAGAGATAAAGATCAAATTTTTGGAGCATCTTCTACTCAAATTTGTCATAAGCAATGATTTTTTAGCAGCTTTTATGAGGTACAATGGGGAGCAGTAGTCGTCGAAACAAAAAATGTAAGAGAAAGCTTACAAAAGAACAAATTGAAGCATATAGACAAAGATATAGAGAAGGTCATAGGAAGAGAAGACAAGGTATGTTAAATAAATTGGTGAACTTGACCCCTATGGTCTTTCAAGTGAAGAGGAAATTGAATATGTTGAAGGTGAAAATGTTGGAATTGAAGATGTTGAACATGATATTCAAATTGGGATTGAAAATATTGAATTTGATAATGAAAATGTTGAAGGTGGAAATGTTGGATTTGAAGATGTTAAACATGATATTGAAATTGGGAATGAAAATATTGAAATTGATAATAAAAATTTTCAAAGTGAAAATTTTGGATTTGAAGATTTATAACATGATGTACTAATATTGGGAATGAAATTATTCAAATTGATATTGAAAATGTTCATGGTAAAAATGTTGGAAATGAAAATTTTGAACATAATATTGAAGCAATTGAAAATTATGTTTCACCAGATTACATGAGAAATGAAGAACCTTGTGTGGAAGAAAGACATATTCCAAATTCAAGACCTTCAAGAACCCCTAAATGGTTACTTGAAATTGATGAGAACATTATTAAAAAATTTAAGGAAAGAGGTCAACACAAACTATTCGGTTGTGGGCTAGAAGAATTTTCAACCAATATTTTAGCAATAAGACATTGACCAAGCAATGCCAACTTTTTGTACAATTGCTAAAGATGCAAAAGATGAGACCTTTGCTAGCCAAATTGAGGATTTGTGTGAACAAGAAGACTGAAAAAAATCTATTATTGTCAAAAATATTTTTAATGCTCTCAAGTCTACTTGAAAAAATAACAAGGAAAACAATAAGAGAGTTGCATGGAGAGTCATTACAACTACCCTAGTAAGCCATCAATTGAAAAAGGCTTGCTTTATGAGACAAAATTGTATTTATTTTGACATAAATCATAGAACTTTGGATAGAGAAATCACAAGAAGATAAAGAGTAGATGATCCTCTTCAAAATGATACATGGGATTTTTTTTAGGAGGCTTCCACATGTTGATAAGAAGCTAACTGATAATGTAAAGTAGGTAATTCAACAATTTTGGCATTATAAATCTAGTGTATCACCCAATGCAAAGGATGCTTTAAAGTTAAGAATTGGAAATTGAGATTGTACACCAGACCCTAAACATTTCTTGGAATCAAGCCAAACAATGTTGTTCAAAAAATTTATTGAAACAAATCCCAATATGGAAGTCTTACAAATGACTTTTGAAGGTTTAAAGTCATTTTATTGTGTGCCTCTTAAGATTTGTGATACTTGTTGTAAATACCATGTGGATTTTTTAATGTACCATGAGCTATTACACTATATCTATTGTACTTTGCATGCTAAAGGGAAATGTTGTAGAAGTGTGCTACAATGCATCTTCTGAAATCATCAAGGGACTTCCTAGATCTATTTTATGTTGTAGAGATGATGGTTTCTTTTTCCATAGAAATGATTGTTTAAATGCAAAGTGCTCACAATGTGGTGGCTTGTCAAAGTTTGTTCAATGTTTTCATGAGAGTTCTAAACATGAATTTGGAAAGAAGCTTGTTGAGGAAAAGAGATATGAGATAATCAAATATACTTTGCAGAGTGTTGGTGAAGTTTCTAGATGTGAGTTGGTGACAAAAGAATCCAATGTTGCTAATTTTATTACATATTTTAAGGAAAATATTTTCTACAAGTATGCAAGGCATAGTATAGGTCTTAGTGGTTGGATAAACAATTTAGGATGTTTAAGGACCCTTTTATGATTGGCACTATTATACCGATGGTTGATTTTGCAGAAAACTACACATTGCAACCACAAAACAAGGTACAATCTCATTATTACAATTCGATTCAAATTACTATTTTTGTCCACATAACGTGTATACATGCACCTGATAGTATAGAGGAGGATCAAAAGATAATCATAGAGTATCATTTTTATATGAGTGATGATAGATCTCACTCATCTAAGTATGTCCAGCATTGTTTCAAGATTTTTTTTGAGTTCTTGCAGGAGCATGATATAGCACTAGGCCAATATCTCATTTGGTCAAATAATTGCACAAGTCAATTCAAGAATGCTTGTATGTTTTATTGGTTTAGTAGAATGTATGTAGAGAGGGGGCTACCTCATATTTGGAGAATTTTGAAGCTAGACATGGGAAAGGGGAGAATGATGGAGCAAGTGCATGCATAAAGAGAGATCTAGTTAAGGAGCAATTGTAGATTTCAGGAGCCAAATTCAGTGATGCATGTTCTATTGTTGATTGGTGTAGTTCAACATTGTCATAGGGAGGCACACTTGATTCAACAGTGCATAGATTATTTTGGTTGGTAGAGGAGGGTACAATGGGAGGAAGATTGGATTTTCACACAATCAAATATTATTCAAAGACACATTCATTTCAAAGCTCAGATGCAGACACATGGACCATTTGAACATGAGAGTTGGCTTTTTTTTGTCAAAGTTGTATTTAGTGTAAGTGGGATCAATGTGAGTCAAGTGAATGGGTGGATACATGGGTTCCATAGTATCTAACTCCTTTATCTCAAACAATATCCATGACAAATGACACAATGGAAATTTCAGTTGATTACAATCGTCTTTTAGATCTACTATAGCTAGGACATGTTTTTGCAGTTGTTGCACCATAGGGGAATGAATAGAGATTAGACTATTGGTTGACTCGATGTGTGTAGGTAAAACATAAGCTAACACAACTGATGGAAGATTACAATGGTTTCATGTATCATATAGGTTCAGTTGTGGTTGCAAGAAATTGGTTGTGAACATACATGATTAGAAAGAATGGCACACCTACATTTTAAGAGTATGAGAAACATAAAACCATTCTCATGTATTCACACCTTGTTATAGCAACAAATGTTAAGTTGTTGAAGCATCATGCTAGACCAAAGACAAGACAACTATGGACACTTAGTAATGTTGATCATGAAGAAATATTGGATACTCTTAAGAAAAGAGATGACCCTTCAGGCACTTGAATAACATTTTCAAGAATGGAAGGTACAATTCTTATGTTCATTATGCTTAAGTTCATTAGTGTTCTTTATTTAATACTGATATTTTGTATACTATGTAGGTTTCTTTAATAGTGATATTTTGTATGCACTTTTGTGATAATTTTGGCACAACTGATCATGGACTTGCTACAACAATAGCCAGCTCTGATTCTTTCAAAGAGGTATGCAACATATTAGAACAATATAGATTTGTTATTCTAAGCATCTTTATAGTTTGCATCACTAGTTCATCATCATTCAGGTTGTTTAGATTAATATAGATTTATTAGTCTAAGCATCTTTTCTATTGTGACAATGATATAGATTTCTCATTTTCCCCATTTTGTGATATTCCTAACATGATTGATCATGGACTTGCTACAACAACAACCAACTCTGATTCTTTTGGAGAGGTATGTGATAGATCAGAACAATATAGATTTGTTATTCTAAGCATCTTTGTTAGTCTAAGAACAATATAGATAGATTAGAACAATATAGATTTTTTATTCTAAGCATCTTTTATGTTTTCATCACCAATTCATTATCATTAAAGGTTATTTAGATTAATATAGATTTGTTAGTCTAAGCATCTTTTCTATTGTGACAATATAGATTTCTCATTTTCCCATTTTTGTGATATTCCTGGCATGATTGATCATGGACTTGCTGCAACAATAGCTAGCTCTGATCCTTTTCGAGAGGTATGTGATAGATTAGAACAATATAGATTTGTTATTCTAAGCATCTTTGTTTGTCTAAGAACAATATAAATAGACTAGAACAATATAGATTTGTTGTTCTAACCATCTTTTATAGTTTTCATCACCAATTCATAATCATTTAGGTTGTTTAGATTAATATATATTTGTTAGTCTAAGAATTTTTTTTATTGTGACAATATATATTTCTCATTTTTCTTTTGTTGCGATATTCCTAGCACAATTGATCATGGACCTGCTGCAATAATAGCCAGCTTTGATCCTTTAAGAGAGGTATGTGATAGATTAGAACAATATTGATTGGTTATTCTAAGCTACCTTGATGATTTGTATAGGTGTTTGTTAGTCCAGAACGTGAACATACTACTATTGTGGAAGATTGTGCCTTGAATGCCTCCAATATGAAAATTTTGTAAAATTTGAATTTTCAAATGTGAAACAATGTAAAAAGGTCATAACTGTGTATGGGCATAATCTATATTTAGTGATGTTGTTTGAAATATGGGTCAAATTTCTAGCATTGTATAAAGGGTATGTTTAAAATTTAAAGGGGTTTTTATTTTGGAAACTCGTAGGTTGAATTAGTCATACAGGCGCATGCTTTTTTATTGTTATTGCGACAATTCTATAATAACTTTTTGTATTTAATCAAGCTACAACCAAAGGTTTTCTTCTTGGTTCTTTCCTGTCGATATGCTTGTTTCAACCAGGTTTTCTAATATCTCCTATTTATATATAATAAATTACATTGGCTTACCACTTTTTCTCCTCAAATCCAACTTGGGTGCAACTTCATTTTTAGCAACTTTCATGAGGTTTTTGAGAAAATCAATGTTTCAAACCTTACCACACCCTATAAAATCATCAAACATGTCTATTAGGACATTCACAAGATTGATCCAACCTTAAATCCTATTGCCCCCATGTTTCATTGACATTAGCAAGTTGTAACCACCATTTTTCAACTAATTTCACTCATTTTTTCCATGCATGGCAACTCACCAACTCAAGTACAGATGTTTCTAGCTCTCTAAGCCCACATGGTCACCTTATATAGTCCTAATAAAACCTACCATGGCCATACCATCCAGTTATAGGCCATACAATAGATGGTATGGCCTTTTACCACTTTGGACTCTTAAGGGAAATCATCAGTCCAATGTAGCTCAAAGTGATTTGTTTTATTTGGGTGCAAAAGAGGACCCTCCCTAGCTTAAACATACCCATCTGGACATGTTTGAATAGTTTGTTTCATCATATGAGTTGTTGAATGAAAGTGACACCACTTTGCAATTTTACACTGCTTGCATCTGGCAACTTTTCCCTCAACTGAAAACTTTCCAACATAGGAAAATGCCTGAGAGATAGCAAAAATTGAGAGAGGTTATTGTAGATGGGCTAAACATGATCCCATAGCCTCAAATGAAGAGTCTGTAAACATCACAGTTTCCAAGAAATAACCCTTCAAATATTGCTTCCTTTTACCACTTTGGACTCTTAATGGAAATCGTCGATCCAATGTAGCTTGGAGTGATTCAGTATATTTGGGTTCAAAAGAGGACCATCCCTAGCATACACCTACCCATTTAGCTATGTTGGAATAGTTTTTTTGGTTGTACAAGTTGTTGAATGCAAGTTGCACCACTTTGCAAGTTTACTCTACTTGCATCTAACAACTTTTCCTTCAACTGAACAAGTTGCCACCACGGGAAAACACCTCTAAGATAGAAAAAACTGAGAGAGGTTATTGTAGATGGGTCAATAATGATCTCATAGCCTCAAACAGAAAGTTTGTAAAAATCATGATTTTTGAGAAATAGCCCTTGACATATTGCTACCTTTTATCACTTTGGACTCTTAAGGGAAATCATCGATCCAATGTAGCTTAGAGCAATTCAGTGTATTTGGGCGCAAAAGAGGACCATCCCTAGTGTAAACATACCCATCCGGACGTGTCAGAATAGTTTTTTTGGTCGTACGAGTTGCAAAATGAAAGTTGCATCACTTTGCAACTTTACACTGCTTGCATCTGACAACTTTTCCCTCAACTGAAAACATGTTGGTCACAAGAAAACGTCTCTAAAATAGAAAAAAACAAGAGAGGATATTGTAGATGGGCCAAACACAATCCCATTGCCTCAAACAAAGAGTCTTTCAACATCACGGTTTCCAAGAAATAGCCCTTCAAATATTGCTTCCTTTTAGCACTTTGGACTCTTTAGGGAAATCGCTAGTCGAATGTAGCTCAGAGTGATTCAAAAAATTTGGGTGAAAAAGAGGACAATATCTAGCATAAAATTACCTATCTAGACGTGTTGGAATAGTCTGTTTGGATGTACGAGTTGCAGAATGAAAGTTGCACCACTTTGCAACTTTACACTACTTGCATCTGACAACTTTTCCCTCAACAAAAAACTTGCTACCATAGAAAACACCTTTGAGATAGCAAAAACTGAGAGAGGTTATTCTAGATGGGCCAAACATGATCACATAGCCTCAAATGGAGAGTCTGTAAATGTCACGGTGTTCAAGAAATAGCCCTTCAAAGATTGTATCCTTTAGCACTTTGGGCTCTTAAGGGAAATCATCAATCCAATGTAGCTCAGAGTGATTCAGTGTATTTGGGTGTAAAAGAGGACCATCCCTAACGTAAACATACCCATCTGGATGTTTTGGAATAGTCTATTTGGTTGTATGAGTTGCTAAATGAAAGTTACACCACTTTGCAACATTACACTATTTGCATCTGACAACTTTTCCCTCAACTGAAAACTTACCACCACGGGAGAATGCCTCTGAGATAGAAAAGAATGAGAGAGGTTATTGTAGAAGGGCCCAACACGATCTTGTGGCCTCAAAAAAAATGTTTGTAGGCATCACATTTTCCAAGAAACAGTCTGTCAACAATTGCTGCCCTTTTGCACTTTGGACTCTTAAGGGATTTCGCTGATTAAACGTAGTTTGAACTCCTTCGGCCTATTTGGGTACGAAAGGAGACCATGCCTAATCTAAACATAACCATCTAGATGTGATGGAATAGTTAGTTAGGTCATACAAGTTGTAGAACAAGATTTATTTATGCACTTACAAGTAGTTTTTAGCCTCCAAAAGAACTCTAATGCTGATTTTTGTGTGAAAAAAAGCCATGAGACCATAGCTTGTTGCTTTCTTTTTAATGGAAACTAGTGGGAAATAGAGTTAATTTCATCATAGATTTAGCATTTGAGATTGTATGAATACATCAAAATGGCTAGTGTACTAAATAAATTCTTATGCTTTCTAAAGAATGTTGATAACTCTACTTAGTTGGCTTCTTTTTTCAAAATCATACAAATTGAACCTTGGCATCAATAGACTTTGTATATCAAGCTACCAAAATTCATAACGAGTCATAAAAAAGGTTGAGGAAGTCATTTTTGGGGTTGATGAATGTAATTTTGTGAAGAATCAATAAGATTATATTGAGTTACCTTGCAAAAATTATGGTTTCTACAGAAAAAATCTTTGTTTTGTCCTTTGTTCAACCCCTACACAAGAAGTAAATGGCTGCATAGTGTGTGGAATAAGGAGGTAGAAGGCCTGAGACCCCTTTAAATTTTGTTTGAATGCTTTCTTTTAATTTTTTGTGAGTTTTGTCCCAAGTTTTCTCAAGGCAGGTAGTGAACCCAGATTTTGCATTTTGAGTAAATTATGAATTATTGAAGCCCTCCACCTACTATACCTTTCATATGGCTCAATGGAGAGGATGTTTACAATATGATTTGAATGTGTGCATGTCCATTTAATAAAGGTGAAATGATTTGTGAGTCTTGGATTTTTTGTCCTAAGCAAATCATTGCTTAAATTGCATGAAAATGGAGCTTTTAGCCTAGGGTTTGTTAAAATCAATAAGAGTGGGGGAATCTCTTTAATTTTTAAGCACATTGGAGTCATAATAGAAGTGTTTGAGTTGGTGGCATGGTCAGGGGAGTTGTGCAAGTGGGACTTTCAATAAAACCTATGCATTTGCATGGTAAATAGATGGTTTCATTGGACAACCTACTAAAGGACCTGTAGGTGCAGAATAATCTTACAATTTGTTGTTTTATGACACAACTCAGGATTTTTTGGGGTGTTCTTGTGAAGATAAAGTGTTTAAAGGGCACTCACTTTGTGAAAGAGGGCTAATTCACTAGCCTAGGATAGGGGTATGCTATTGGTTGTCAAATTTGGTCCAAAGGAGTCGAGGGTAGTTTTCACATATGTTTTCACCCTCACTCTGCATCAATCCATAGCTTGTTTGGAAGCACTTGTTTTAGGGTTTTAGCCATAACAACAAACTAGTGAACTATTTGATAAAAATCTTTGGTACACATGTATGAAAAATGTGGTAGCATAGACAAGGCAGTGAACTATTTGAAAAAATGTCTCAAAGAAATGTGGTCTCATAAAATTCCATGACAAGCAAATGCAAGTGACAACTGCTCCTAGTTATTAGTTATGTAATGTGAAGTAATTGCATAATTGCTTAGGTTGAATTTGTAAAAACTATATTGTAATTGAAAATTTTTCATCTATCAACATCTAGTTGTTAGTTATGCAATGTGAAGTAATGCTTTGAGTTTGAAAGGTGTGCAATCTAATGTAATCAATGATATGAATATAAACTACATAATACAACAAATTTTTTTATGCTATTGTACATTGATATTTAACTATTGCTCACTTGATTAAATTTTCAAAGAGTTTAATCATGCACATGAGGAAGAAATTAAATTTTGATTGTCAACTTCTATATATCAAATTATATAATAATCTTGAGTGTATCTCCATATACAAAAATGGCATCAATGCCAACTCAAACAAAGTTTTACAAAATATGGCATATTCCATCTTGATGTCTATTGAAAATTTACATGCCAAAATGTCTATCTCATCCTAAACTACTCGTGGATCATCAAAATGGAGCCTCTTTGAAGCACTCATTGGCTCTAAAGGTAGCTACACAAGAAAAATTCAAACCACAATTGAGATTAGTTATACTATATGATTTAAAATTGAACAATTGACATCAAAATCAATATACATTGAATTATAATTGAAGTCTATAATTGAAATCTTGATGACCTGAAATATACATCTCTTCAAAGGGTTAGGAGTCCTAGAATATACCCCTCTCAAAGAACCGACCAAACCAACTTTTGTAATGTCAATCTATATATGTGAACAAAAACATAAAATTGATTCAAGTTAGCATACAATTGTCAGTAATAGGAACATATAAATGCCAAGCACAAAATGAAATAAACACATACCTCTTTAGGCTGATCTTTTTCTTTATCTCCTTTAAGTGTTTCAACACCTCCTCCTCAAAGTGTTTCAACACCTACTCCTTGAAGTGTTCCAATACCTCCTCCTTGAGGCATTGTGGAAATTGTCAACAATGGCGTATAGCTCATAACTGCCTATACATAAAAATGACAAGTACATATGAAACTACCAATCTATGTCAATGTGTGTATAATCAATATAAGATCTTAAAAATCTTAATTCAATCAAATTTGAGTTCAATTACCTTCCCCTTATCTAACATCGCACTTCCATAATTTGGACAAGGTTGTACCTCACTCGCACTAGGTATTTCCTACAAGAGGAAAATAAGATAAACATATAAATTATTATATAATCTCATTAATGACAATTCAAATGAGAAGCAAGTATATAATAAAAAATGTAAAGTGAGTGCAAAAATATATATTGTGTGTGTGTCGAGGCCAAATGAAATGGCCCTAAGGGTGTTATTAGGTACCTATGTGAGCTCCTCCTTAGTCATCAACTATTAAATAGACCATGTAAATAAATATTAGTATGTTATACTATCTCTTATTAATATTCATTTAAAAATAAATGAAAGTTATGAATTTACAACTTAAATCTTACCTGTGTCACTATTCCAATGTCCCCCTCTAGCAAGAGAGGACATTGTAGAGTGTGATCCACTCCCATGTGTCTAATTTATAATGTCCACATCATGGAGGTCATAATCAAAAGTGTCCAAGGGATGCTCGATGGGTTGTATAAGAGGAACCAAGCATATTTGGTTGCACATAGAGCAATTATGTGGCATGCAAATATGTGGACCTAACGAGGATAATGCAGCAACACTCGAGTGATCACCAACATCACCAAAATCTAGCTGAGATACTGTAGAAGCATGTGAAACCAAAAGACTACTCAAAGAGTGAATAGCCTAGATAGTATATGTGGCTGCATCCTGCATAATATTTGGATGATATAATGGAGGTGGCAGAGGAAGGGGAGCAGAAACATATGGGTGTGGGACTACTCTAACTACCCCTAGTCTATCTTGGTGCATACCTCCACCAACATCCTCCAAGGGTTTAATGTCAATGTAATTGACATGATTCCCTAACACAAACTCATCATATATTTTTTTAATAATGTAAAATGGTATATCACAACTATTGTTTAGTGGTTTATCAAAAACCATACACCAACGATCCCAAAAGTTATCTACAATGTCCCTATGCGTGCACCATTTTATAGAGAGTTTCAGTTTATTAAAATTAACCGGCAAACTAGTGCGGGGGTTAACAAATAAAGACACTATTTGGGCTTTGGTTATTCCAAGATCTTTCACATCATCATAAGAAAATCCACATGCATAATATTCCCTCATGTCTTCTCACCACGAATGAAAGGAATTATGTTGGGTGGAGAGGGTTTCTATATTTTTAATTATTTGTGTTTGACATCTTGGATAATCAAGGGATTCTCATATAAACTTTAGAAATGCCCCTCAATTGTGGTATTTTTTCACCAATTAAGTCTTCAATTGATGGCTATGGAGGTGGTGGATCATTTGGAATTTGTGCATTTTCATTCTTAGTTGGTGGATTGTTTGGAATTTGTGCATTTTCATTATCAGCTGGTGGATCATTTGGGATTTGTGCATTTTCATTCTTAGCTGGTGGATCATTTGGAATTTATGCATTTTCATTCTCAATAGCCATAATGCCTCATTAAAGTTAAAAACTAAATAATCTAATTGAAATTAGACAATATAAATGAAAATATTGTCAAAATACCCTACTTTTAAAAAAATAAAATAAAAAAACTACTTTTTAACAAAAATTTATAAGATTCTCTAATTTTTAATACAAATACATAAACAACACTATTTTTAAAACAAAATCCGTTAAAAAATTCATCTTTAATGAAAATCCATTCTAAACTCAAGTTTTTCATAAAAATTCAATCAAAAACCCTATTTTGAAAAAAAAAATCCTTAAAAACTAACTAAAATTATACAAATCTAATTCAAAATTCGATCAAAGCAAAGAAAAATCCAAAATCTAGCATTTCAAAAATGGATATCGGCTATAAATCAGATATATTTTATGTGGAAAACCTCCTCACTATGCACCCATGCCCTACCTGTGAAAGTGTAAAATGATTTTAACAGGCCCAATATATATATATATATATATATATATATATATATATATATATATATATATATATATATATATATATATATATATATATATATTTGCCTCAAATTGGAAATCTGATATGGAAATCTTGGTTTGGGCTGGGCATTGCTTTAGAGCAATGTACTGACACCCAAGCCGCAAAAAATTCAACTCGACATTTTTTGCATTTTTGGGTCAATGAAAAACGTAATTTTTTCCCCATTGCCACTTTTTGGCTCATCATGATCTTGCACATACCTGGGGGACCTATTGCGCTAAACTAAGTGACCTCAAAATTTTTAAAGAAGCTAACTTCTTCTATAAATGGGGTTTTGGTATGGGAAATAGAAGCATATATAAAATAAAGAATCTAACTAAGGTGATATGTCAGAATTTAGATAAAAGGCACGATAAACCTATCTTTTGGATATGATCTAAGGGCTTGCTTAGCAATTTACCATGTCCTAGAATAATAGAAATCAAGTATTTTAGCATGAACAACTCATTCAATGACATAAAATATTAATCACAACAATTTACTAAAAAGAAGAGTCAAAAGACATGATTTGAACCAACAAAATTGCATTCAAATTATAGAAGTACGACAATAAACCATTCAAACAAAAATGGCTCATCATAAAGATTATCAATAGAATAAGAAATAGAGAGGCCGAACAATGGCACAACCTATGAGTTCTTGCAATAATCTAAACAATACAAAGGCCTGGTATCTCTAACAATCCTATAATTCTAAAAATTGGTGAAATAGCATATAATCTCCAAACTTGTAACTTAAAACATTGAACTTTCAGAACTGTGGAACCCTTCCTCCAAAAGAAAGAGCAGTATTTATAGCAAGTCCTCCACCACTTGGAAAGAAACAACCAAAAGGATTCAAAATTTGAGCAATGACGTTGAGGAAATGATTTCCCTTAGTCGTTGTAATAGAAAATATTTGAGACACATCATCTAGTCTCCCTCCATTCAGGGACATCCCCTACGAATGATGGTAGTGGGCTAGCAAAGTATCGTACAGACAAGTGTCACCCTTTAGGATAGGAGGTTAGAAAATATGGCAACATCCTATAGCTTATAGTCCATGTCACCCCCTACATTGAAGAAGTATATGCTGAAGAGACACGTGGCAACATTTCGCTACCTATGGTCAATATTTCCTTCATTGAAAGCTTACGTAGAGAGGACATGTAGCAAAATATTTATTGTAGACACTACTTCTGGGGATTACCTTATCCTTCTGTGAATGTAAACTATGTAGCATGTGAGCAAGGGCCGATGAGAGAGTGAAAGGAATTGATCAAAATAACTCACGGTCATGACATGTGGGAGCATTTTAGGGGCCGATAGAAGAGCAGGGAGGAAATTCTTTCAAAGTGCAATGATCAGGCACATGGCCGAAGCTATAGTGACAAAAAAAGGGGGTCGATGAAATTCATTGAAGGAATGGGCTAGCACTTAGCCAAAATCAAACCCAAAGGGAGCATGGTGAATTTTGAATTCATAGAGAACATAGCAAAAGTCTGGAATTTTTGAGAGGGAATTTCCCTATGGCTATATACTCTGCTATAGACTGCAATCAATAATGCATATATATGTGCATCCAGTTTAAGAAATATGTATATATATAACAGTGAGAAACAAAAGTAAAAATATACTCATTTTTCAACAAAACCTTATAAAAAATTGAAACAATATAGCCTTTTCAACAACACCTTATCAAAAATGAAACAATATAGCCTTAGGTAGAGAAGAGTAATCAACAATACCTGATGTAACAAAACATAGAGTGTACAACATTAACTATTTTATTTTGTTCCAACCATAACCAGAAAATGGAAACCATAAATTAAACATCATTGGTTTCAATAGGGAGCCAAATGGAGAAACCCACAAAACTGTAGCCATAGAGCCCATGCAAAATGATAGCCATATAACACAATCATAAATGAAATGTAATATTTCTTTTAACAAATAATATTATCTTCTATCAATAGCACCTTGTCAAAAATTGAAACAATATAGCCTTTTGAACATAAACTTATCGAAAATGAGATAATATAGGCCGAGCTACACAATAAAAATTGACCAAAACTTGCATAATATCAACAATTTAATTTTGTTGCCATGCAGATGGAGAATATAGCCTTTTCAATAGAACCTTATCAAAAATGAAACAATATAGCCTCACATAAGGAATAGTAATCAACAATACCTAATGTAACCAAACATAGAATCAACAACATTAACTATTTTATCATGTTCCAACTATTACTAGAAAACAAAAGCCATAAATCAAACAACATTAGTTTCAATAGCGACCAAGATGGAGAAACCCACAAAACTGTAACCACAAAACCCATGGAGAACGATAGCCACATAACACAACCATAAATGAAACAATATTTCTTTTAACAAACAATATTGTTTTCTATCAACAATAGCTTATTGAAAATTGAAACAATATATACATATATACATATATATATATACAAATATATATACATATATATTAATATTAAAATATACTCTTTCCTAAATAGAACTATAACAAAAATTGAAAGAATCTAGGCTTTTCAACAACACCCTATCAAAAATTGAAATAATATAGCCTCTTCAACAACACCTTATCAAAAATAGCACAATATAGCCTAGGATAGAGAAAAATAATCAACAATGCATAATGGAATCAAACATAGATTGTATGACATGAACACATGGTTGATTGCACAAAGCACCAAAAAATGTACAGTAATAAACCAATGAAAAAAATATAGCTGAAGCTACGATAGTCTTTCCTCAAAAACACCTTTTCGAGCATGGGATAATATGGTCGAACATACACAACAACAACCAACAAAAATTGGATAACGTTATTAATTTTATTCCATTCCAAGCATAGGAAAAAATGGAAGCCATAAAGAGAAACCTAGAGAGGTTCAAGAGTTGAAACAATATAGCTTCCTCAACAACACCCTTTTGAAAATTAATAGTGACAAACCCATCCAAAAATATACTCCTTTATTTTCATATATATATATATATATATATATATCAGCCATTTGTGTGAACTTTGGTCAGAATTTTCGTTACCCTTCCCAATTTTAGAATTTGTTGGCACTAGGGAAAAGGTGGTGGGTTGCTTTCCTGTTTTAGTGAACTTTGGTTGGAATTTTTGTCGACCTTCAAAAAATTTCGAGGTCTCCGACACTATGGAAATGGTGGCAGATTTTCTTTTGGTTTTTTAAATAAAAATCATTTGGTGTGATGATAGAGAAGGCCAGTGAAATGGAATCAACATTAACTATTGTATGGTTTCCTTGTAGTGGCAATGGTGCAAGTAACATCTGTCTTTAAAGTCCTTAGAAAACAAAGTGAATGTTTGTACAATTTTCAATAACGCATTGTTGGGTGTCATTCTCTAGGTTTATCTTGTTGTTCAAGATAGCTATGAGTGATGAGGGAAAGCTTCTGTGAAGATAAAAGTGTTTTAATTATTTGTGGAATTTTTGCAAAGCTGGTTGGAGGTTATTTTGTGTTTTTTGCATGCATTGATGGTTGCAAAATCACTAGAAAAGTTGGTGTTGTGATAATTTTGTGCTCATTTTTTACAAGTGGTGGAGAAAGAATGGAGGGAAAAGAAAGCAAGTGGGAAGAGGTGTATTTCTAAAACATATTATGTTATTTTACCTTATTGAAAATTGAAACAATATAGCTTTTTGAATAGAACCTTATAAAAAATGAGACAATATAGGTTGAGCTAGATAATAATAATTGACAAAAAACTACATAACGTCAACAATTTTATTCCATTGCCAACACAACCACTAAATGAAAGCCATAAAGAGAAATTCACAAAACATTGACATGTATATAAATATGTGTATATATGTACATGTATATACGTATATATTTACAAATATATATACAAATATATTAATATTAATATATACCCAATATAGCTAAAGGTAGACAACAATAATCAACAATACCTAATGTAACCAAACACAAAATGAATAACATTAGCTATTTTATTTTATTCCAACCATAACCACAAAATGGAAGCCATAAATCAAACAACATTGGTTTCAACAGCTTCCCAGATGGAGAATATAGCCTTTTCAATAGTACCTTATCGAAAATCAAACAATATAGCCTCGGGAAGGGAATAGTAATCAACAATACCTAATGTAACCAAACATAGAGTGTACAACATTAACTATTTTATTATGTTCCAACGATAACCACAAAACATTGGTTTCAACAGTGACCTAGATGGAGAAATCCACAAAACTGTAGCCACAAAACCCATGCAGAATGATAGCCATGTAACACAACCATAAATGAAAAAATATTTCTTTTAACAAATAATATTGTCTTATATAAACAAAACCTTATCAAAAATTGAAACAATATATCCTTTTCAATAGAACCTTATCGAAAATGAGACAATATAGGTCGATCTAGACAATAACAATCCACAAAAAACTACATAATGTCAACAATTATATTCTATTGCCAATGTAGTCACTAAATGCAAGCCATCAAGAGAAACCCATAGAAAATTGACATGTATATAATCATATGTATATATGTATATATTTTCAAATATATATACATATATATTAATATTAAAATATACCAAATATAGCCTAAAGAAGAGAACAATAATCAACAATACCTAATGTAACCAAACGTAGAATCAACAAAAATACATATTTTATTCTATTCTAACCATAACCACAAAATGAAAGCCATAAATCAAACAACATTGGTTTCAATAGCAACCCAGATGGAGAAACCCATAGAACTATAGCCACAAAGCCCATGCCGAATGATAGCCACATAATGCAACCATAAATGAAACAATATTTCTTTTAACAAACAATATTGTCTTCTATCAACAACACCTTATTGAAAATTGAGACAATATATACATATATATATATAGCCTCTTCAACAACACCCTGTCAAAAATTGAAATAATATAGCCTCTTCAACAACACCTTATCGAAAATAGCACAATATAGCCTAGGCTAGAGAACAATAATCAACAATGCAAAATGGAATCAAACATAGACTATATAACATGAACGCATTGTTGATTGCATAAAGCACCTGAAAATGCATAGTAATAAACCAATGCAAAAAATATAGCCGAAGCTATGATAGTATTTCCTTAATGGTGCCTTTTTGAGCATGGGATAATATGGTCAAACATACACAACAACAACCATAAAGAGAAACTCGAAGAGGTTCACAAATTGAAACAATATAGTCTCCTCAACATCAACCTCTTAAAAATTAACAGTGACAAACCCATCCAAAAATATGCTCTTGTCTTTGCATCTAACTTCAGACATATATATGTATGTATGTATGTATGTATGTATGTATCTACACACAAAAACACACACACACACAAACACATGCACACACACATATATATTGTGTCATTCATCATTTCCGTGAAGCTGTGGTGGGTGGATGGTGTTGTGCAATTTTGCACACACGCCCAACTTGGAGTAGGGACCCTCTTTTTTCTGATTACGGATGTCTCTTGGACCTTTGGTTTTTATTGGATTTGTCCTTTCATGGTCTAGGGATGTTGGTTTTTCTTGCCTTGGTCTTACCTTGAAGGTTGAATCGATCAAACTTGGTTTTTAATGGAAGTCCGAGTTTTGCCCTGGGTCTGGGATTTTCCAGCTCACCCAGATTTTCTCGGACTGCATCAGAGTCTCGGAAGGATGCGTCGTCCACAAAATTCATGCTCACCAGGATAGTCTGGCTAGCTCAGATTTTCTTGATAAGTCTTGTTAGCCATTAATGCTTGGGTACATTTTCTCTGGCACGAGTGTGAGCGAATTTAAGGGCTTTTAGTGCTCTTCCTGATTTCATTATTCATCTGCTACCTACTCTAGCGCTTGAGTTTGTTCAGTTTTGAACTTTGGACATTGGATTTGGTTTGCTCGCATGTGGATTCCTTAGGTGTTGTGTTGATATTTTCGCCACTAGGGCACCCTAACTCACAGTGATCACCTTGGGCTCAAGGTTCATTCGGATTTATTCCATGGTAAGTCATTTTTGACTTCTCCTATTGTTTTGCACTTGTGATTGAATATTTTGAGTTGTTGTTGATGATTATTTTGGTTGGCCCTTCTTATTTTCATGGTTACAAATTTATCAAATTAGGGTTTGATTCACCTTTCCACGGGTTTTAACGCCTGCACTATGCATCCCTTCTTTTTTTATTATTGAATTTCAGGTATTCCCCTCTGACTAGGTGTTCCTGTTAGGGCCTTGCCTTTGTTGGCATGAAATCTTATATAATTCATGAAGATAGGGTTTCGATATGTCTGCCTAAGATTGTTAAGTTTAGTGGAGTTGGCATGACCCTCTTGTCCTGTGTCTGACTTTACCTTGTTCGCAACACTTGAAACCCTGGTGTGCCCTAGTTTAATCTTTTGAGGGATGGTGTTTGAATTTCGAGCTCACCTTAACTCTCATGGTGGAGGTTTGGTTGTTAAATTTAGGGCATCATTATTAAGTCACAGGGATCAACCATTTGAGAGTTTTGGGAATTTAAATTCATGTGCAATTGAAATTTGGCTTATTGGGCTCAAGTTTATGTTTGTTGGATTCAGATAGGGGGATTCGTATGATCACTTGATTAGCAGTTTGCATGTTGAATGATCGTCGGGTTTCTGAGGTGTCCATGGAATTTTTGTGCACCCAAATTTTCCTAAATTGTTTCCATTTCCCTGGAGAATGATGAGTTCCCAGAATTTCAGGCTATTCGCAGAAATCCGAACTTCCCAGATTTTTTCAATTTTCTGCCTGGTTCTGATTGATTTTGATTTTTGAAATTGAAGTAACGAATTAAATGTTAGATGATGATTTCTTATTGCTAAATGGATGAATCTCATGATAATCATGCATCTCTTCTATCTGTATTGATGATTTATTTGATGAATGGTGTCTTGGCAGCGGGAGTCCATCTGGGTCAGATTTCTCCGAAACTCCGCCCCAACTGGATTTTCCTAGAGTACTGCATTTTCCTAGATTTTCAAGATTGATGGTTAATGATTTATCTTAGTGATTTCATGTGCTTTCGAGGCTAACCTTTGATTGAAATATGGATGATAATTGGATATTCATGAGGCTCCTTTATGAATGCAGGTTGAATCGAGCAAGGCAGCGGCAGGAAAGGCCAAGGGAGATATAGAGGGATCCTCAGTTTCAAATGCAAAAAGGGTCAGGTTGGACGTGAAGAACCAGTTTCCAGATAGTAAGTTGGCCTCAGTTTGGTTAGAGGTCTCGGACACCAATGTAGGAGCTTGGAGATACGAGGAATACAAAGAAAGAATAGCTCAGAAAGATTTATCAGTCTTGACCAAGGGAATGGTGAAATCCGGACTAGCTAAGGTGGTAGGATTTCCTCCTACAGTTCAATGCTATGAATTGATATTAGAGTGTTCTCGTCACTACGACTTTGATACACAGAGGATTGTTAGCACTAATGGGAGAGTGTTGGTAAACTTTAATCTAGTTTCCATTGCCCAGGCATTTGATATGCCAAACTTGCCATGTGTGTGTGCCTTGGACATGGACTTGGCTAGGATGTATTATGAGGATGAACCTACCAAAGCCCAACAGATGATCAATTCTTAGATGGAAAATCCAAAATCTCATTTCTCCAAGCTGCCTAAACAGTTACACAGGGTCAAGTTCCGGCAAGATATATATGATGCAATCACACTGTTGAGCGAGGTGGTGGGCTTGAAGAGTGCTAGGGCACTGGATAATTGGATGGTGCATGTTATTAACAAGATTTATCAATGCATCACTTACCATTGGGCAGGGAGTATCAGTGCAATGATTGATAGGCAGATGAGAGATGTGATGGAGACAAAGAAGTTTAACATGACATTTTATGTGGTTTATGTACTTGCTAGATTTTATCCATACAGGGGATTGAGTCCAAAAGGAACATTTGGGCAAGATGTCATTTATGAGATGTATCCTAAGCTGCACCTAGGGAATCCAAATTATAGAAGAGAAAATGATGCATTTACTATGCATATTACTAGATTGCTTAAGAACACAAAACATGTGAGAATTTCTGATGGAGCCAGGGAACTAATTAAAAGATATGGAGCCTGGTTTATACAATTCCCCACCTTCTCCTATATCAGAATTGATGGATGTCCAACTACTCCATACAAATTGCCAAGATATCCTACGGAGCATATCATACTTTTGGAGGTTACGCGAAAGATATGTGATTTCAATGCTATTGTTAAAAGAGAGAAGCACAAGACAGGGTTTGGTGGGGATTTTCCCTTGAGAATTGGTATAGCTGAGGTTTTCCATTCAATCCAATCAGCTCATGCATCAGGGGAGGAGTTAAGTACTCTTGGTTTCTCTTTCCATTCTAAGAGGGCATGCTTTGATATCACTGGTGAAGCACTTAAGAAGGCTACTAAAGATTATCACCACAAAGATGATCTAGAGGATTACTGGGTGAACAACAAGGATGACTTTGAGGTGAGAAAGAAAAGGTATTCCAGGCTTCCAGTTGATGTAATCCGAATGTACAATGTCAAGTTGATTCCTGATTAGTTGGAAGATGATGGAAATTTAGTCCAGGATCATGCATTTGAATTAGTTAAGGACAGAGCCATTGGAGAGATAAACTAGTCAGAAAAGGAAATAACTGAGTTGGAGGAATTTATGGCTCCCATTGTGAAATATACCAAGTCATGGCTGAAACATAAAGTATGGGAATTGGAGAGCGAGAAGGTACCTTGTACTTTCAATCTGATGGGAAATCTAAATGCTCATTCTACCTAGGAGGAGTCAGGAAAGGATGATTCTATAGGAAAAACTAAGGTAAGCTCACCTTTTAAGATTAAAATCAGAGGCCCTAAGGAGAGTGAGCCTGAATAGAAAAGAAAGCCTAGGGGAAAGAAGAGAAGTCATACTATGAAAATTGGTAAGTTCGTCGAAGAGGAGGAACTTGATAAAGCAGAGAAAGAAGACACTCCTCCAGAGCCAAAAAGGACAAGGACAACCAGGGCTTCTAAGAAGAAATATCAAGAAACTTCTAAAGATAGGGTGGATCCTCATGTGGTTGATGTGGAGAGCTCAGGAGAGAAAACCTGGGTGATAGGGAGAGGGAATGGAGGAATCACTTGCTAATTCTTGCTCTTGGTCTTTCTTCAATAGACCCCCTTGATGCCTTGCTCCACCAAGCTAACCTATAGGTCCCTACTTCCGCCTAGGAACCCCTGGTTGACTGACTAATCCCTCTTCTATCCACTTGCTATCTGTTTTCCAAACAAATCTTAGTGCTTCATCATGTTCTCTTCTTAGGTCGTTAATCTTCCTAAAGACATAATAAGCTCAAACTTCTTCAAGATTCTTGTAGGGGTTTAAAGGTGTTTCAAGAACTTCAAAATGACCAATATAAGGTCCTTCTACAACCACAATCCTCCAACTCCCCATTTCTTCCTCAAGCTTCCTTCTAGGGCTTAAAAAGGCTAGTAGCCTTTCCTAATTAGGTCTCTGAAACAGGGATTTAATGCTTCTTCCTTTTAATCCCACCAAGGATCAAGGTTTTTGACTTAGGAATGGTGATTCCCCTGCCCTCACCTCCAATAATTTTGTGGTCTCAAGCCTGCTTAGGCTCTGTATAGTCCAAACACAGAAATTCATAAGAAACTAGGGTTTCCTTAGCTTTCTTAGGCTGATTCTGGACTAGTGAAAAGTTCTTCATTAAAACGGATTGCTAAAGGCTCTTCCTTGGAACCAAGCAGAGCCAAGACACTCCCCTAAATCCTCAAAAAAAAATTTCTTCAAAAAATTCACTCCCGTGCAAGTTATTGAAATTTTTACTTCAAGACTGCCCCAATCGGGCCTACTCTAGCTCGCCTAGGGCATCTATTTGCTAGCCACCAAAGAACTCACAAAAACTCCTACATTTACATTATTTACAAGGGTGGAGTCTATCTTTGTTTCCAATACATCCATACTCCTTGGTATGGATAGAAAATAAGCTAAAACTCCATGTTTTTGATCTTTACCAAACAAAATAGCAAAATAGAAATTAACACAATATTTACAAAAATTAATGAAATTGATGAACAAAAGAGTTTAACGTGCCAAAATAGAGCCTCTAATGGCTTCACTACATGCTATAAACACTATAAAATTCTTCCACTAATCCATTTGGCAACAATCATGTGGCCAAGAATAGAAAATCTAAACTTTTCACATAGAAAATACTATATTTTTATTATTGCATAACTTTCAAACAATTCCAGAACTTCCAACCTTCATCCAAGAGCAGCCAAAATCAAGTTGTTGTAGAACACAGTGTGTTTTGCAACATTTTTTTCTATTGAAGGAAAATAACCCAAACTCCAACTTCCAAACATATTCAACTTCAAACCTAGGAACCAAAAGTTCCACAACCATAAACAAGATGGTCCACAAGACCATACAAATCACAACAAAAAGAATTTTAACCAAAAGCAAAAAAAAGAAAAGAAAACTAAGCTTGCACCTTGCCAGGTGCTCCAATTGTGCCAGGTGCTCCTGCACCATTCTCCTCCTCTCTACACAAATATCAAGGAACTTGAGGTGATATCAGTGATAGGTCAATTCTTAGCTTCTTAAAATCAGCTTGCTCAACCCAGGTAGCCTCCGACTCATGTTCATTCCTCCACTTGACAAGGTGCTGCATGTATGACTTGTGTCTTGTTGCCTTCTTCACCCTGGACTCCAAGACCTTCTCTGCCTGAGGTTTCTCTTGATTTGGAAGGGGTATATTACTAATATCCTTAAAGATTTCTTGACTATTCTAAACTTCATCACTGACTGTCCCCTTGTACCTGATGAAATCAGCAACGTTAAATACTGGAGATATGCCCAAATCAGATGGCAATTCTATCTTGTATGCATTCTTCCCATACTTAGCTAACACCTTGCATGGTCCTACTCTTTTCATTTGCATTTTGGTTGACATTACCTTCTGCATCCTTGATTTGTTAAGATGAACCATAACATAGTCACCTACTTGAAACTGCACATCTCTCCTTGACTTATCAACTTTATCTTTCAATTTTTATGTTGCTGTTGTAATTGTCTTCTTAACCTGCTCATGAATCTCCTACATGGTCTAAGTGAAGTCTTCTGTATGTCCACTCCTATTCTCTTGAGATCCAAGGTCTCTGAGTTCATAAATTCCTCTTGGGTACATCCCATACACAACTGCAAATGGATTTTTCCCTGTAGTTCTATTAACACTATCATTATAAGCATACTCAGCTTGAGAAATTACCATATCCCATGTTTTTCCATATTCCTTTTTCAAGCACCTCAAAAGATTACCTAACACTCTGTTAACCACCTCTGTTTGACCATCGGTCTGAGGATGGTATGCTAATACAAATGAGAGATTTGTTCCCAATCTACTCCATAATGTTTTCCAAAAATGGTTCATGACTTTCACATCCCTGTCTGATACAATGCTCAATGGAAATCCATGGATTCTTACAACTTCCCTAAAGAAAAGATGGGAAATGTAACTTGCATCATGTGTAGTCTTGCAAGGAATAAACTGACTTATCTTGTTGAATCTGTCCACAACTACAAAAACACTGTCAAAAGTAGTTTTAGTCTTAGGAAGACCTACCATAAAATCCATGCTCACACAATCCCAAGGTTTGTTAGGAATAGGCAGGGGCTGATACAAACCAGCATTGCTAGCTCCCCCTTTGGCTTTCATGCAAACAACACACTGCTCCACATATTTTCTAACATCTCTTGCCAAATTAGGCCAGTAATAAAACCTTTGTACCAGCTCTAAAGTTTTATTTATTCCAAAAGTCCCACTAAGACTACCATTAGGTTTCTCTTGGATCAGATTTTCCCTCATTGATCCTCTTGGGACACATAACAGATTGCCCTTGGATAACAATCCATTTTGTAAAGTATACTCAGCATATTGACTGTGAAAATGATTTACAACATCTGAACATACCTTGTAGGCTTCTGAGAAATCTTCATCCTCACCATAGAGGTCCTTGAAACTTTCTAATCCAATGCTTTTCAGCTGTATCTCTTGGATTGTCAGCAACCTTTTGCTTAGTGCATCTGCCACCTTATTCATTTGTCCCTTATTGTGCTTGATTGTAAAAGTGAAAGCTTGGATGTATTCCATCCATTTCAAGTGTCTATTACTCAGCTTTTCTTGGGTGTTGATGTAACTGAGTGCCTGGTTGTCGGTGAAGACCACAAACTCTTTGGGCAATAAATAATGCCTCCACTTCCTAAGGGACTGCACTAAAGCATATAATTCTATATCATAGGTGGAATATTTTTTCTTGGCTTCATTGAGTTTTTCACTAAAAAAGGCTATAGGCCTACCTTCTTGACTAAGGACTCCTCCTACTGCTACTCCACTTGCATCACACTCAATTGTAAACAACTTATCAAAACTAGGCAATAACAAAATTGGTTGAGTTGCCACTTCTTGTTTCAGCTTTTCAAACCCTCTATCAGCTTCTTGTGTCCATTTAAACTTTGTTTTTAGACCACCTTTAATAATATCTAGCACTGGTGCACATATACCACTAAAATTCCTAATGAATTTTCTATAAAACTAAGCTAAACCATGAAAACTTCTTACCTCTGTTGTTGTGGTTGGTGTAGGCTAGTTTAGGATGG
Source organism: Sequoia sempervirens (assembly GCA_007258455.2). NCBI lineage: Eukaryota > Viridiplantae > Streptophyta > Pinopsida > Cupressales > Cupressaceae > Sequoia > Sequoia sempervirens. The sequence goes on from VDFB02281492.1 coordinate 649,547,247, forward strand.
CTTCCACCTTACTTGGATCCATCTTCAGCGTTCCTTGGGATACCACAAATCCTAGATGTACACAAGCTCTTGTTTGAAGAACTCACACTTTTCAAGGTTGATTGCCAGTTGTTCTTCTTGCAGCCTCTTTAGAACCATCTCCACATGTTTCAAATGTTCTTCTGCTGTTTTACTAAAAATCAGTATGTCATCCAAGTAGACTACCACAAAAATCCCTGTGAAATCCTTAAGCACCTCATTCATTAGTCTCATGAACATGCTAGGGGCATTTGAGAGGCCAAATGGCATCACTTTACACTCATAGAAACCATCATTTGTCTTAAAATTTGTCTTCCATTCATCACCCTCCTTAATTCTGATTTGGTGATACCTGCTCTTAAAATCTAGCTTGGTGTAATACTATGCTCCTCCAATGCAATCCATTGAATCTTAAATTCTAGGTATTAGGAATCTATACGTAATGGTGATCCTATTAATTGCTCTAGAATCAGTACAAAGTCTCCATTTACCCCCTTTTTTTGTTGCCAAAACAACTAGGACTGCACAAGGGCTAATGCTCTTTTGAATCAGACCTTGACCTAACAATTCTTCCACTTGCCTAGCCACCTCTTGGTTCTACTCAGGTGTAAGCTTGTATGCTGCTTTGTTAGGCAATGAGGCTCCAGGCATGAAGTCAATTTGATGAATTATTGCTCTCTTGGGTGGTAGAGTTGCTGGTGTTCCATCACTCACTATGCTCTTGTATTTATCAAGCAAGTTTTGGACTGCTGGTGGTAATACTGTCCTTTCAGCCTTTTTGTCTTCTTTGGGCTGCATTAGGACCACATAACCTTCATTCCCTTGGTGTAGATCCTTGATGAAATCTTTACCACTACTCAACATGATATTAGGAACCTTGGACTATCTTTCATCATCCTCAATCAATGATTGTAGCTTGAAGGTTCTTCCATCCTTCATGAATTATATGGTGTTCTCCTTTCCATGATATATAGCACCTCTGTCATACTGCCATGGCCTGCCAAGAAGAAGATGGCATGCATCCATGGGCAGTACAACACAAATCAGCTTGTCTTTGTAGCCTCCAATTGAGAATTCCATTGTAACCTGTTCATTCACTAGAACACTCTGCCCTTTATTCAGCCATGTGACCTTGTAAGGATTGGTATGAGGTACCTTCTGCAACTTTAACTTAGTTACTACCTCCTCTGAGATGATATTATCTATAGAACTAGAATCTACAATGACCTTGCATACCTTTCCCTATATCTTGCACCTTGCTCTAAACGAAGCTCTCCTTTGCTTGGGTTCTTCCTTGATCGGTTGTCTGATCAGCACTCTATTAAACATCAGGTTTTCACCTACTTCTAGTTCTATATGACTGATCTCAGGTGACTTGACACTCATGGTGTCCTCTTGTGCATAAGCTACTCTTTTCTCATTGCTAGATGAAGCTTTCTCTGGGCACCTATAAGCTGGGTGACCTAGCTAATTACAGTGATAGCACTTCATGGTGGCAAAGTAGGAGTTACTTCTGCCTGCTCCTCTTCCTCTATTTGAACCCCCTTGGGGTCCTCTTCCTCTATTAAATCCTCCTCTTGATGATGTTTCACCTCCATGCTTAGTAAGCTTAGATTCTCCTTGGGTTCTTTTATCATTACCTCTTCCTTGGTAACCTCCACGCTGTCCTCTTTGATCTTTGCCTCTTCCTCTACCCTTAGAGGACTGGTCATGCTTTCTTTTATTCCTCTCTTCAATCTTTATAGCCAGCTAATAACATTGGTGGACTGTCTTGGGGCTGAGTAAAGCCATCTCTTCCTTTATGTTCCACTTCAATTCATTGAGGTACCTAGCCAGTTTTAGGCTCTCATCTTCTACTACATTTGATCTCAAGCAAAGCTTTTGGAACTCTTTAGTGTTGGTGTTGACATCTTGGTCTTTTTGTCTTAAACTCTACCTCTTCTTGTGGAGTTGGATCTCATAATCATCTGGCATATATGCTTCTTTCACTTTAGCAACCATTCCTTTCTAGGTTGATATGGGCTGCTTACCTTCTTTTTCCCTTTCAGTTTGAATAAACTTCCACCAAGTCAAGGCTGATCCTCTCAACCTTGATTTTGCAACCTTCACTTTCTGTGTCTTAGTTACTCCATCACATTCAAAGTGATTTCCCATGCCTTCTATCCAGTCCATGACCAAATCAGGATCCACCTTTCCATAGAACAACAGTATGCCCTCAAGTCTTTTTCCACTTAGGGCTTTTAATGCCTTCAAGAAAGGCTCCTCCTCCAAAATAGGGTCAGGTTCAGTGACTTTGTCTTCCTCTGCAACCTCTTCTTTTGGCACTTTACCTTCCAACTTCACCTTGTTCAGTGCTTCCTCAAGCTACTATATTCTTTCCTTTAGAGACATGTTATCCTCTTCTTTCTCTTCAACCATCTTGGCTAACTGTGCATTTGTCACCATGGCGGGAGTTTCACTAGACTCAACTTTTGATATATAAACTACTTTCCCAAATCTTTAGCTGTGCTCTGATACCAATCTGATAGGGAGAGGGATTGGAGGAATCACTTGCTAATTCCTGCTCTTGGTCTTTCCTCAATAGACCCCCTTGATGCCTTGCTCCACCAAGCTAACCTATAGGTCCCTGCTTCTACCTAGGAACCCCTAGTTGACTAGCCAATCCCTCCTCTATCCACTTGTTGTCCATTTTCCAAACAAATCTTAGTGCTTCATCATGTTCTCTTCTTAGGCCCTTAATCTGCCTAAAGACCTAATAAGCTCAAACTTCTTCAAGATTCTTGCAGGGGTTTAAAGGTGTTTCAAGAACTTCAAAATTACCAATCTAAGGTCCTTCTACAACCACAATCCTCCAACTCTCCATCACTTCCTCAAGCTTCCTTCTAGGGCTTAAAAAGGCTAGTAGCCTTTCCCAATTAGGTCTCCGAAATAGGGATTTAATGCTTCCTCCTTCTAAACCCACCAAGGATCAAGGTTCTTGACTTAGGAATGGTGATTCCCCTGCCCTCACCTCTAAGAATTTTGTGGTCTCAAGCCTGCTCAGGCTCTGTACAGTGCAAACACAAAAATGCACAAGAAACTAGGGTTTCCTTAGCTTTCTTTGGCTGATTCCGGACTGGTGAAAAGTTCTTCATTCAAATAGATTTCTAAATGCTCTTCCTTGGCACCAAGTAGATCCAAGACACTCCCCTAAATCCTCAAAAAATAATTTCTTCAAAAACTTCACTCCCGTGCAAGTTATTGAAATTTTTACTTCAAGACTGCCCCAACCGAGCCTGCTCTGGCTCGCCTAGGGCATCCATTTGCTAGCCACCAAAGAACTCACAAAGACTCCTACATTTACATTATGTACAAGGATGGAGTATAGCTTTGTTTCCACTACATCCATACTCCTTGGTACGAACAAAAAACAAGCTAAAACTCCATGTTTCTGATCTTTACCAAACAAAACAGCAAAATAGAAATTAACACAGGGTAAACCCACAATAGTGGGTTACAATTTTTCAAATGAAGAAAAAATAGAAATGCTCATCAAAAAATTTTAAATGGTTTACCCCTTCTAATGAAGGGGGTTCGAATGAACCACCCCCCTTCTAATGAACCCCCCCTTCTAATGAACCCTCCCCCCTTCTAATGAACCCCCCTCCCTTCTAATGAACTCCATTTTGCACCATATAAGGGAGGTTCGAATGAACCCCCCTTCTAATGAAGGGGGTTCAAATGAACCCCCTTCCCCTCCACCATTTCAAAATTTATGCATTTTTTTGACTATCGAAGCTTGGGAAGGAGGTGCAAATGGAGTCAAATTGATAAACCAAGTTGGATGATTGTAGAGATTGAAACGTGCTTTCCAACAACTATAATTTTAATATATTTTGTTTTTATATTATATTTTATTTTTTAGTTTTACTGAACATAGGTTTTTCACTGAACATCAAGTTTAGTGAAAAACCATTGTGGAAAAATATTAAATTTGAGAAAAAAAATTTGAAAAATATATACCCCTAGGTATTGGTGTCCTCGTTCTAACAAAAAAAAAAAGAATTTCAATACATACCAAAAAAGTTATGCGTGTTGAAGTGCACCTATGTCTAAATTGTAAATGTTTTGACTTCAAAACTTAATTAAAAAAAAAACATTCAACAAAATGTTATGAAACAAAATGAAACCAATAGATACTAGTGTTAGCAACCTAAATTAAAAAGAATCAAAATTTTATCCTTTGTAGAAAAAAAGTTATGCATGTCGAAGTACACATCACTTTTAAAAAATGTTGTTTACTATTAAAAACTAGTTATCAAAGGAGACGCAAAAAAAAAAAAATTTAATTCCAATTTTTTTTAAAAAAATATATTTAAAATCTACAGAAAAAATCTCACAAATCACTAGTTTACATCATTTTCAAATTCCTAATAGTTTACCTACTATAGGTGTCAGAAAGTGAAGTTTTTTTTGAAAATGTTGATTTTAGTGTGAAGTTTGGCCAAAAAGTATAACCCATTATTGTGGGATGACCCCACAGTATTTACAAAAATTAATGAAAGTGATGAAAAAAGAGTTTAACGGGCCCAAAAAGAGCCTCTAATGGCTTCACTACATGCTATAAACACTATAAAATGCTTCCACTAATCCATTTGGCAGCAATCACATAGCCAAGAACAGAAAATCTGAACTTTTCACACAGAAAATACTATATTTTTATTATTGCATAACTTTCAAATGTTTCCAAAACTTCCAACCTTCATCCAAGGTTGAGAATTTCCTTTTCATTGCTTGGAAAACAATTTGGGTTTTTCCCTAGCCTAAGAGCAGCCAAAATCAAGTTGTTGTAAAACACAGTGTGTTTGCAACATTTTTTTTTCTATTGAAGGAAAATAACCCAAACTCCAACTTATAAACATATAAAACTTCCAACCTAGGAACCAAAAGGTCCACAACCATAAACAAGATGGTCCAAAAGACCATACAAAGCACAACAAAAAGGATTTTAACCAAAAGCAAAAAAAAAAACTAAGCTTGCACCTTGCCAGGTGCTCCAACTGTGCCAGGTGCTCCTGCAACACCGGGTTTATTCAAGAAGGTCAAGAACTCCATCTCCCAAAGAGACTATGCAAAAGGCAGATCCTCTTCCAATGGCATCCACTGTGGAACAACAGAAAGATCCCCCTCCTTCTTTGGCTATACCTGAGCAGATGATTCTTGAAGGACATGAGACTAGTGAAGAAGAAAAACCATTTAAGGATGGGGAACTTTATGGCGCAGCTGTTGACTTTGAGGTGGGAGATGTGGAAATGCATCATTCTCTATTGGTACAATATGAGGATTCTCCTACAAATAGTAAAGATAATAGACCCTCTGAGAAGGAGGATGTCCTTGTTAAGACTCCATCACCCTTGCAAGAAGAGGAGCCAGAGTTGGAAAACAAAGGTCGTCAATCTCCTAAAAAGGAAAGGGATGAGACATTAGATCAGTATGAAGAGGTTAAGAAGGATGAAATCTTGGAGGATCCTGCTGTTCCAGATTGGATAGACAAAGAAATCAGGAGGAAACAAGTTATTGTTGAGGACACTCCTCTCAACTGGGATGAAATGTTGTTCAAGATTGGAAAGGGAAAGAAGAAGAAGGTAGCCAAGGTGGTTTCCAAGATCGAGAGGGATGAAGCTAGTAACAGGGTTATTAATATTGCTACCCATGTTGCTGGTAAAAGTGAAGATGAGGTCATCGGGAAGGATTATGATGTACAGACCATTAATCTTGGGCCTGCTTCTATGGAGCAAGATATTGAAGAATATGAAGGGTCCAGTGCAGTGATCATTGGGAGATTGAGGAAGGAAACACAGTCTAAACGTGAAATAAAGAAGGAGAATGAAAGGCTTAGAAAATGTTTAGAAGATTTAATGAACCCTTTGCAATCTTTTCACCCATCCTCTTCTACTACTGCTAGTTTCTTGCCAAAGGAGACCATCTCTGAAATAGAGAAGATGAAAGCTTCTACTCTAGCTATGATAAATTGGTTGAAGGAGGTACAAACTAAGAGAGATGATGCAATAAAGGAGATCCTTTCAATTGGAAAGGGTGCAATAAGGGTTAAGGATTCATTAGATTATGTTTTATCTCAAGATAGGGAGGACACTGATCTCTTATTGCAGAAAACCAAAACAATCATGGAGTATAGTAAGGATCAGTTGGTTATTGATGGAATTATTTTTTCATCTAGGGTTAATGAGCCTTGGGAGTGGTTTGAAGCCCTACAAATCCAACAGAAATCCATCAAAAAGATTTATAAACAAAGGAAGCAGATGGATGGTAATCTAACTAATGTTTATGATGGATGCATCGCCTTTTCTGAGGTAATGACTGGGAGGAGGAAGATCGACCCTAAATACTTGATTTTGGAGCAATTGAGGGAATGGTGGCATGATGTTTATACCCCTAATATTGAAAACTCTGTGATAGGGCACCAATTGGATGATGCAACTACTTATCTAGCTGTGATGGAAAAATACTTGGTATATAAGGTTGATTGGAATACAACGGTTAAGCAGGGTATGTGCAGGATCATCATGGAAAAAATAGGCCCTTAAGTGGCAAAAAAATTAGAAAAATTAGAGTTAGGAAACTTGATGTAAAAATTTGAATAAGTCATCTATATTATTTCAAAAATATGTAAGAATAGAATCTGTAGAAAATTGAATGTAGTTTCTAAACTACTAGGTTTGTTTAAAAAAATCTATTTGGTGAAAATTTTAAATTTCAATACAGTAGTACTTAAATTTTAGGGAAAAATAAGAAGTAGGTGTCTATCTGATCACCCTAACTACAATAAAATGATAATATTTTTTTATAATATTTTGGAGATAAGTAGAGGAATCATGTCTGGATTTGATGCATTTTTTTTGTAATTTTTTTCTAAGTAAATAATTAATTATGAATGTTTTATTACAACTTTTAAAAAATGTAAAAAGCTCGTATGTCTAACCATCTTAACTTTGTCAAACTTCATGAAATTCAATTTTTCTTTTTTTAATCCTATAGTATATGTGAAACATAGAATGTGATGCATCTTTTGGATTCAAAAAATATGATATCGTTTGAGAGCTATAGATGTTTTTCAATCAGTCTATCAATTAGAACTTTAGTCATAATTTGAATAGAAAGTGAATAATAATTACTTATTAAATTCAGAGTAAAGCATAGTTTATATTTTTGAAAAGCTGAGAATTTCTTTTAAAAACCCTTTTCATTTCATCAATTGTGAGTAAAAAAAAATCGTCAACCACATACCCATCATATTGCCACTATTTGGCCCATGATGATCCTGCACATACCTAGCAGTCAAAGGAAGAAATTGAATCAATTGAATGTCAGCTCAAAATCCTACCTTGCCACCTGTTGCTAAGTTGGACAAGGTGTTTTTGATGGTTCATGAATTTTTGGATCAGAATAAGGATAAGGGAGATGGTAATTAATGCCAACTTCATGATTAATGCTTCCTTATTATTATAGGGCATGTGTTGATCTAGGCTGAATTGAGGAATATGTTTTGGCCAACCTTGATGATGTATCGGCATTTAATGTGTGCCTTATTTTGAATTTCCTGAGGCCGACTTGTTTTGGCTATTTTATTTTTTTAAATGTCTGGCTGGGCCAACATGCTTTGAGGGTTCTCTTTAAATTGGCATTCCTACCTCATTTGTAAGGAGTTAGATAGATAATAGAGACAAGCTAGAGTAAGAAAGAGCTAAAGCATTCTATAGTATAAATAGTAGTTAGTTTTTTGGAGCAAATGCTGTAACATAAAACAGTGGAATTGTTGCTATATTTTGGTGATCTAATACAATTGAAGGCATTGTGGTTTCTCTGGTGAATTCTTTTGTGTTAGTTTATCTTGCATGGTTCCTATTGTTCCATCTTTTGAAATTGCTTGAAGATATAAGATTTGATGTTAAATTTAGAATTAGATTAGTTTGGTGAATAATGTTTATGGTTTCATGCTTGGAATGTTTGTAGCAATCTCTGGTCTATACTCCCAGTAACTATCTGATTATAGTAGACTGGTTAAGTCAACCTGGACCATACATCTATTTGCGCTTAGTTCAATTGTGGATGAATATCTATGATTTGAAAATCTGTATGCCTTAGAAGATTGCACCTTTCTTGTGATATTGCATTATGGGTTAAGCAGGAATTGGTTATTTGAGATTGGTCCATTCTAGGTATTTATCATTTGCATTGTTCATCTTAGAAATAATTTAGATTTCATTATATCTCTTACACCCTCATTCTTTGTTGTTTCTTTATTATTTGGTTAGATTTAGAATTTAAGATCATAATATTGCAAAATTTGATAAACTGGAAAGATAAAGTTTGCTTGTAGTAAGGTCTGATTGTGATTGCCAATATTTTCACATATTATTTGAGTTGTTTATGCATTGTCATGACCTGACACCCGAGAAACCTTGGGGTTATTTTTAGTAACTTGTTGAAAATTACCTTTCAAGAGAGATAGAATATTGCATTATGTCTGAGTTGTTGCTGTGCCGAAAACACCATCAATAGATTGGTGCTAGAAGGAGGGCCTGAATGAGCTCACTGGATCATTTCTTAAATGCCATCTCTCCTGAGAGATATAGAAGAAATACCAGATCTACCCCAGGAGAGGAGGATTTACAAGAATTACAATTCCCCACTAGGTCAAGGAGGACTCGAGAAAGGGGAGAATCATCATCACCCATCCCTTCACCAATATCATCTGCATCTTCACTTCCAGAAGTTGAAGCCATACCCATCCTTGAGGCAGTTCCCATTCAACAACTCCAGCCTATCATTAATCAATCACAACCACCACCACTCTTACCAATGGCTTTCCTTGCTAGTAATCCATCTCCCTTGTTTTTCAATGTGTTCAATCTTATGCCCAAGAACCCCAAGCATTTTTGTTCAAAATTTCATGTTAATGACCCAAATAGGACTACAGAGGAGCATATTAGGATCTTCCAAACCTATCTCAAAGATAGAGGAATTGCTCATGAGGATGTTTCCTATAGATTATTTCCTTATTCATTGGGAGAGGAAGAATTTTACTGGTACAATCACCTTCCATTAGATTCAATTCTTAACTGGAATGATCTTGAAACTACTTTTTTACAGAAGTTTAGAATACCCATTAGTGCCAATGAATTGTATATGCAATTCACTAGAGTCAAGATAGAGGTTAATGAACCCATATCCAATTTCAATAATAGGTTTCACCGTGTGTATACCAAACTCCAGGACCCTTATGTCTTGGATGATGCTACAACCCTAGGAGTCTATTATGAAGCATTGGACAGCCTTATAGTGACCTTTCTGAAATGGAGACCTAATCCTCTAGCTCACCTAGTCGATGCTTATATAGAAGCAGTCAAGCTTAGCATAGACTTAAGGCAATATTTGGCTGGACCATTGCCTTCTTTAGGGCTAGTTGCACATCCAAACTAGGTTCAGGGAGTGAATCAGGCACTCACCAATCATACGCCAATCATGAACCCAATATCTCAATTGCCTTTGGTGCCACATATTGGTCCCCCCATGAGCCAGGTCTCTCCTATAATGAACTTCCCACAACAGCAAGTTAACCAGCCCTTGTATCAATAGCAGCCAACTAGTTTCTCTACGTATTTGTAGAATTCTGAAGTGTTGCATCAGTCTATGGGATCTACTACAATGTTTGTTCCTCCTCAGAGTAATTCAAGCTAGACCCTTTATGGAGATCTAAATAAAGATAGGGTTGATGAAATGCCTGAGTAGATTAAAAAGTTAAACCTAAAAGTGACTTACCTAAGGAATCAAAACTACCAATTACAATGTGCTCAGAGGAATCTACAATCCAATCAGAACCAAGAACATCCACAAGGGAAAAATTTTGATAGAGGACAGCGTAATGAAAGGGGGTACAACAATGATAGAGGATATAATCAGGATAGAGGTTACAACAATGAGAGAGGATTCAATAATGATAGAGGGTACAACAATGATAGAAGAAATAATTTTGATAGAGGACAAGGTAGTGGGCCAGGATTTGATAAGAGGCAGCCACAGGGACAGAACAGGGCCTGTAATACATGACCTAATAATGAAGGAGTCCCTACTCCATTGGATCAACCTGTCAACCAATCTGCTAATCAGCTAGTCAGTCAAGACAAGCCTCCTAGCGGTGTATATCTGGCTGAGGCTGCCCTGTCAGGGTGGTCTAGGCTCCATAAGACAAGCCAACATTCTGAGTTAGAATGTCTAGAATTCCAAACTGTAGCCTCCATTTTCTAGTATGAAGTGGAGAATAATGCAAATGGTTAGGAGATTGTTCCCTCCATCCCTTATGATTCTCCTGTGATGGTGCTAAACCATGCACCTTTTCCAGCAAGTGAAGAAAATGTTCTAGAAGGGGAATCTGATTCCTGGGAGGATAAAACAAATAAAATCTGCAATAGAGATGAGGTGGCTCAATTATTTAATGATGAGGCAACAAATGATAATCGCTCCCTGGATTAGGTAGAGGCTTATGTTGAAGAAGTGTAGATGTTCCAGAGGTAGGGTAAAGGATATGATTTTAGAGACATGCCCCATAGACGTCCATAGGCTAGGGGTGCTTTCACCACCTCCATTCCTCCTAATAATTTTAGTATCCCTCTAGACCCAAGTGCTAGTAATAATCCACCCTTTCCACATGTGTCCAAACAGTACTTTTCAAAGGAAAGACAAACTCAAACTGACCCACAGAAGGAAAAAACTATTCAAGTAGGTAAAGATAAGGTAGAGGAATCTCCCAGGGACGTCCCTACTAATCTAAGTGAAGAGAAAATGGCTTTGTATGTTGCTAAGGAGTTCAAGAAATTAAAGGTAAATCTTTCAGTATTCGAGTTACTAAGGTCCCCAACAATTAGGAATGCAGTTCTAGGTGCCTATGATGCACATCCATTGTCTTTGGATAAACCTTCGATTGAGAGTGTCAACAAGGTTATTGGTTCTCAAGCTATGAAGACAAAAAACTAGGCCTATCAGACTAACCTACCCCTTGGAGATAAAGGAAAAGAGAAAGACAAGACTCAAGTGGCCCAGGTAGATACTCAGCCAACTTTGTTTCAAGGGAAGACGGATACCCCACCATTCTTGATCTCTATGCACATATTTGGTAAGAATTTACATAACTGTTTACTGGATTCTAGTGCTTCTACTAATGTGATGCCATTTGGAGTATGTAGACCTTTAGGGATTACACTTGCTGACTCCCAAAAAAAGGTAACTCAGTTGAATAGAACTGAAGTAAAATGTAGTGGGAGAATTAAATATGATTCACATGCAAGTAGCTTTTGACCCAAGAATCCAAAAGTTATCAATATTCAAGTGGCTGATATCCCTAATGCATATGGCTTGATTCTAGGAAGAGATTTTACGAAGACCCTAAATGGATATGTTTCTACTGATCACTCCCACATGTGGCTTCCCTGGAAAGGGGTGCCAAATCAAATCAAATTTGAGAGAGAACCAAGAATGAAGTACATGATTATAGAGTATCAAAATACTTCAAACGAAGTTCTGATATCAAAAGTAGGCATGGTAAATTATATGCTATCGACTCTTTATGAGGAGTTAGATTTAGAGGAGGTATTGATGCTACATTTGATGTCTATTGATACAGAAATAGAATCTAACAATACTACTATTCTGACAGGATCAATTAAGGAAGAGGATGAATTCGAGGATAATAAGATTAGCCTGCTGGATAGCTTCTAGGAATTCATTAGTCAGTGTATTGAAAACTAGGTTCACCTTGGCAAGAGGACAAACTTCGAAGAGTTACTTTTACCTAACTGGTGTAGTGTTCACAATGATTCCCATTCAAAGTTGGAATGTTGCTAATGCCAAACAGCAGTAGAACGAGTATAGAAATGAATAAATCCAACCCTGGTAGTCAAGACGAACATGCAAAGCCCTCCAGAAGATTATAAAGGGAAGAAACTGATGTCATCTGAAGAATTCTCCAGCAGTAATAACACAAAGGATATGATGAAGAGGAATACAACCATTGAATGCTGGACCCTCAGATTTGATGGATCTAAATCCAAGCATGGAGCTGAAGCAGGTTTCAAATTGATTAGCCCAAAAGGTAAAACCTTCTTTGTGGCCCATAGACTTAATTTCCACTATACTAATAACATAGTAGAATATGAGGCATTGATTCACGGATTTCTTATGGCTCTCAAGAAAAAGATTAAGGTTCTGCAAGTTTTCGGTGATTCTGAGCTAGTAATTAAGAAAGCAAAGGAAATAGTATTCATGCCATGATAGGAGAATGACTAATTATAGGCATAGAGTATGGGACATCATTGAGGGATTTAATGCCTTCAATATTCAATTGATACCATGACTGAAGAATCAAACTGCAGATTCTCTGGCCCAAGTAGCGAGCAATTTGCAGCCCCTATCTTTGTTAGGTTCGAAAAAGTTTACTGTAGAATTGACTCTTGTGCCATCAGTTCCAGACAATGTTACTAATTTTCAGGTATTTGAGGATGACAAGCATATCTTGGACTTTATTACAAAAATAGATTTTTTTGCTTCCCAAATCATTGATGAAACAGAACTCCAAGAAGTAGAACTGGATTTGGAATGAGTGATAAATTTGAAGTCTAATACTATTCCAAGGGGAATGGTACAGTTGGAGTGGATTTTTGATCTGGAAAAGATTAGAGATCAGGAGCAAGAGTCTAAAAAGAAATCTATTAGTGGACAGTGCGATACTTACAATATGGGAACTGAAGATGATGCTAAGAACATCTTTATTGGCCAGGTATGCACTCTAGAAGAAAGATAAGGAATAATTGAATCATTACATAGCTTCTCAGATATAGTAGCCTAGAGTTATGAAGACCTGAAAAACTTACAATACATCAGTCATAACTCATACTATACCTCTGAAGCCAAGGGCTAGGCCTTTCAGGTAGAGACAAAGACCAATTAACGCATTACTAGAACTAGTTATATAGAAAGAAGTTCAAAAATTATTGTCTACCAGAATTATATTTCCTATTAGGCATTCAACATGGGTGGTGAACCTAGTCCTAGTAAGGAAAAAGAATGGGGAAATCAGAGTTTGTGTTGATTTCAGAAATCTAAACAAATCGTCAAAAAAGGACAATTATCCAATCCCTTCATTGGATGAAATACTTCAAGTAGTAAATGGTTCTCAGATGATGTCCTTTCTGGATGGCTATTCAGGGTACAATCAAGTAATGGTTCAGTATGAGAACAGGCACAAGATTGCTTTCACAACTAAATGGGGTACCTTTGCTTACAGGAGGATGTCTTTTGGTCTCATTAATGTTGGGGCTACATTTCAAAGGGCCAGGGATATTGCCTTGAAAGATATCATAGGCAAGTGCATTAATATTTATATGGATGATCTAACTGTCTTTTTCAAAAATAGAGGGGACCACATCTCTGATTTATGCAAGGTGTTTCAAAGGTGCAGGGAATTCGACATATCCTTGAATCCTAAAAAGTGCATTTTTGGAGTGAAAAAAGGGAAATTGTTGGGACATGTCATATCTGAAAAGGGAATTACTATTGATCCAGAAAGAGTGGAGGCCATACTGAAGATTCAACCACCTGCTAGTAAAAAAGAGATGAAGTCTTTCTTTGGCAAGATCAGCTTCGTTAGGAAATTCATTACTAGATTTGCTAAAATTGTTAAACCGCTGAATGTAATGTTGAAATAAGATGCTAAAGTTGAATGGACTGCAAAAGCAAAGGAGGAATTTGTAGAAATTGAAAGAGCCATTGTTAATGCTCCAGTATTGGTAAGTCTCGATTATAGTAAGCCATTTTACATCTATTCATTTGCTTCAGACCATCCATGCACGGGAATGCTGACTTAGAAGTCAAATGAGGGAAATGAGCATCCTATTGCTTTTATGAGTGCACCATTAAAAGATGCTGAGTTGAAATATCCATGTGTAGAAAAGTAGGCATATGCCCTGGTCAGAGTAGTGAAGAAATTCAGACATTATATCATTAGGAATGAGGTTTACGCAATTGTCCCAAATCCTACAGTTAAGTTACTGTTGATGTAGAATGAGTTGGGTGAGCATAGAGCTAAATGGGTAACAATGCTACAAGAATATGACATTGAGATCCAACCCATGAAGTTTGTAAGAGGGCAAGGACTTACTCAGACTATGGCTGAAATGGGGCCTAAACTGACCGTTCAAAATTATAATTTTGAGGTTTCCCCAGGTGGCTGGTATGATGACAGTTTATTACTTACTGAACTAGCGATCCCCAATCCATCTTAATGTTGTTCAGAGGAGAGCTCTGTGACTGAAGAGTGATGGTTTCATGCTAAATGGAGCTGTTCTATATAAGAGAAATCATGAAGGTATTTATTTGAGGTGTCTTGGGAAACAAGAAGCTGAAAGGGTGATGAAAAAATTTCATGAAAAGTATGGCACTGGCCATGGTTCTGCTATTGCCACATCGAATCAGATCTTGAGGGTGGAGTATTATTTGCCCACATTATTTAAGGATGCTCACCATCATGTCAGGACCTATCACACTTTCCAGACTGCAGCAACAAAGGAAAGGTATGTAGCACTCCCACTTCAACTGGTTACTGAGGTAAGGCCTTTTGCTTAGTGGGGTATCAACTTTATAGGTCCTATCAACCCACCATCTTCTACGGGACATAGGTACATTCTAACCATCATTGATTATTTCACAAGGTGGACTGATGCTTTTGCTTGTAAGCGATGTACATCTAAGGCAGTGATTGATTTTCTAGAATTTGCTATTATTAACCGATTTTATTGTCCTAGTTCTGTTGTCTGTGATAATTGTCTTGCTTTCGTATCTTTAAAATTTTCAAACTAGGCTTTTGACAATGGCATTATTATAAAGTTTGCATCTAATTACTACCCCCAAGGTAATGGTCTGGCAGAATCTTCCAATAAGAACTTATTGACTGTTATCCGTAGGTTGCTGGAGAGGAACCCAAAAGACTAGCACACCCAGCTTTGGTTTGCCCTTTGGGAAGATCGTACAAGGCTTAAGTCATCCATCGGAACATCTCCTTATCACTTAGTATATGGTCTAGAGCCAGTATTCCCTATTCAACTCAAGATCCCAACCTTGCAATTTATTAATGAGTTGTACGATGAGGGGGATAGAAGGGAGGCTAGGTTGACAGAGCTACTGCACCTTGAGAAGAAACGAGACAATGCCCTTGAGAACTTTGCCAAACATCAGGGGGTAGTTAAGAGGTGGTTTGACAGAATAGCTAAAGTCAAAGCTTTTAGGATTTCTGACCTTGTGTTGTACTGGGATAAACCTCATGATCGAAAAGGGGACCATGGGAAGTTTGATAAACTGTGGCTCAGTTTGTATCAGATTGCTGAAATACTTGGGGATAATGCCTTCCATCTGAAGACTCTCAGAGGGGAAGATATTCCATTGTCTATTAATGGGAAATATTTGAAACATTATTTCCAATCCTGAGCTGTTTTCAACTCTTTGTTTTGTATATAGTTAGTCTAGTCTTTTTTCTGTTGTCTACTTCAATAGAGTAGATTGCCTTTCATTTCCTAATTTTGCTTTGGTTAGAGTAGGTCTCTTCTATTTTTCTGGCTTTGTTTTGGTTAGAGTGGGTTTGCTTTGGTTTTTTTTGCTTTAATTTGTGTTGCTCTTGCTCTTGGATTTTACTCCTTCTGGGATCTACTGTTGTATTTGTATGACAGTGGTGACAAAGTAGGTGTGGCGCTCTCAATATTTCCTTTTCAAACTTTAATCATCTTTCCAAAACATCATGGTATGAATTCTCTACCCAATGTCACATATCCTTGTGTCTAAGACAAAGATTCCTTTAGTCAGATTGAACAGGAATACATTAGGGTCTCACATTTTGAATATTAAAGATGTCTGAGGTTGTAGAAGGTCCCTATGAAGTTTGCATAGGTGAAAAATCTTTTCTCTGCTCTAGTGCCACTGTGGTTCTCATCCCTGAGTGTGAACTTCACTGTTCACAAGTTGAAGTAAACAAAAAAAGAAAGAGAAATAAGTGAAAAGATAAGGAATATTAGAAAAAGAAAGAGAATATGGAAAATCAAAAGACTGAATTCAACTCATCAGGAATATTAGAAAAGGAAAGAAAATATGGAAAATCAAAAGACTGAATTCAACTCATTAGGGGAATCTGAATATCTCTACCGAGGCTATGAACGCCTAACTAGTAGTAGAGCTATGTTTAGGAGAATTACAGTGATAACCTCATCAGGGCTATGGAAACCTAACTAGCAATGAGGCTCTATCCAGGTTGCTTTTAGAGTATGAATCTTTATGTAGCTTGTTCAAATCAAGTTTGGTCTCTTTTGCAGCTAAAGGGGGAAATGAATGCATGTGAACACACTTCGACCCTAGTGTAGAAAGAGTTTGGATGACTTGTGGGTTCTTTGGTTTAACTGAAGGTGGTGACTGGATGGATGAGTTGAAATAATAATGTCTGGGTTCTTGATTCTAGTTTTTCATCGAAATTCTCTGGAGCATTTCCCCAGTAGAGTCGCTATTTGTTGTGCAATTTTGCACACATGCCCCACTTGGAGTAGGGACCCTCTTTTTTCTGATTACGAATGTCTCTTGGACCTTTGGTTTTTATTGGATTTGTCCTTTCATGGTCTGGGGATGTTGGTCTTGCTTGCCCTGGTCCTACCTTGAAGGTTGAATCGATCAAACTTGGTTTTTAATGGAAGTCCAGGTTTTCCCCTAGGTTCAGGATTTTCCAGCTCACCTGGATTTTTTCGGACTGCGTCGGAGTCCCGAAAGGATGCATTGTCTGCGAAATTCATGCTCACCAAGATAGTCCGGCTGGCTCGGATTTTTTCGGAATTCCGTTTTGAACTCAAGTTTCTAGATTTTCTTGATAAGTCTTGTCAGCCATTAATGCTTGGGGTACATTTTCTCTGGCATGAGTGTGAGTGAATTTAAGGGCTTTTAGTGCTCTTCCTAATTTCATTATTCATCTGCTATCTACTGTAGTGCTTGAGTTTGTTCATTTTTGAGCTTTGGTCATTGGATTTGGTTTGCTCGCGCATGGATTCCTTGGGCATTGTGTTGATATTTTTGCCACTAGGGCACCCTGACTCATAGTGATTACCTTGGGCTTGAGGTTCATTCAAATTTATTCCATGGTAAGTCATTTTTGACTTCTCCTATTGTTTTACGCTTGTGATTGAATCTTTCAAGTTGTTGATGATTATTTGGGTTGGCCCTTCTTGTTTTCATGGTTACAAATTTATTGAATTAGGGTTTGATTCGCCTTTCCATGGGTTTTAATGCTTGCACTGTGCATCCCTTCCTTTGTTCAATTGAATTTCAGGTATTTCCCTCTAACTAGGTGTTCCTGTTGGGGCCTTTCCTTTGTTGGTGTGAAATCTGATATAATTCGTGAAGGTAGGGTTTCAATATGTCTTCCCAGGATTGTTAAGTTTAGTGGAGTTGGCATGACCCTCTTGTCCTATGTTTGACTTTACCTTACAATTTGCAACACTTGAAACCCTAGCGTGCCCTAGTTTAATCTTTTGAGGGATGGTGTCTGAATTTCAAGCTCGCCATAACTCTCATGGCGGAGGTTTGGCTCTTAAATTTAGGGCATCATTATTTTGTCGCAGGGATCAACCATTCAAGATTTTTGGGAATTTAAATTCATCTGTAATCGAAATTTGGCTTATTGGGCTTGAGTTTTGTTTGTTGGATTTAGATAGGGGGATTCATATGATCACTTGATTAGCAGTCTGAGCGTCGAATGATAGTTGGGTTTCCAAGGTGTCCACAAAATTTTTGTGCACCCGGATTTCCCTGGATTGTTGCCATCTCCCCAGAGCATGATGAGTTCCTAGAATTTCACGCTGTCTGCGAAAATCTGAACTTCCTAGATTTTTCTTTTTTTCTGCTTGTTTCTAATTGATTTTGATTTTCAAAATTGAAGTAACGAATTAAATGTTGGATGATGATTTCTTGTTGCCAAATGGATGAATCTCATGATAATCATGCATCTCTTCAATCCTTATTGATGATTTATTTGATGAATGGTGTCTTGGCAGTGGGAGTTCATCTCGGTCGGATTTCTCTGAAACTCCTCCTTGACTAGATTTTCACAGAGTACTACATTTTCCCAAATTTTTAAGATTGATGGTTAATGATTTATCTTAGTGATTTCATGTGGTTTCAAGGCTAACCTTTGATTGAAATATGGATGATAATTGGATTTTCATGAGGCTCCTTTATGAATGCAGGTTGAATCGAGTAAGGCAGTGGCAGGAAAGGCCAAGGGAGATATAGAGGGATCCTCAATTTCAGATGCGGAAAGGGTCATGCTGGATGTGAAGAACCAGTTTCCAGATAGTAGGTTGGCCTTAGTTTGGTCAAACATCTTGGACACCAATGTGGGAGCCTGCAGATACAAAGAATTCAAAGAAAGAACAACTCAGACAGATTTATCAGTCTTGACCAAGGGAATGGTGAAATCTGGACTGGCTCATGTGGCAAGATTTCCTCCTATAGTTTAATGCTATGAATTGATATTAGAGTGTGCCTCGCACTTTGACCTTGATATGCAGAGGATTGTTAGCACTGATGGGAGAGTGTTGCAAATTTTAATCCAGTTTCCATTGCCTGGGCATTTGATATGCCAGACTTGCCATGTGTGTGTGCCTTGGACATGGACTTGGCTGGGATGTATTATGAGGATGAACCTACCAAAGCCCAGCAGATGATCAATTCTTGGCTGGAAAATCCAAAATCTCATTTCTCCAAGCTGCCTAAGCAGTTACATAGGGTCAAGTTCCGGCAAGATATATATGATGCAATCACACTGTTGAGCAGGGTGGTAGGCTTGAAGAGTGCTGGGGCACTGGAGAATTGGATGGTGCATGTTATTAACAAGATTGAGCAAGGCATCAATTACCATTGGGCAAGGATTATCAATGTAATGATTGATAGGCAGATGAGAGATGTGCTGGAGACAAAGAAGTTTACCATGACATCTTATGTGGTATATGTACTTGCCAGATTTTATCCATACAGGGGATTGAGTCCAAAAGGAACATTTGGGAAAGATGTCATTTATGAGGTGTACCCTAAGCTACACCTAGGGAATCCAAATTATAGAAGAGCAAATGATGCATTTACTATGCATATTACTAGATTGCTTTAGAACACAGAACATGTGAGAATTTCTGATGGAGCCAAGGAACTAATTAAAAGATATGGAGCTTGGTTTATACAATTCCCCACCTTCTCCTATATTAGAATTGATGGATGTCCAACTGCTCCATACAGATTGCCAAGATATCCTACCGACCATATCATACTTTTGGAGGTTACATGACAGATATGTGATTTTGATGCTATTGTTAAAAGAGAGAAGCACAAGATAGGGTTTGGTGGGGATTTTACCTTGAGAATTGGTGTAGCTGAGGTTTTCCCTTCAATCCAATCACCTCATGCATCAGGGGAGGAGTTAAGTAATTTTGGTTTCTCTTTCCATTCTAAGAGGGCAGGCTTTGATATCACTGGTGAAGCACAGAAGAAGGCTACTAAAGAATATCACCACAAAGATGATCTAGAGGATTACTGGGCAAACAAAAAGGATGACTTTTAGGTGAGACAGAAAAGGTATTCCAGGAATCCAGTTGATGTAATCCAAATGTACAATGTCAAGTTGATTCCTGATCAGTTGGAAGATGATGGAAATTTAGTCCAGGACCATGCATTTGAATCAGTTAAGGATAGACCCATTGGGGAGATAAAATGGTCAAAAAAAGAAATAATTGAGTTGGAGGAATTGATGGCTCCCATTGTGAAATCTACCAAGTCATGGCTGAAACATAAAGTATGGGAATTGGAGAGCAAGAAGGTACCTTGTACTTTCAATCTGATGGGAAATCTGAATAGTCATTCTACCTCGAAGGAGTCAGGTGAGGATGATTCTAAAGGAAAAAATAAGGTAAGCTCACCTTTTAAGATTAAAATCAGAGGCCCTAAGGAGAGTGAGCCTGAAAAGAAAAGAAAACCTAGGGGAAAGAAGAGAAGTCATACTGTGAAAATTGGTAAGTTTCTTAAAGAGGAGGAACTTGAAAAAGTAGAGAAATAAGACACTCCTCTAGAGCCAAAAAGGACAAGGACAACCAGGGCTTCTAAGAAGAAAGATCAAGAAACTTCTAAAGATAGGGTGGATCCTCATGTGGTTGATATGGAGAGATCAGGAGAGAAAACCCCAGTTTATTCAAGAAGGTCAAGAACTCCATCTCCCAAAGAGACTATGCAAAAGGTGGATCCTCTTCCAATGGCATCCACTGTGGAACAATAGAAAGATCCCCCTCCTTCTTTGGATATACCTGAGCAGATGATTCATGAAGGAAA
>VDFB02281492.1:649567812-649699810 GCA_007258455.2 Sequoia sempervirens
GAGCTTAAGTATGGTACTACTGAAAAGCAGGCTTATGCTTTAGTAAAGGTTGTTAAGAATTTTAGAACATACCTCACTGGTGCTACAATAGTTGCTTATGTCCCGAGTGTGGTGGTCAAGGACATCTTTATACAGCAAGAAACTACTGGTCGGAGGTGTAGATGGATTAATAGAATCCAAGAATTTAACATAGATATTCAGATCACCAAATTAGTTAGGGGTCAAGGTTTGGCCAAACTCATGGCTGAAACTAACATAGATTCCAACGAAATTAATGAGATTGAATAGGAGAACATTGCTCCCCTCTATGATATGCAGACATGTGGACCTTGGTATCAAAGAATTATGGAGTATTTGCAAACAATGAGATGTCATGATGGCATGCCAAACAATGAGAGAAGAACTCTAAAGCTACAGGAAATTAGATATATTATTATTGATGGTGAACTCTGGTGGAGAATCCCAAAGGGTGTGCTCCTTAGATGTGTGGACAGTGATCAAGTGGAAGACTTGTTGATTGAGATTCATAAGGGATTGTGTGGAGGCCATTATATGGCCAAGACTACAACACACAAAATATTGAGGGTTGGTTTATGGTGGCCCACAGTCTTCAAGGATGCACATAGGTATGTCAAAAAATGTGATGCTTGTCATAGGTTTACCGATAAGCTTAAGTTTTTAGGTAATTTACCACTTAGACCAATCTCAACACCAACCCCTTTTCAGCGGTGGGGGATTGATTTTATAGGAGAGATGGTAGTGAAGTCTAGTGGTGGACATGCCTGGATTCTAGTGGCAACTGATTACTTTACAAAGTGGGTTGAGGCAATTCCCACTCGAAAAGCTACTAGCAAGGTTGTCATGGATTTCTTGATGAATAATGTCTTGAGAAGATTTGGTGTGCCTGAGAGGATTGTCTCTAATAATGCCATGTGATTTTAATCTAACAAGTTCATAGATTTTTGCAATCAGCATGGCATAAATATATCCTATTCATACCCATACCACCCTTAGGGGAATGGATAGGCTGAATCTAGCAACAAGAGCCTTATGAAGGTCATCAAAATGGTCCTTAAGAAGAATAAGAAAGCTTGGGACTCAAAACTACAATGAGCTTTGTGGGTAGATAGAACCACAGTCAATAAAGCTATTGGTCTCTCTCCTTTTAACTTGGTATATGGAGTGGAGGCTATAATTCTTCATAATAATTTGATGAAAATGTATAGGTTTCTACAAGAATATGATACTAACATCTGTGATGAGATGCAAAACAGGATGAATGAATTGGCCGAGCTTGATGAGATGAGAAGAGAAGCATATAAGAAGAATGAGAAAATTCAACTTCATGTTAAATATTTACATGAAAAATGAGCTATGCTAGGAAAATTTGAAATAGGATGTATGGTGTTAACATGGAGTGCTAGAATGGAGGATGAAGGAAAACATGGGAAGTTTGACTCCCTGTGGTTAGGCCCTTACTTAATCACATATATTCATGTGGAGGATTCTTACTTCTTACAGTCACTTGTAGGTGAATTTTTGGAACTACCAGTACATGGATAGTTCCTAAAACCCCATTTCTCTTGAAATAGGCTATATCCATGTACATTGTATAGTCTTGTAAATCTTGTATATAGGGTTTGGTGTGTTTATTTTCTATTGTGTCTGCTTTCCTTGTCTGGGAATTTCTTTTCCTTTATTTTGGGTTCCTCTGTGTTTGGTCTACTCCACCAAGAGATCTATTTTTCTCCATACCCACCAGGGGTATGCATCCCTGAGCATGAGTTGTTGATAGAGCCCTCAAAATGCTTGGAATTTTGAGTCTTTTGTGCTTATAATTCACATGTCAAGTGTACCCACCAATAGGGTTCAAGAGTTTTATTTGGTTAGTCTTTCCTTCAACTGGTTTTAGTTTCATCCTTGAATGTTGTAATTTTTCTTTGACTGGTTTTCCTGGTTACCAATCTTATTAGTTGTTATTTAAGCCATTGACATACATCCATTACCGAACTCAAAGTCTTGAGATTGTCCGTCACTTTAATTCATCCTCACGTTGAGTTTTAATTTTTGATTTATGAATGACTTAAGTCTAAGTCATTAACTCATGAGGGTGTCTTCCTCGTCGGCCTAGTCAAGGCCCCTTTTTATAAAGAACTTTGATTCATGTGCAGGTTGAATAGTTACTAGATCATGGGGCTCTATCTGGACTGTTCCCTGCTAGCCCATCCATTTGAAATGAATCCAAGTTAAATGTTGTAAGGTTAGAGAGATGTCACCATGTGTGAGTGGGCCCACCTGCTATGTCACATCTCAATACTTAGAACCTTGAGATTAATGGTTCCAATTGATCAATGAAGGATGATCACTATCATTCCCTACCAATTTGTGGGAATGAGATGCATGCTCTTTCATAATGGAAAGACCTGCGAGAAGCTACCACATACACTCTACAACTACAAGAAAGTGAAGCCCACAAGTACATGAGGAATGTCTTGTCAGCAAAATCCTATTGGACATTCATCTAAGCTGGAGTAGCAAGGAAAATTCAAACAATCTTGACTCAATCAGAGTCGTTCAAGAGGCCCAGCTCAACCATAAATCAATGGCTCATATTCAAAACTGCAAAGTACACCCCTTGCAATTCCTTTGCTTCGTGTGACTGAGCATTAATGGCATAAATGACCTAGTATCCTTATTTAGTTCCTATCAAAATTTGTGTGTAGCCGATTCTTGCTTATTTGAGATTCAAAGACATGTCCTAGGCAATATGAAGAGCTGATAACAGAATTACAGTCAGATCATATGATGGGGTGGTCATGGTAAAAATAACTAGTGAAGAAATTGAAAAGGATTTTGATTTGCAAGAAAGGAATTCAAATATGCTTCCTTTGAATATGGATACTATCCATACAGAGTATAATAATACCAAGGTATTCTTTAGATAAAAAATGTTGCCCCTACACACTGCAATGGTTGGAATTGGGAAGCAACTGAGGAAGGTGGAGATTGATGATAGATAGCTTGAACCTTTCCCAATGAGTTATTTTTCCAGTTACTTTAGAAAGACTATATACTCTTTTTACCAAATTGTAGGTGCCAATCCACCTAACACATTAAAGGAGTATAGCTACCTAGCCTCACATATGCAACACCCACCATATAGTATGGTTTATGATTATGCAACTTATTTGGATGATCACATCCATGAAGGCTTAGTTGAATTGAAGGAAGGAAAACAATGGGTGAAGTTATGGTGGTACTCATTGTTGATGCATATGTTCCTTTATAAGGGACAAAAAGCCTTTGAGAAGGAAGTTACATTGGAAAGGAAACATGATGGTGTTGATTTACCCATTCAGTGTTGGATCTGTAACTTGGATAGAGATGATAAGAGGTACATCTTTGTAATGTTTAGAAATCCTTTTTTCATTGAAGATAAGGAAGACCTTGGTATATGAACCACCTAGGATCCCTAAAGAGATCCATGAGTTTTTGATACCTAGCGAGCTAAGGCTAGATTTGAATTTGAGTCACAACTGGGGAGATTTTATTTTGTATCCTAATAAGACAATTTTCAAAATATATGGTAGTGGTTTAGGGCCATATGTTTTTCCTACAGATTGACCCTTGAGAATAGGTTTCCTTGAGATAATAAAGCAGTTGAGAGCAGCACAAGAAACACATCTACCTAAATCAGTAAGGAAAGGGTCTTTCTTCCCAGAGTAGACAGTATTTGCAGATTACATTTTATCAAAAGGGACATTGAATGAATTAGAACATATGTTAGATCCTTATGAACTGATAACTGTGAACCCAAGGAATCATGATCATGAGGGCTTATCAGTAAACTCAAAGCAGATAACAAAATGGGTACTTTTGTGCATGCTTTTGATTACTCGAAGGATGTCAATCAAGAATGTCTTCAACACTAGGGAACAAGATGAAAGAAAAGCTAAATACTTGGCTTATAGAAAAATGGTAGAAGTAAAGATGAAGAATGAGCCCCAGTATGATCCCCTGCCAAATATACATGGTGATTTTAATAAAGTCATGTATATTATGGATAATTTTGAGGATTCGGTTGGTGTCTTGAGAGAACGGTGAGAAGTTCCAGATAAAGGAAAGGTAATGGTGGCCGAGGAAAGTGTTGAGATGAAATTAGAGGAAAGAACCACATATCAACCACCTAAGCAGATGAGGATTTATTCTAGGAGGAAGAAGATTGAAAGTGAGGAAGGGAGATCAATAGCCTCTATTGTTTCTGAAGAACCAAAAACAAACTCTCCCAAGAGTGCAGTGCCAACTTCTCCTACACAAGCCTCTTTTCCTATAATTGATCTTGATTCACCTCTTGAAAGTTCTGCCCTTCTTGAGCAACCACCTCAAAAGAAGCAAAGGATTGAAGAAAAAGGAGTGGTTGATGATTTTGATATAGATGACGATGATATCATTGTCACTCCTAAAGAAATCCATAATGAAATGCCTCCTCATGAAGGTGTAATTGCTTCAAGTTTAGGACAGAGCATCCTTAGACTAGGGAAGCTTGATATTTTTGGGTTGAATGCTACAGATGACTTGATGATAGAAGCCAGTAAAGAGTTTATGGAGGATGATGCTTTCATTGAAACCTTTGCATTCTGGGATTTTTGGTGGAAATCCAAAATTACAGATTATGCAGAGAAGGTGGTCGTTGAGAGGAGCATCTTGAATCACCTGAAAGTGTCATTGAGGCGAATGTAAGAAACATTATGAATGATGAGTTAAAAAATATTAATGCCCAAGAAGGAAATGAGATTGTAAAGAAGAGTGGTGTGTTGTTGTTTCCAGATTGGAACATTGTTGATGCTATTGTTTTCGATGCCATAAGAAGGGCTAAAAGGCCCCTTGTACAAAATGAGGAGGAATTGGAAATGACACTTTGAGGGGCAGCCTTCAGTGAGGATTGAGATGCATTAGCAATATGTTCACTATCTTTAGCATCTAGGAAACCAGCCTTGGTAGAGCCATCAGAGCTTAGTGGACAATTGCTTGTGAGAAGAGTTGTTGATACTCCAGCTCTAAAGGCTACATACATGGTTGTAAATGTTGCTAGGTTCACCCATTCAACTGTGGAGGGTATCACCTTGGAAAGAGATAATCTCAGAGCTAAATATAACTTGAACTCCTAGATGACTATGGCAATAGTTAACAAAAGGTGGCTACACTAGAAACCAAACTGGCATTCTATAAACAAAGAGAGGAGATACAAAGAGAGAGGGGTTAGCCTAGCTCAAGTCACCCATCTTCAGTCTCTCCCATGAAACCTATGTAGCAATCATTTCATAGCCAAGCCTTAGCAACAATACCATATAGTCGGGAACAACAATCAGTTGCAGTGGAGGAATCAAGTGGATCAAGTTCTAGCTTGTTCAGTAAAGAGAAATTCATGTTGCAAATTGAAACATGCAAGAAGTTGTTGAAAAGGGCCCAAGACGCAATGTATGAGAATGTACATATAAAAAGTTTTCTGCACTACATTAAAAAATATAAATGAGAAGATTTAGGCTAGACTCAATAGCATGTATGAAAATTGTACCTTGATGCTACATGCAATGAGACTATCTAAAAAGGATAAATTATTGGCCATACCAACCTTAAATAAATAGGTTGCAAGATCTAAGAGATTGACACTAATATTGGTGGGAGCTAGTTAGCATGAAGATAAGTACCTGCTAGTGCAACCTGTTTCTGACTTTGTATTCAGATTAAGTGAGAAAAAGTTCCAAGGGTATGCAGCACCACTTGAGCAAAAGATAGTAGAATTGTTATCTCAACACAGTCATACTGATTTTTCACCATTACCAGATGTTGAAGTCAACAATTATGAACTGAAGCCATTGCATGAATGGAAAAGGGAATTGGATGAGGCTATTCATTCCCAGGTAAATGAAATATTCAAGGAGGTTAATATTAATCTATTCAATGACACCTTGGATAGGTTGACATTTCTTATTAGTTTCTTAGAGGATTTTGAAATAGAATCCAATGTAGTGATAACTAAATATGCTCCTTACAGGAAGGCCACATATGAAATTATTGAGTTTGATTGGCCATCTGAGGGGGAATATGAGGAATGGGGGAGGGTTTATGTTGGAAAGTTTAGTCTATGAATTGAAGAGTGAAACATATACTTGGTCAAGTATTGTACAGGTCTTGTAATAGAAGTTACAAGCATATAAAACATATGTTTCATAAAAAGATGTTGAATTATTGGTCATGTGGAATGCTGACTAAAATTATGACTCATTTTCAATCCACATCAATTTGTCATTTTGTTCAATGAATTTAAGGTGTTGCTATGAAGATGTTTATTCTTTTTGACATGTTCTTTTGAAAGATAAAGTTGATCCTCATGGAAAATGTAAATGAAATTTGTCTTGTTTGTTTTCCCTCTGCTTTGATAAATGTAAATATAACTGAATTGGGGAATTTGTCTTCTTGTGGTCCAATCCTATAGTGACATGTGTACATTTGGCCTTAGGCTTGTTTTACTCCTTTATTCCATAAAAGGGAATTCCATGCCATTTGTACGGGTCTTTTGGTTGAATACCAGAGTTGTATTGTGAAAATTAGGATCACATAAATGATATGTTTAGTCTTTATCGAATGATTTGAGTATAGGTAGTATATTTTGTCAAATGTATGGTTTCTAGATATATCAAAATGATAATGGATATTTCCAAGTCTATAGTCTCTCCATTTTGATTGTGTATACTAGTTATTAATGAAAATATTGATTAGACATCATTTCATTAGTTGTCATCATTTCATACGTTGATATATGTTTTGATTTTAGCTCTTGTTCATAGAATAAGTTAAATCACTTAAATCAAATAATGAATTCTTATGCATGATCTAGGGATGTGATAAGTAGTCTTTAGAATTTGGTTACTGATCTGTGAATTGCTAAGTGATTTTGCATAGATCTTGAATGTCTAGAATTAAATGTTCCTTATATTTCAATTTGCTCAGACTCCTAGCCCATGGATAATGGCACTAACCATAAATCATTTTAATAGATCCCTGATCCTAGTTATCTGACCTGAGAACAATCTTTTAAACTAATCAGCAATCTATCTCAAACTTATGGTGTTTGTGTTGTCTTGGTATTCTCGGCTTAATGTGTGTAGTTTGTTCAAGGAATTTCCAACTCCTTATTCAATTTCAGCTTATCAACCATGGATGAAAATGCATCTACTTAAATCTATATACAATGTACATGTGAATTGTCTCAAATAATAGTATAATACATATATTGTGGGAGTACCCTCCTAGGTTTTGTAGAGCTCAATGTGCAGGAGATAAAGCAATTGATTCCATATCTCATCAGTTGGCCACTTGTCGAGGAGATATTTGATAATTGAGCCTGGCAAGCTCATAGGTACTTGTTGTGACCTGATTGGTTCATTGTGAAAACAACCAATAGACTTGTTGCAAGATAGCTAGGACATCATGAAGGCTCTTAAGGAGAATATTTCTAAGGCACAAAATTAGTAGAAACAGTATGTAGATCAAAAGAGGAATGAGAGATATTTCAAGGTGGCAGACATGGTCTATTTAATGTTGTAGCCTTACCACCAATCGACTCTTAGGAAGATTTGTGCCAAAAAATTTAAACCTTGCTACTACGGCCCTTCCAGGATCATTAAACGAGTAGTCGAGGTGGCATATGAGTTGGACCTTCCAACAGATAGCAGGGTGCACAACGTGTTTCATGTTTTGTGCCTCAAAAAGGCATTGGGACATCATGTCACTCCTTCAGCAGTACTACTACCCCTGGATGATGAGGGCAAGTTGATTTTGATACTGGAGGCCATCTTGGATTTTAGAGAGAGACAAATATGAAGATGAACTGTCATAGAATATTTGGTCAAATGGAAGGATTTGCTAGTAGAGAATGCCACATGGGAAGGTGAGGAGATCTTACAACACCCAGCGTTGAGATTGCTTGAGGGAAAGAAATTTTAGGCAGGGAGGACTGTAATGTCCCCTCCAAATTGAGACATCATTTGTCAATAGATTAGCCTATTATTCTGACCCTCATAGGCTAATGAGGATGAGGGTCTTCTGATGATTGCATCATCTCTAATGTTCAATAATTTTTGGCTTTGGATTTCGTTTGAGACTTCCAAGACTCAATATGCTCAACTTACTATTTTTAGTAGGTCAGATTGGGATAGAGAGCGACCCTTACTATTTTTAGTAAGGCATGTGGTCACCTAGAGATTCATCAAATTAATCCCTAGGTCAAATGGCGTGATGAGATATGATATATTTAAGGAGTTATTAATGTTTATTTGGCTCAAATGATATTAATCAGGTGGAATGGGAAGCTATGGGAACTAGTCTCTTATTGGCTAAATTGGTGGGTTGTAGGAATTTGTTAGTTTAAGGGGATTTGGTTTTACCTAATTTTATCCAAGGTTAGAGAAAATATGACTGTCTTGATTGGAAGTCAAGGGAGGTGTTAGAAGTAGTGTTTATTTGCAAGGATTTCAATGAAATTTCCTTCAATCACTGTTTTCATGAAAGTAATGGCGTGGCAGACTTGTTATCAAATGTTGGGATTAATCAAATTCCCTTTTTCGCATTTGTTGGCAATCAAGATGATGCTTGGGTGGGTTTTGAACCACTTTTATTGAAAGAAAAGCCACTTGATGGCTTTGATATGATTTGTTGGACTCCTTGAAGCCTTCTTTCAGTTGTGCAAAGTCCATATTTGAATTGCTATGATGTTTTATAGTCATTGCTTCCTCTAGTAGTGTGTGTATATAATGTATTTTAAGATTTCATCAGGATGGCAGGTGAAACGTGTGCTAGTTTTATTTGTGATGAATTTCATTCACCTCCTTCATGGTTTTTTGTTTGTTGGCATGTGGTCAGTCGTATGCAGTTGTTCTATGTGGTGTGTAGTGATAGCCATGGAAACTCTCTCTAGCATTTGGCTTCTCCTTCATCAATGACATGGCTCACAAGTGTTTGGTGGGGAATAGCAAAGATCCTATGCATTTTGGTAGGGTTTCGAATGATTAGCTTCAGAAGACCTTTCATTGCTAGAATTTTGATTTGTTGAATCTTGTTAAGATTATTATACAGAAAGAAGTCATTGAAGATAATGGGTTTGCGAGGTCTAGGGTGATAATAGTGGCAGATTTTTGTATGAAATTGGAAATGTCAATCCAATCAGAGTAGGTTAGGAAGTGGTTTGAACTTCTCCTACTCCTTCTAGAGCAAGTGAATGTGGAAGATGATGATCCTCATGTAGAATATGTAGGGGATGGCATTGGTGCTTCAAATCCATGCATTCCCATGGAACTTAATTCATAAATTGGCACCTTGAAAGAGGAGTTTCAAACAATTAATGGTTATAATGAGGAGCTTAGCTCCTTTTGCTAGGATCTACATTTTGTGATCAAGTACCTATTGGTATCTTATCATCAAGAGGCATTAGAGGGACTTAACACTTTTCCATCTTTGGGTGGAGGTATGTTGAATAGGGCTATGAAAAGGCTTGAAATTATTCATGGTGTCAAATTTGAAGCTCTTTGTAATCTTAGCAATGGCAACAAGGTGGTGCCTAAGAAAATACTAACCATTATTGATAGTCAGAGTAGCAGGCTAAGAAGCGATGATGTGGGTGCCCAAGTTGTTGGTGGCATTAGTGGATGGGGCGTCTCTTTGTTTTTTTTGGCCTTTTGGGCTTTCAGTTTGTTGGTTTTTTGGCTCATAGCTATTGGTGTTGCTCGGATCGTGATTGGCAGTCTTTCTTCTTTTGTTCTAGACTTCTAGTTATTTGATACCATCCTTGCATGGGCTTGGATTTGACTTTCTCTTTATTATGCTAATGTTGTAGTTCATTGTGTACTTTGTTTTCTTGGGTGAGGACCCCCGCTTCTCTTATCTAAAAATTAACATAGATCTAAGTTTATATCAATAAAAAATTAGTAGAGACTTCAAGTTTCTATAATCCATAATTATTAAAGGGACAATCTTTTTGTAAAATTGTGTAGAAATTTGAAGGATTGGCATTATGGACCACACTTTATGGTCCATCATCAAGAAGAATGGTAAAATTACAGACAAGAGTTCTTTATATAAGTCACTTCAGTTACATCAAGAGTTAGAAATCCATTATGAACCCATATAATTAATGGTTATCAATATTTTTAATAATTGTCTATGAAGAATTAATTATGCTCCTTATAGGTTTTGAGCATGTGAAGGATGGGTTCGGAAGAGTTGTTAAGTTTCAGTCCCTCATCTTTGTTCAGATTATTAAGATGTTTACCATTCACTACATTTTCCCATAGCTTCCTCTTCATGAACTGGCCATCGACTAGAATTTTTCCAATTCCTATACAAAAACTATGAGGGACATTTGGGAAATGTTTTGTCAAAGTAGAGCTATTAATGGGGTTGTAAAAGCAACTAAATTGCTAAGAAATTGTGGCTGCTTGATTAGGTGTTTGGAGAAACCATAACCTGATGTGGAGAAAAGCAGAAAGATTATGACTTGTGAGAAAAAAATCCCCATTGATGACAGATTATCTTCCATTTGAAGCTATGATATAAAGGTTAGACTTTCAACCAAAGGCTGCCTCTTGAATTAATAATATAAACCAATGATTGTGACATTTCACACTTTCTACTTGAGCTTGTCAAATATAAAACATGAAGGATTTGTTAGCTTGTGCATCAACCTCATCAACTTTCTTTTATAGTATGTTAATCCACAAAGTCATCAAGGCTTCCTCACGTTGTTTTCTTTATGCAAGCCTAAATCATAGGGCTTCTTAAGAAACTTGAAGTTCATAGTTCTTGCATAGAAACAATAAACAATTTTGAACTCAAGCAAACCAATCGAATGAATTTTTTCTTTGGTTGAATAGGTTTTGGTAGCATTGTGGAAATCACTATCTCAGTCCTATCATGCCATATTGATGCAAAGGGCATTAGACCTCACAACCATGAAAGAAAATAGTGTATAAAAACAACAAATTTAAGATTGAGAGGTACTGAATTTAGATTTGATAGCACTGCCTCTAGAAAAGTACAACTTACCCTTGACAAATTCTATTTTCAGCTAACCAATCAGAGTGAAGGACAGTTTAAATAATATCACTTATAAACAGATGTAAGATGAAGGTCATCTATCAAATGTACATTGGATATAAAATTAATATTGGATGTCTCCTTTATAAATATTGTATAACCTAACCTTAGTGCCTTCATGAATGAGCCCATATAGATACTTCTGAATACTTGACATGCCGTTTCCTGAAGTTCCAGAAATAAGGTCAACTAAAGCTCACACAAACAAGCTAAGTAGAGCATTTAACAAATTAAATTAAAAAAAAAAAAAAACTTATAAGTTATCTTTTTCCATTTTGAAATCCTCATTTCTTAACTACTTGATTTGAAGTGGCAATGCCTTTTATTAAAAGGATTGATAAACAACTTTTGATATTAAATACTAGGTAGCATGATTGGGTTGAAAGCAATGTCTTTTATTAAAAGGATTGAGAAACAACTTTTGATATTAAATAGTAGGTAGCATGATAGGGTTGAAAGAAAATGGTAATGCTTGTTGCTTTCAAAGCTCAAATTAAATGAACTTTCATTTAGTTTAAGTTTTGGAGAATGTTAAAAGATTATTGATTTAAAGAAATATTGATAAATATTTATATCATCGTTTTAGAAAATTTAAAGTGTTGTTTATTATGTTTGACTCAAAATGAATATTGAAAATTGATTTTTGTAATATTAGTTTAATGAATTTTGTCTTTCTATCATTTAAAAAAAATAAATTAAAAAGGAAATTAATTTGTAAAATTGAAAGTTAAGTTTCTGTTATGAAAATTAATTAAAATCTTATTTTACAATACTAAATTATTATTTTTCTTAAATTTTTTAAAAAGTTGTTTTCATTCTTGAAAATTAAGGAAATCAATTATGATATCACGTTACTTAAAACAAACAACCATGAATATAAATGATATAAACATAAATATGAATTATGAATGTAAATAATTTAAACATAGAATAGTCAAGAGTGTGATACAAGTAAGTGGATTATAACTATTAATTTATTAATATTAAGAGCTCAAGAGAAAAAATTATCTTCCATTAGAATCTCTCCAAATTTTTGTTTTTGTTTGGACTACAAGATGTATGATATTACTACTCTCCTTGATTTCCTTTTTTTTCTCTTTTGTGCTAAGAAACACTTTAGGCGTGTCTTAGCTTTTTGTTTTTGTGTTGACTTGGTTGTTATAAGAAATCTCTTTATCTTTTTATAAAATAGTTTATAGCTTCATGCAAAGTTGGATAGTGTCATATTGACTATTCAATAGAAAGTAAAGCTATGTGTAAGGATTGGAACCTTGTTTTAAAAAACTTATTTGAAGGGTGCATGGAAGATAGTGGTGCTACAATAGTGCACATGAATGAGAATGGAGATAAATATATTTAACAATGAAATTGAGGCATTTAACCCTAGGGTAAACTTTGACCTCATTTGTGATAGGAAAATGTTGTTGAACAAATTATTGTTTGAAATGAAGTGTCATTTGTCCACAACTAAGCATAGTTTAAGGCCATAATAATGGATAAAGAAGATTTAAAAGATTTGTGTAAATAATAAAAGAGTGTAAAATTCAATGATAAACATGGTAAGCTTGCTTATTTTCTTTTGCTTTTAATTTGAATGTTTAATAAGAATGTAGAAAACATAAACAAAAAAAAGTAATAAATTGAGAAATGTTAAATATTTTTTGTCTCTTTAAATTAAAGAAGATTTGTAGAAATAATAAAAGGGAGTTTAAAACTCAAAGATAAATATGGTGAGCTTCTTTCTTTTCTCTTTCTTTTAACTTGAACACTTAATAAGAAGATGAAAAATGTTGATTAAAAAAAGAAATATCTTGAGAAATGTGAGTTCTATTCTTTGTCTCTTTAAATTGTGTTGTCTTATCTACTAAAAAATATTTGTATGTTTGGTTAAGCTCAATATAGAAGAATACCTATGGATGTGGGGAAATAATATTTAGGACTTTGTCAAGCAGGCCTAATCTAGATTTTGAGAAAATAATTATGCAAACCACATCAAGATGGTTAGAAATTTGTAACAAGCCTTGAAGCTCCTAGAAGAAGTATTGAGAATTAAAGAGATAAGATTCTTCCTACTACACATGAATGTTAATGTTTAATTCATTGAGGTCGATGATAAGTTTTCTATAAATTCTTAATTTATACTTAAATGATAATAATTTTTTTGTGGTATATTAGGGCTTGGAGGCTTGATTTTGTGTTTTTGTTTACATAAAAAATAGGCATTGCAGGAAACTTGTCCTCCCATTATTAATAAAAACAAACCCCATTATCCATGAGTTAGCACTTATGGAGATATCGAATCTCCGTATTTTAGCGATTTTCTTTCATGCCAAGGTGTAATCCCTATTTTCTATGGAGTGTTTTGATTTGTATTTTAATTTTTAATCTTTCAAATGTTGCCCTTTGAATACATTTGAAACTTAAATCTAATAGATTTATCAACTGGATGGCAAAATTTCATTGTATTACTTGTTTAAAAAGATAAAGTATAAATAAGAAGAAAATTAAAATGAACCATAGAGTATATGAAACACTAATTCTAAAATATATTTTAATTAAAATTTGGTAAACTCTATGAAGAAAAAATTCATACAATAAAATGTGCATCAAAGATAAAAAAAAATAGATAAAAGGTTTTGCAAAATATGAGAACATAAATATTTCTTTAATATGAAAGTAGTGTGATTCTATTCTCAATTGGTCCCACAATGAAAAGTGAACAAGCTTAGGTGCATTGAGTCAAGTTCTTTTTGATGGTGTGTTGATTTTGATTAGTTCTAAGATTTAATTAGTGAAAGGAAAATTTAGATGATTATTGTGTAGTTATAACTAGATAGAATTGTTGATAATTGTAGTTTACACCATAAAACTAAGAAGCTTTTGGTATGAATTTGTATGGCAGAAAACCCAGTTGCCTACATGCAAAAATCTTAGAGTATTATTAGTGATAAAATTTATGTATATGAATCCATCTACATATATGTATATACCATTAATATATGTGTGTGTTTGTGTGTGTGTGGGCGTATATATACATATGCATACATACATACATACATACATATATACATATACATATATATATATATATATAATTACCGATTGTAATACTTGACTCAACATTATAAATTTTTTGAGATGTTCTACAGTACTTATTTATAAAATATTTGGTATTATGTTTTTGATATGATTAACAACATTTATAGGGTGTTGTTCCCTTTACACAAAAAGCACAAAGGGCCAAAAAAAGAAGCTAGTTCAAACCAGAAATGAACTAGGAAAAGCAGACAGACCACACAAAAACAATTGAAAGACAACTATCGAAACACAAACAAGGACTAGACAACCCAAAAATCCGAGGGGATTAATCTGACTGCCTTAACCCTAGGCCGTGAAGATGTGACAAATCGAGGGAGTCCCTTCTTTCCCAACACAACAGACCATGAAGACTCAAAATCCAAGTCCATCGAGTGAGGCGAGAGAAGCAAATCAACCAAAGCCACCAAGGGCAAAGAGCCACCACACAACGGGGGAGACGACAACAACGAAGGGGAGGAGACAGGGTCGAGAGAATGACCATCAAGAGCATGCAAAGATGTTCAGGCAGGCTCAAACATAACAGCATCAGCAGATCGAGCCAGCAGTGGCTCCACTTGAAGGTTAGTCGGAAGAGGAGTAGACATAGGTTCTTGAGTAGAAGCAATAGGGTCATCCTCTGTAGAAGAAACATCTAAAGGAGAAGAACCCACCATGAGGTGATCCATGAGAGCATCCTTCCACCAAGTAGCAGCACCCTTGTGGCGAGCTTATGGGCAGTTAGAGGCCAAATGACCCACCGAGAAGCATCTCCTACATCGAAAGGGGAGACCCTCATAGTCTAAGAGCTACTTCTAAGGTATGTCCACCAATAAGACTACATCACCATGGAGAGGTTTGGAGATGTCCAAATCAACTAACAAGTGAGCTACCGTAGTATGTCCCATCTGTTGAGTCGTAGAGTCCACCATCAAAAAGCAACCAATGGTGTTGCCAATAGCCTCATAACACGAATCCTCCCAAAATTGAAGAGGGAGATTTGACAGTTGGACCCAAACTAGTCTGGTATTCAACGACTTTGTAAAGGGATTGAATGAACAAGACCAAGGTGTGATGGGCACTAAATGAATACCCCACATCCACCCCCTATTCAACACATAGTCACGTTCCGCAGAGGAGGCGAAGCTTGCTATTAAGAAACCCCTTGCGCTAGGATAGAGCTCAATCTCTCCAGAGACCAATGGCTTCTAGGAGGCAGTTACCCAGCCATAGAGATCGGGAAGGGAGGGCCATAGGCCATTAAACTTGCATACCACGCCCTGCTTCAAGTAGAATTCCTCATTCTTAGTAACCTCAAGTCCACAGACCACAACAAGGGAATCATGTGCACAAGGCAGAGGCCAAACTCGAGACTGAAAAGGGGGCTAAGCACCTGTTTTAGCAGCCTCAGAGAAAGACTTCCCCCTACCCACAGAAGCAACAAGAGGGACATCCACCTGCACAACATCTTCAAGAACAGAGCCCACAATAACTCCCGATGGTTGGTATTTTAACTAAGTGTGCAGGCACAAGTTTTTCCCGTCGGTGGTAAATTGAAGATTATTTGACTTGGCTAAATGAATCTAGTTGTATTTACATGTCTCATTCTATTTGAGTTATGACATGAGATCTAAATTGATGTTAATTCTAGATCCTTGTGTTATAATTGAACACTTGTAAAGCATGTGGTTACTTTTCATGTGTTTAATTAGCTCTTCTAGTACTTGGATTTAATTAGTTTTACAAATACTAATTAGTTTCTCAATTGCAAATATGCATAAGCAAAATTACTCCCTTTGACAAGGACTCCAACTCTTTCAGAACTCTTTTTTATGTGGCCATCATTCCTAACCTCCATGCCATGGTCAATGAATTTTGTTTTTCATTTTAAAATTAAATGATTATTTGTGTGAGTTAGTGTGGCCTATAACTCATGAGAAAGAAATTAAATTTGTTATGAATTTTCTTTTATTTTCACAAAATTATAAAGAAGTCAAATAATATCTGAAATTTTAAGTGGCGGCCAACAAAAGTCAAGTCAAAGCAAGGAAAATAAATTTAGTCTTTTCCATGACAGTTATTGGCTTTTAGTGGGCAGAGACTTACGTTCACTTGTGGCGGGTATTTCATGTACTTCATTGAAAAAAAAATAAAAATTATAATTAATGCTTGTTTATTTATTTATAATTAAATTTGTTCCGAGTTTTCTTATATTTTTATAAGGAAATCAGTACGCTACGGTTAGTAAAAAGATTTCCATATTTAAGTAAGAATTAACTAGTCAACGAAAGTCCCACCTTGCAAAAATGAAGTTAAAAACAAACAACTACGACACGCAATTTGATTTCCTTAACATGTGGATTCAAATTTTCCTGATAATGCCTTAGCTAATTTAATGTCAAATACGTACCATCAACTGCGCGTATTCTTCTACTACTGACTAACTCTGAAAAAAAAAATACCACTGTAATTTATGGCAATTTAATTTAAAAAGTTATAGCAACAAGGAGCAGTCATACAAAGACCCAAGCAGCCAAATAGGATTACTTTCTTAAAGCTAGAGATAATTGCAGAACATAGAGACAAAAGAAAGTAATATAGCTGACTAGATGAGATAATCATTACAGTTTTAGAGAAAAAACTGTTATAAATAAACTCCAGCAAGGAATAAACAGAATTCTACAAGAATGACCTTAGATGTGATCTATATACATAATAGAAAAGTTACTGATAACAGAGAAGCAATAAGTTATTCTTGGCATAAAAACCGAAATCTGAGCTTTTATACATAAAAGCAGAGCAACCATATGAAAGATTCATTAGCAAACCCACACGCAACCGCACATATGGGAGAAGATCCTGCTGGAAGATTATTGATGATAGATAAGTAACAGGGCACCCATAGAGACTCAGAAGAAGAGAGCATGCAGCAATAAACTCCATCAAAAGAAAGACTGACTTCCTCCAGGTCATAGATGCAAACAATCTACAATTTTCATAGATGCAAGAGTCAATGATACAATTTAATATTAATTTATCTATAAATTTAAATTGTGATAAATATTTCAAAGAACAAGAAATTCAAGAGTTTACCTCTCACCTTTTTTTGAATTGTAGATGCATATTTCTTCATAGTCTCAAATTTTTCATCCACGGAAACAAAAACTTTAGGATCTTATCAACTTTATTGAAGTATTTTCTTTTCCAACTAATTCTTATCAGGATCAAAGACAACACCCCTCCAAAAGCTGCTCCATATGACAATCCCACTGATATCTTATACCATGAATAATTAGTACTTTTTTTTTCTTTGTTGACTGAAGCTGAAGGATGAGGAGGAGCAAATTGTGGCCAAGAACAGTTTCTGGGTAGGGGACATCCCCATAAATATGGATTACCTGAATATGAGGATTCTCCAAATGTGTCAGTTATATGCCGTCCTTGTGGTATACTTCCTGAAAGATTGTTGCTTGATAAATTCAGTGAACCCAAGGAGTCTAGAGATTCAAGGTCTACAGGGATTTTTCCTGAAAAATGATTTCTTGAAAGGTCTAATGACTCCAACTGACTCATTTCTCCCAAACTATTTGGAATGCTCCCATTCAAATTGTTCATTGAAAGATTTAGAAGCCTCAACCCCTTCAAATTTCCAAAATTAGAAGGAACTTCCCCCTCTAATTCATTGTTTGACAAATCTATGGATGTGAGAGTGGAAAGAATATATTCATAGTGCTGATCTCTGCCTTTTAAAGTCATCTCCAATCCATCTTGATATGGAATATTGGAAGCAGACAATACATAACCATCTTGGTTTTCATCTGCCATTGCTTGCAATGATACAATTGTGTCTGGAATTGAACCTATGATTTGATTGGAAGAAAGGAGCAAGATTTGAAGGCTCCTTAGTTGGCCGATGTCTAGAGGAATATTACCTGTAAAGTTGTTCTCTTTCATCACCAATACTCTTAACCTTGAAAGACTTGTAATTGATGTAGGTATTTCACCTTCAAATAAATTATTCCCAATATCAAGAACTTGTAGCTTTGAACAATTTACTATTGAGAGGAGGAATGATCCATTCAGCTTATTACTATGAACAACTAAAGAATATAATTCACTTAGCTTATTGAAGTCATGGGGTAAGCTTCCCTCCAAGCTATTATTTCCCAGATTTATTACATTGATTGTAGAACAATTTGACAAGCTCATAGGGATCACTCCAGTTAAGTAATTGTTGGCAAGATTTAATAGCTGGAGTTGAGATAATCTTCCCAAGCTCACAGGGATCACTCCGGTTAAGTTATTGTTTGCAAGATTTAATAACCAAAGTTGAGATATTCTACCCAAGATTGAAGGAATATTACCACTAAACAAATTGTCATTGACCAACAATTTTGTTATATTGGGTGACCAAATTGATGGGATGTGCCCACTCAATGCATTTCTAGACACATCTAGCATTTCTAGTTGCATCCATATTGATGTATTTGAGGAAAGGGTTTCTTCTAGATGATTTCTTGAAATATTCAGAGATTTCAACCGAGCATTGGCTTTCCATAGCCAAGAAGGAATTTCTCCAACAAGACTGGTGTTAACTAATTCAAGTTTCTCAAGCAAGAATTGTGTTGAAATCCAAGGTGGGATTTCGTAACCAATCATACATGACACTAATCTTAATTCACTTAATTGAATGGATGGAATCCAGGTTTTACTAATATTCAGCACACAGGCGGACAAATGCAATGAGCGTAGGTTTGTAAGGTTGTGGAAGAAAGTTTCTGAAACTGACTGGTTATAGTTTAGTGTCAGTGTTAGGACAACCAAAGAAGCTGGAAGTGATGAAGAAGAGACAGTTTCATTGAAACGATTGCCAGCAGCATACAAGCTAGTGAGAGAGGAAAGCTTAGCAAATGAAGGGGGAATGGTCCCAATTAGTTGGGTTTCCTCAAGATACATATACCGGAGCGAAGAGAGATTTCCCAAGGAAATTGGAATGCTACCTCTCAGTGGATTTCGCCCAAGGTATAAATTCCTCAACAAAGCGAGACTTCCAAGAGATTTCGGTATGTTCCCACTTAATTGGTTATGGGAAAGATCCAGATATTCAAGAGAAGAAATATTCCCCAGAGAAGCTTCTATGCTTCCAGTGAGTTGGTTGTCCCCAAGCAAAAGATTTCTTAAAGAAAGGTTATACAAACAGGAAGATATGCTCCCACTTAATTGATTGTGGAAAAGATCTAGATATTCAAGAGAAGAAATATTACATAGAGAAGCCGGTATGCTTCCATTCAATTCATTCCCGCTAAGATCAAGTTGACTTAAAGAAGAAAGATTGGCCAAGCAGGAAGGTATGCTTCCATTCAATTCATTATAGCTAAGATCAAGGTATGTAAGGCGGGTGAGAAAACAAATGGAAGAGGGAATCATCCCACTTAATTCATTGAGAGATAAATCTAAACTTTGAATATATGGGAGATTTCCCAAACAGGGAGGAATCGTACCTGTTACTCCGGATATCGTGAGTGATGTGAGAAAATGAAGTTGGCATAAGCTCTCAGAGATCACACCTTGATAGTAGTAATTGCCATCATCACGAAAGACATCAACAGAGATAACGTGGTTCGTGGCATAGTCACAGTCTATGCCTTCCCATTGGAAGCAACAGTCTGTTCCATTTACCCACGACTTCAGAGAGCCTTCAGTGTCATTGAAGGCCGCTTTGAAGCGGAGGAGTGCTTGGGATTCACGGGAAAGACATCTGTTGGGCATTAATCGACGGGAAAGACAAGGGCATGGAGAGTGGATGAACAAAACAAAAACTGAAATGATAACAAAACACAGCTTCTGTAATGTGATGGCCATTTGATATGGAGAGGACAAGGGAAATGCAGATCATCTTTGGGTGGCTTATTCTTATTAGCGAGCCCGTCAACGGTCAATGGTATTTTTTAATTTTATTTTTAAAATAGATGATTATTTATGTGGCCATCATGATAGTTCATTATGTAAAGATTACGGCAAGATTTCCATATATAAGCAAGCATTAACTGGTCAACGAGTCCCGCCGTGCAAAAATGAAGTTAAGGCAAACCATAAAAGACACGCAATTTTTTTTCCTTGACCTTTTCTATTTGTCCCAAAAATTTGAAGAAAATAAAGATTTTTTTTATGGATGAGACGCGGTTATAGTCAACACTATTTGTTGAGGAAAGCAGGCTACTACTATGTCTGCATGACATTCTAATTTGAGCAATTTGTCATTATTTTTTTTTTAGGATTTAAGATATGTTTAAGATAATTTAAATATATCTTTAAATCAAGCGTCTATTTTTTATATTAGTAAACTTAAAATAAATAAAAATCGTTTCACAATTAATTATCAATGAAAACAACAAAAAATTATTGCAGTTAAATAATGAATATAGAATGTTTGTGATAACAACTTTAAACAATATAAAAATCAATAAAAACACTGTACATGAAAATAGAAAGTAAATTTTTATTGTTTTCGAGCAGATTTATTGATCACATATATGTTGTGCTAGTGCTACTATTATAGAGTTATTCTATTGATGTAATAATTTATATTGAGAATGTAATCAATAGTGTTAAATAATTTATCTTGGGTAAATTTATTTATATACACCATCAATATAATAATTTTATTTTATTAGTTCAATATTTTAGAATATCAAAATAAAATATAATTTTATTTTATTAGTTCAATATTTTAGAATATCAAAATAAAATATAATTTTATGAAATATAGAAACAAAATTGTTATTATGAAAGATTATTTTTTAATTTCAAAAAATTAAATTTCTTTGTACTTTTTCTTATTCTAAATTCTCTCTGGCTTTTATTTAGTATATAGGATGTACAATTGACTATATTTATTAATTAATTGAAATTCAAAATTATCTAATATTATGATTTTTAATTAATTAATAAATATAGTCATATGCATCTTAAATGTGGGATAATCAATATGAAATTCATGGTGATGGTGAATTAGAGTAAAATTAAGTAATAGAAATTTTCACTTATTTGTTTTATTATATATTATATCTAAACTATTTTTATTTTTAAATTTATGTTTAAGGAAAGAGATGATTGCTACATAATAAAAAAATCAATTTCATTTCATTTTAAATTTTTATTATTAAATATTAATATGATGATTATTATTAAATAATTTTTTATATGCAAATGGTTGTCAAATTTAAGGTAAAAGGTAAGAGTTTTTGTTAGAATAGTCACACCATTACACTTTACCCCCTTCTCATTCTATAATGCCTCTTAGTATAACTAGCACTTGCACCAAAGGAGGTGCAATGGTTACATTGATTATATCTTTTATAATCTATGTTTGAGAGGAAGTTTATAATCGAATGCATAAGTAGTAATTAAAAGCTATATACATTTGTTGGGAATAGAATTGGTTCATATATTGATGCATATTTCTTAATATTTTTTAATAACTTACAATATAAATTTCTTCAAGACCAATTTAAAATTATAACTTAAATTTAAATTTAAAGATTAAATTTAAATCTTAAAAGAAACCAATACTTCAATCACTTATTCTTAAACCCTTAAACCATTTTGAATAGTTTTTGTAAACCTAAACTTATATTGATTATTAAAATTAATTTCTTACATACTTTTTAAAATGATATAGCACATATTGACATCTTTATTCTTTAGTATCTGGTTAAAAATATCCTTTAAAAATATCCTCCTTAAACTAAAATGCCATGACTAAAAAGACACAAAGCATATTAATATTTTTCATTTATTTGTATGTAGTATGTTCTAGTGGAGGTAGAGGATATCTTTGTTTGTCATTGTAGTAGTTATTTATCATTAATTTTTTCTTCACCTACTATAGTTTCTTCCACTGCTCTGAACTCACCCCTTCCATATCTTCTCCTGATGATGCTTCCATTGATTGAACATTGAAATTATGATAGGCTAGAACAAATGGAGTGTGTGACTAGTCTATCTTAACAATCCCTCCTTGAGTTGCCCAACTATCTCCATTCCATAAGCTTGAAAATAATCCAATGGATTGTTTATCTAGATATGTCCACCATGAATCTACAGTTTTATGTGATTCAGATTCAGTCATATCAAAAAAATAAAATAACAACATATAACCATTAACAAATTCCTTTTATTAATGATCAAAGAGGGAAACATACAAGATGTGTTGAGTAGTCCACAATACACCATAGGAGTGAAATCCCATCTCATCATGGTTTGATCCCTCAGAAGAAAGTTGTAATAGAATTCATCAAAAATAAGTTATTTTTAATGATAAATCAATCTCTATGAAATGAAATAAGACTGTAATTTAAAATACATACATAATAAGTAGTTATAATGCTAGCAACATCTCCAAGAACCATCTTGATTTTCATGTTAATGTTCTTGAACAGATAGTTATTCTTTGAAGCAAAGCTCGACCCTGTTAAGTAAACACACCCAACATCAATAAACGTCAATTTTTTGTACATTTAAATAGCTTGATTTTTCTACCACTTACCATAATTTTGATGGAGGGTGAGAAATTATTTCTTCCCATCATTAACATCTTCATACATTTTTTGGGAATAGAATTGGTTCATATATTGATGCATCTTTTGTTGAAGATATTCTAGAAACAAAGTCATTAAATTTACAATTGATGTTGACCTTTTTTTTGTGGGAATAGAATTGGTTTTGAAATAATAATATAGAGTTTGAGTAGAGAAGGAAGTGTTATACATACATGTATTTGATGTTGAGGAGGAATCAACCTTGCACCTTCCATGTATCACCTTACCTTTCACCATTACAACTTGTATTGGACTAAGATTCTAGAAATGTTTAGAATTTTTTTTATTTTTCTTAGTGTCCACCTGCATACCAAAAAGGTTTGAATGAGTTAGTCAAGGGAAAAATATTGTGTAAAGACATATAGTGTCAACTATGTAGTGTAAAACTAATTTGAAAGTTAATGTGAAAGAGAACGGATTGGTAACTGTATACCTCATTTTTTCATAGTGAGAGTAATTGTAAGCAATCCTCCTCTTTTCTTTTTGATAATTGTGTATAGGTTGTTTTGCACTCTAGAGTACCACTCAAAAGAGAACATTGGTTGAATATGAAGTCCATTTAATGATTTTACTCTTGATATAGCTATAAATGTTAGTCCTTGTCTTTCTATTTTACCAATATCAAATTTTTCTCTTTGTAGAGTCATGCCTTGGGATTTATGTATAGTTATCACCCATTCCATTGTTAATGGTATCTTTCTATGATTACCTAGTGATATAGGTATTATAGGTATAGCCTTTTGATCATTCTAGTTCAATGGTGGTCCACTATAGTTATTGATTCTTACTACAATGTGCATTGGAACATCTGGTGGTTTAGAGCCTAGATTGTAAAAAATATCAACAACCTCCCCATGGGATCCATTTACAAGTCCTTATTGAGTCCATACGTTTGTTATTAGCATGATTTGTTGGCCTTTGCATAATAGAAGTTGTTTTTCAAGCTAGTCATCTTGAGAATAAATGTTTGATTTGTTTTGTGTTTATTTCAATACTTATTGCAACTAGAAGGTTTAGTTGTTTTAGCATTCTTTTGTTGTGTAGTCTCACTAAGTCATTTGTTAAAAAAAGGTGAATTGATTTGTCAAATTCTTGTTTTTTAGTAGTTGTAAGTAGTTCTTTTGTGTGGGTCATTAACATCTCCTAATCTTGGTGTGTTGGTTGTATATTACATAAGTTTTTTAATGTTTCATAAAAGCGTGCTTGAGTTAGATCGTCACCTTATTTACAAAACAATTTTTGTAATGTAACAACCATAGTAAAGTGTTCCCATAGCAATTTGGCATTGGAGTATGACACGTAGATGGGTTTTTCCATGACAAGTGGTAGTTATGCTAGGTCACCTATTACAATTATAGATAAACCACTAAAGGAGAGATGTGTTTGGGGAAATGCTTCATGTAG
The DNA here is from genome assembly GCA_007258455.2 of Sequoia sempervirens. Taxonomy (NCBI): domain Eukaryota; kingdom Viridiplantae; phylum Streptophyta; class Pinopsida; order Cupressales; family Cupressaceae; genus Sequoia; species Sequoia sempervirens. The sequence continues at coordinate 649,592,043 of VDFB02281492.1, forward strand.
TCTACTATCTATCTTTAATAGTAGCTTTGGCACTATGAAAATCATTTTGTCTATGAGGATGTACCTTATGTGTTTCATTTCTTCTTGAAATGTTGTTAGTGTTTGTCCTTGCAATGGTTTCATTTCTTTTATTGGAATCCTAATCATTGAATGTATAGTTGATGCACACATGTTAAATGCAACAATTCATGTGGGAGCCAAAGAAAGTAGTTGGCTCTTTTTTTGTGGTAGCTTACTTTGAAGTGCATTTCTTATGCAAGCAATAATGTATGATTTTCCAGTTCTAGAAATTCCTTGAATGATCATATGCAAGGGTTTGTTTAATGAAATATCTTTGTAGTGGTTTGTAATTATTATTAGTGCTAGTTTTTCTTAGGTGATAATGTGTAATTTGGGACATCAAAGCTAATGGCCATTTTTCATTTTGGTTGCACATTTTATTCATGTTTATGAACTGAATTGCAATGGCTTGTAAATCTGGGTCTACACTATGTTGAACCCATTCGTTGTTGTTATCAAAATCATGCCTACCAAGTATTTGGAGTTTATCTAGATTGATATTATTAGTAAATCTTATTTGTGGCAACAATTCCCATTCATTCAATTGTAATGTATATGTTGTGTTTACCTCATTACTACTATCTTCTTCCTCTTCACTATTAGCTTCCATTTTAATTATGTGATCAATGTGCCACACATCATATGTGTTTGTATTCATTTGGTTCCAATTTGTTATTATTTTATCTTTAGTAAGGCCTATGCCAATTTGTATGTCATGAATTTTTTTGTATAAGAGTAATTCACTCCAACAAAATGTTTCATAATGTTTTGAATCTTGATTTGGAATAGTATATAAATTTGGGAAAACATTGATGATTTCTTTTTGTTTCCTCTCTTTCCATTTACATCCTTTGTGACACAAAGAATAGGAGAAGGATCTTATAGATTCAAGTAATGTTATTGTTTCTACTTGTGGAGGGTGTTGCATATAGGAATGTAAGTATATAGATTGGATTTTGTTGTCATTTTTTATTCTTGTGAAGTGATGGAATACTTTTTGACCAACTTTCAATGACATAAATGATTAGTTATAGATGACAAGGTTCAATTTTTGAAGCATATGACATGTTTCTTGTGCTCTAATATCACGCTCAACCACAAGTTATGTCATGGATTTTTGATATTCTATTAAAGCTTCATCTTTAGGTTCTTGATTTGTAGCTATTCTTGTAAGCATATTAACACAACTCTCTATTTTTTTCTCTACTTTTGACAGATAATTGATAATGTATTTGAGAACAAGAATTCATGAGATGATAGGTTGTAAATCTATATTAGCTCTCCATATGAAATTATTTCTAGGTTATGTATGTTTAATCTATCATCATGTCTTTTCATTTCATATTTTTTTGACTAGCATTGTCACAAGATAACGTAGAGATAATTTTTTCTTTCCATGGAGCTTTGTATTGGTATTATATATTTTTCCCTTTTAATGTAGGTATGTTCCCTTGTTGCATTTTGTGTGCCTTTGGAAATGATTAATTAAATCTTCATAGTCATCAGAGGGATTTGTACTAAATATATTAGTTGTGTTTAACAAGCATGGAGCATCAAGTGGATATTGATGTGTTGTGTTGTTGTCATGAGATATAGTACAAGGCTTACAAGCAATGACATATGTGTCAAAGATTTTTATTTCTCTTTCCACTTCCAAGCTCTCTTTCTAATCACATTTTTTCATGTCTAGAGCACTTTCAAGCCAAAGGAATCCATGAACATGTGCGATCTCTCAATGTTTCCATTTGTACGTATACCGATGTTCTTTTGTATGGAGGAGCTTCTTAATGACCTCCTCACAAAATATTGTGAATCATTATTGTAGATATAGGGATGTGGTATGGGGTTTATTGATTATGTTATCTGTGTGATTTTTATTTGATTACATTGCAAATCTTATGTCATTTGAGAGTAGTAGTTGTAAATCTAGCCATTTTGTATCTTTTGCACTTAATGTGAAGAATAGAGTGGGTGCCCCTATCTAGTTGATCATATTTGATAACTCAACATGACACTTGTTCCAATATGTTGTTTTCCCTCTCATGGTAGATCCAAAATGCATAAGTTTCTTAGCTAATTGTTCATTAGGAAGATTTTTTAGGTGTGTATGAAGGTTTTCAATAGTGGTTGGTATGTTTTCTTCTACATTTTTAAGGAAAACCATTGCAAGTCCTTGGCTACCATGACACATCATAAGGTTGGAGATAAAATATCAAAACCTTAGATGCCTTCCAAATCTTTGGTCACAAAATATCATTAAATGTAATGCATATTCATGCATTTGTACTTCCCTAATTTTTGTGTGCATTTGTAGTGCATTTCCATCTAGAAAGAGTGTGGGAAATTCCATATCAAAGAGGCCTTCAATATTGTATTCACTTATTGGAGAAGAACTTATTTTAGGCCAATCAATAGTGTTATTTGTTGGGTGTTCAATTTCTAGTGTTTGTTTCATGATTTCTAGCTCACAATATCTACTTGGTAGCCCTACCATAAATGATGGTGTGTATGTTGATGCATCTTGAGCCTATTGATCATTAGGTTCAGAGTCATTGTTTGAGACCACTATTTCTTTGGAAAATTATATGGTGTGAAGAATGTTTGAAATGTGTGTACTTGTTTCAGGGAGTTGTTCTAGGTAGGCTTCATTTTTTTCAATGTCGCTATAGTATGGGTCATATTTGACCTTGTATTGCAATTCATCTCTAATATGACTCCTACGTACATAATAGTCGTAATAGTTTCTATCATGTAGGAAAACAAATTATCCCTTTTTAACATTTAATTTGGGAATTAATATTAAACTAAACTAAATTATGCCTTAGTTTAGTGTTGTAATATGTATTTTTTATATTCACAAATTTTAGGGCCCTATTAAATAAAATGGACTTAATTGTGGCTTAAATTTTTGGTGTTGTAAAGTCTATCTTTACACTTTCACACTTATCTAGGGCTTTATTAATTAATCAAGGTTAATTTTCCTTAATTGGCCCCTTTAATTCAAATCCAAGCCTAATTAATTGCAATTTTTGAAGAGGAAAACCCAACATTCATTAATGTCATAACATAAAAATTATCATTGAGCAATGTATGTCATAGGTAAGTGACCTAGTGTAATGACAAAAATTGTACTCCCTTCTTAATTCAGGAATAATTAACATTGAAATGGATTTAATGTGATCTTGATCTAGTGTTGTAATGTTCTTTCCACATTCACATTGGATTTAGGGTCCTTTTAAGTTAAATAAACCTAATTGTGTCTTAATTTAGTGTTGTAAAGTATATGTATTTAAACATTCACATCAAATCTTGGGACCTTGTGAATTAAATAGACTTAATTGTGCCTTATTTATGGTGTTGTAAAGTGTTGTAACACACTTTCACACCAATCTAGGGTTTAATTGAATAATTGGGATTATTTATGCTTTAGTTGGCCTTATTTTGCATCCAGAAGCCTTAATTAATGCATATTTCTAAGATTAATCCTAACATAAATGTTAACAAAGATTTCATCTCCTATGGACCCTCAAACACTTCTAGGGGTTTTCACCTAAAAAGAGAGGGAGAGGGAAAAAATGGGCAATGTTCACATTCAATATTGGGGTATAATGTGTATAAAATGTATGCAAATGTTGAAAACTAGTGAAATAAGCTAACTATTCAATGCAAACTATTGAAATGCAAAGTTGTTTGAAAACACAATGTAGTATGTAAGATGACCTAGAAAATGTAAATAAACTATAACAAAAATAAATTAGATGAAAGAGGTGCATGTAGAATTCAAAAAGTGATGAAATGAAGTCCTGGAATCCTACAAAACTCACTAGAAATGTCCACTTGGATGCTTACACCAAGCTGGGTGATTTAGTCCTACAATAGAAAGATTCTGTCGGAACGGGTTTCAAGAAAATGGGTTTCAAAAAATGTAGAAAACACTTTTCAGGCCTAGCAATGGGACTAATTCGCCATCAATGGTGATTTAGTCCACCTCTAGAAATCTAGAAATTTGGGACAAGATTTTGTAGCTTCAGGTTTGCACTTCTATTCCTAATGAGAACCCAGATCTAAATCTTTAAAATTTGACCTGTAGACAATCTCCAAGCTTTAATTAGGGATTTTTTTACTTTGAAGATTTTTGATGAATTGAAGACACCTTTTAATACCTTGATCTTTGACAAATCTACATACAAGACACACATGCAAATGGGGAAAATGTGTTAAGGGTTAGAGAATAGGGGTTTTCCTTGGTCAAACCTTGATTTGGTAATTAAACCCTTGAAAATGAAAGGAAATGTGAAGATAATGGTGAAAAAACAACATCTAAATTCTATTACTCACCAAACCCTTGATGTAAAAATCTAAACATATGTTGCTCCAATATGCTTGAATGCTTTTGTGAAATGCTTAGAATGCTTGATTGATTGCTTGAGAAGAATGAGCGAGTGAATGAGATATCTTGATTGAATGGTTTATGATGAAATGATAATAAAAAACTTGTATTTATACACCTTTATGCCCTAAATCCTAAGAAATACATCACAGGCGAACCTCAGGTCTTAAAGAATAAAAAATCGAAAGTAATTTTGAATTATTTTGAATTTTGTGCCAAGAGGGACTAATTTGTCTCTTATGGAAAATTGGTCCCACTCAAGGCATTTGAGTGGTTGTCAGAAATTTTGTCAAATTAAATAATGTTTATTGGGTTCTTCTTCAAGAAGATTCTTAAATAAGGCCTTTAGACATAAAATGGGGCCAATTAAAGCATAAGGAAGGCATAAATATTGATGAAAATCCTAGAAAAGTGTGAAGATATGTTACAAAACCTTACAAAACTTTGAAATAGGACTTGGTAAGTGATAACAAGAGGTGTTTTAGACAAATTATAATATTAAGATCCTAGAAAAGTTTGAAGATGTGCTACAATTCCTTACAATACTTTTGCAAGAAATCATATCATTCTTATTTATTTGTACATGTCAAGACACAATGCGAATGTATTTTACCACATTACAACATTAAATCAAGACAAAACTAAGCTAAAATCACAAGGAGGTCCTAAACAAGGGGAAAATTAAAAGGGATACTTTTTTTATGTCCACATTTAGCCCCCACTTTAGTGAGAGGATGAACTTGCTTCAAACTCACACTATTAAAGGAGATCAACACATCTCAAGAGAGGTTCTAGTAAACTAATGCTTAGAAAGATGAGACAACAACAATTAAGAGGGGTGATCAAACCCCTAGAATCAAGATCTCATGTAAAACCATCATAAGTACAAGGGAACACAAATGAAAATGCAATAGAGAAAAGAGAAGAAAAAGGAAAAAGAAAGAAAGAAAGTTAGATCAAGCTTTGATCATTTTTCCAACCTGTTGTGGATCAGATCTAGGCTATTTTTCAAAAAAGTAAATGCAAACTCACTCTAAGGGATGAAACTTTAGGCTACCCATCGAGTGAGAAGTTCTAAAAGGTGAAAAACATACACTCATGGCTAGTATGCACTCACACACACGTAGGTGGCTATGGGGAAACTCATACCTTAGAATGGGCCTCCCGCTCAACCATACTAAATTTATACCTCCTAATAACTTTAATAAGGTATCACAAAGAAGATGGCTTTTCATGTTTCATGAGACAAAAAATGCTTCGTATGCTTAGAACTCGTGAACAAATGTGATGGCACCATAGGCATGCAAGTTGTGTTATGCAGGTGACCATATAACAAATGCAAAATGAAATATGCAAATGATGTTCAAAGGAGTCTTGCTTAGTTCATTTAAGGTCTTAACTTAGGGAACATTGTGTTTAATGTCTCCAAGAGAGGACCAATTAAAGAATAGTAGATTCACAACTTAGGGGATGTAGTGCATCACATTAGGCCACCAAGAGGAATACAATATGCTAAGATAGATCATGCTTATGAAGGACACTAAACCCAATGTCATTCACAAAGTGAGAAACACATCGCATGAAGCAAGAAGGTTGCACTAAGAACCAAGAAAAAATAAAATGCAAAATAATCATGAAAATGAATAATGCCAATGTATGCCCCCGCTTTAAAGGAATTTCTAAACACCATGCTGTGAGCAATTACTTTAAATTGGAAAATGAAAAATGAAAACAAGAAAGAAGACATGAGAGCCAACTTGGAAAGCCCTATGACAACTCATATGTTTCTGTGTAAGGCTACATCATGTAAAAGAAAACGAAAAAAAGAAAAGAGGGGTTTCCCCCAAAAGGAGAACACCAAACACATAAGGGATCTATGGATTTGGGGTTAGTATGTTCTTTGGTACAATTTTTTATAAGAGAGATTGGAACTATCATCATTCCCCAAATACACAGAACTAGAGGAATGACACAAAGAGAGCGAAAACAAAGACAAAGGACCTTTAGGGTCAACATGAAGGACACATGTCTACCTCAATGCCTTGCATCATCCCCAAAAGGAAAACACAAAATAAAAAGAGAAGCGAAAAATAAAAATAAAAGAGGACCTTTTAGGTCAACATGGAAGAGACATAGTGCATCTCAATGCTTTGTGTCATCCCCAAAAGGAAAACACAAGAAAAAAAGTGAAGTGTAAAAGAAAAAAAAAGAGGACCTTTTAGGTCAGCATGGAAGAGACATAGGGTGTCTCAATGCTTTGCATCATCCCCAAAAGGAAAACACAAAATAAAGGAAAAAAGGATGCATGACATAGAGAAGAATGAAGGTACAAATAGAGGAATGGCACAAAGAAAGAGAACAACAAACATAACTTCATGGGGGAATCACATTACACACATGAAAGAAAGAAAGAAAAAATGTAAAATACTAGTAAGGCAAATGCAAGTCAACCATCAAGCAAGTCATCTACCTCCAAATCATGTTCATCAAATACTGAAGGTGGACAAATAGTAGAAGGGACAACATGGCAAGTGTTGTACTAGGAGAAGTACCAGGTTTATCATTTTATATAGGGGATGTGTCAGTTAAGCTAATGGAAGTGGAAAATAATGTGTTTAATTCATTATACACCTCGTCATCAATTTTAGCTATTTCCTCATCGTCATCCAAGATAATCACAATAGGAAGATGAATAGGAATTTTTGATGGAAAGTGTAAATATTTTTGTGGTTGTTGTATGGATTCATTTTTTTGTGATTGGGAAAGAGGGTCATCATGCATTGCTTCTTTCAAGGGTGGATTATGATTTTCTTTATTTTCTTCAGTATGTAACAAATGAGCAAGGGCACAACATCTAAGCCTTTGTTCCTCGGTGCCTCTATTTTTTTTGGTTTTTTTGTTGATTTGTGTGTGTGAAGGAGCAGGTTGATCAACCATAGGTTGTGCTTCTTCCCTAAGGGGAGGAATAAAAGGAACCATGGAATGTTGGTCTTCCACTTTCTATTTTTCTTTGTAAACTTGTTTTATTCTAGGAGGCATGATGGAGTAGCTTTCATTGTCTCTTGGTCTCTTGAATGATGTAGGTGAAGGTTCTAGTGTTGGTTGGTCTTGATGGGTGGGTACTTGTTCAGGTTGAAGTATGGTTTCATCTAGGGTGGTAATTTTGGAAGTAGATGGGGACATGTTTCAGAGGGACAATTCTGTTATTTTCTTGGCTTTAAATTTTTGATAAGCTATGAAAAATAATTCTTAGCATGGTGTTATAGGTTTAATGTGCTTGGGCCAAAAGGGTTATAAGGAAAATTTTCCTTTGGAAGACAAGGGATGAAAGCCACTATGGTGAACAGTAAAAATTTCATTTTCCAATGAAAACTTTAGACATTTGTGTATAACCGAAGGGAAAAATTTCATTGAGCAAAGCCATGGATGTCCTAGCCTCAAATGAAACTGGTCTGATTGCAGGATGATGGAGAATGTGATGTCTAATTCTTTTGGTCCTATTTGTAATGGAAGGATGATTGATCCTATCGTAGGGAAAACAAACCAATTGTGTGTTTTGATCCATTATGTTGATTTGTAATAATAATCTTGATAAAGTTCACATAAGACTTTAAAGAATTCCTCGATGATAACGTTCTCTCCACAGGTGGGATCTATTAATATCCAATTAGTGGGTTTATCATAAATACAACTAGCTATGTAAAGAGGACCATCAGGGAGATTTTTTATTATAACTTTAGAGGAGAAAGTAATATCAAGAGATGTCTTAGGTTGGCCCTTACAAGGGATAATTCCTATTGCACCTACCTTTTCCTCCATAGGATTATCATGAGTCATATGTGGGATAAGATCATGATGTTCAATATTTTTATCACCATTCATGATCACATCATTCTTTGGAGTTTCACTAGCTTTGACAAATGAAACATTATGTTTGGGCATGGGATCAGTGAAAATTTGCAAATTTTGATTTGGAGGGGCAATAGACTTATTGCCTTGATCATTAACACTAGTATTGTATAGATGGCCAGAATCAATGAGTTCTTCCATAAGATGTTTAAGATACTTACAATGTTCAGTTTCATGTCCATTTTGTCTATGATAATGGCAATAAGCATTGGACTTAAAGCTTGGGGGTAAAGGTTTAGTGAGGTCAAGTGATTTGATAGTGAGTAATCATTTTCTATTGCAAAATTTGGGACATTGTGTTATGAAGGGTATTAGGTAAAGGTGTAAATTGTCATTTTGAATCTCCATAACTAAAGGGTACCATAGTTTAAACAGTAGCAATTTGGCTGTTGACAAGTGGAGTTGTTTGTTGAGGGGGATTCAATTGTAAGAGCCCTTTTTTTTTTCTAAAAGTTTGGGAATGTTTTTGATTTACAGATTCAGATTCCTCACTATGGCTAGAAGTGGACCTTGTATCTCAACTACTAACCGAATTTTGATAATCCCAAAGGGTATTACACAAGTGCATGAAATAAGGAAATTTCATCATGGTAAACTTTTCTTGAATTTTACTTTGCAAATTTTCAATGATCATATTTTGAAGATGTGGGTCAAGAACCTTGACATCAATTTGGGAATAAATCGATTGATAGCATGAGATAAAATCAATAATCTTTTCTTCCTCATGTTTATTGCATTTCATCAAATCATCCAAGGTCTTTTTGGGAGTCATATTCACTTGGAAATGATTTATAAATGTATCAAAGAGTTCATTAAATGAATGAATTGAATTGTTTGGTAAAGATGACAACCATTCCAATGCAATATCCTTTAGAGTCCTAGGAAACATTTTTGCTAACAGTTTATCATCACGAACAAAATCATTACATAAAGTTGTGTAGGCATTAACATGGTTAGAAGGATCTCCCTTCCCTCCATATTTCTCAAATCAGGCTATCTCTACTCCTTGTGGCATCAACATTCTCAAGATTTCTAAAGACAATGGGCTACTTTAGACATAATAGTTGGGTGGGCCATTTTGATTTTGATTAATGGTAGAAATTTTTTGTTGCATGGAAGAAACAATTTGGAAAAGTTATGTTATGAGAGGGTCAATGTAAGTGGTATGTGGGGGAAGTGAAAATGGTGATGGGGTATATGTAGTGGTAGGAAAAGTGAATGGAATGCTTATAGATAGTATGGTAGAAGAGGATAGAATAGGTGATACCACATTGGAATTAGGGATACTAAGAGGAATAGTTGAGGAAGGAATCACATTAATAAATTGTGGTATTGTTGTGGTCACATGAGCAATGGTGTAGGTAGGTATTGAAGCTATTGTTTAAGGAGGAGGAATTGGAACTCCTCCTTGGTTAGTCACAATTCTTGTTAGAATAGAAGCACTAGTTGTTGAAGGAAGATGTTTACCAAATATTTGAACTATGCTTTTCATAAGATCAATGCCTTCATCAATTTCAAGCATGCGATGAATGTTTTCTATGGTTGGAATGGCAGTACTAGAAATTTTTTCGAGGCTTTAACTTGGTGTTGCAAGTGTACTAAGTCCTCATGAATTTGAAATAGCTTATCATTGGAGATATCATCAGTCTTATGTTCAACATGCATGTTACCTGAATGCAAATAGTTACTAAGGGTAGTATCCATTCCTAGTGCACTAAATTAGCTATACTAGGAATGGAAACTCTAGATAACCCAATATCTACGACGAGTGTGTTATCATGAGATTCCATGAGTTGTGAACTTCTTCCCACTAAGGTATTAGCAATAGGACACCAAAAACTCATACAAAGGTTTCTAAGGGTGGGGTGAATGCAAATGCAATGTAAACTAAGAGCAATAAAATTATTATAATTGAAATTATGGAAAGTCAAATAGAAAAATAAAAACAACAAGCAGAAACACAGGAAATGAACTCCAGCTAATAGAAAATGAAATGTAAAATATGCAACTGGACTAATTTTCCTAGGGTAGCGAATGAGTCTAGGGATGAATTTTTTTGGGACTTTTCAAAAAATTTAAAGTGAATTTTATGTTTTTTAGGTTTTTTGATGTAGGTATAACATGAAAATGTAGAATTTCAATGTTTTTCAATGAATGAAAATGCAAAAATGCAAGCTATATGGGATTTTCACTAATGCAAATTTGAAAAACCTAGGATGAAAAACAATGCAAAACCCTAATGCAATGTTGATGAAAGCTATTCATGGGATGCAAATGCACTTGAAACTAGAAGTAAAATCTTATAATGTTGGGTTCACCAAAATGTGAACAAATATTTTGTTTCCTATGGATCCCCTAACACTTCTAGGGGTTTTCACCTAAAAGGAGAGGGATAGGGACAAAACGAGAAATATTCACATTCAAGATTGGGGTAAAATATGTATAAAATGTATGCAAAATTTGAAAATTAATGAAATAAAATAACTATTCAATGCAAACTATTGAAATGCAAAAGTGTTTGAAAACACAATGTCGTATACAAGATGACCTAGAAAATGTAAATAAACTGTACCATAAATAAATGAGATGAAGTACATGCACCTAGAATCTGGAAAGTGATGGAATGAAGTCCTAGAATCCTACACAATTCACCAGAAATGTCCACTAGGACACTTATGCTAAGATGGGCAATTTAGTCTTGCTACAAGAAGATTCTGCCAAAACAGGTTTTAGGAAAATGGGTGTCCAAAAATGTAGAAAACACTTTTTAGGCTTGGAAATGGGACTAATTCACCATCAATGGTGATTTAGTCCACCTCTAGAAATCTGGAAATTCCAGACAAGATTCTGTAGCTTCAATTTTGCACTTTTGTTTCTAATGAGAACTTAGATTTGAATCTTCAAAATTTGACTTGTAGAAAATCTCCAAGCTTCGATTATGGCTTTGTAGACTTTGAAGAGTTTTTATGAATTGAAGACACCTTTTAATACCTTTCTCTTTAACAAATTTGCATGCAAGACACACATGCAAATAGGGAAAAAGTGTTAAGGGTTAGAGAATAGGGGTTTTCCTTGGTCAAACCTTGGTTCGACAATTAAATAGTTGAAAATGGAAGGAAATTTGAAGAGAATGATGAACAAACAACATGAAAACGCTATTACTCACCAAACCATTGATGTAGAAATATGAAGATTTGCTACTCCAATATGATTGAATGCTCTTGTGAAATGCTTAGAATGCTTGATTGAGTGCTTGAGAAGAATGAGTGAGTGAATGAGATATCTTGATTGAATGGGTTAGATGAAATGAGAAGAAAAGCCTTGTATTTATACACCTTTATGCCCTAATTCTCAAAAATACAACATCATAGGCTGACCTTAGGTCTTAAAGAATAAAAACCCAAAAGTAATTTTGAATTATTTTGAATTTTGTGCAAAGAGGGAATAATTCACCCCTAATGGCGAATTGGTCTCACTCAAGGCATTTGAGTGGTTGTCAAAATTTTTGTCAAATTAAATAATGTTTATCAGGTTCTTCTTCAAGAAGACACTTAAATAAAGGCCTTTAGACATAAAATGGGGCCAATTAAAGCATAAGGAAGGCATCAATATTCATGACAAGCCTAGAAAGTGTGAAGATATGTTACAAATCCTTACAACAATTTGAAATAGGACCTAGTAAGTGATAAAAAGAGGTGTTTTGGATGAATTATAATATTAAGGTCCTCAAAAAGTTTGAAGATGTGTTACAACACCTTACAACACTTTTGCAAGACATCATAGCAATCTTATTTCTTTGTACATCTCAAGACCTAATGTGAATGTATTTTACCACATTAAAACATTAAATCAAGGAAAAACTAAGCCAAAATCACAAGGAGGGCCTAAACAAGGGAAAAATTAAAAGGGATAATTTTTTTGTGTCCACAATAAATCAACATGTAACCATAATTTAGATGTTTTTAATTTGTATGGCCCAAATTTAGTGATGTGGGACTCATACGCCACCTTGGGTGTATGGGTCCCACCTAAGTCTTAGGGCCCCTATCTTGATTTTGTATCATTTTAAGCATTTTTGAAAAAGGTGTCTCATAGTTAAGCCTAATGTGATTCATACACCACCATGAGCATATGAGTCCTGTGTGGCCCAAAATTAAATTTAGTTCAGATTCTTGGCAAGATTTTATTCTCCTTGATCTGATGTCATCTTGTAGTGTTGTAATTTTGAGGAATTGAGCATAAACAAGTATAAATACAAGGTTATTTGATTCATTTTCATCTCAACCTTTCAAGTATTCATGAATTATAGTAAATTTGTGATCAAGGAAGCATGCAAGAGTATAGAAGAGTTTACAAGAACATTCAAGAGCATTCAAAGGCTAATTATCAAGCATTTTGGAGCATTATTCAAGATTCAAGCATCATGACAAAGTATCTATGCATCATGTTTTTTTTGAGCTAACATTTGTGATGTAGTTTTTCCTTATTCAAGCAAGCATTCATGTCAAGATCTACAACATTCAAACAAGATTCAAGATCTACATCCATTGGACCTATTCCATACATGCTTGTAGCATCTTATTATAGGGATTGGTGAGTTGCAACATTTCATTTTATTCATTCATCATTCTCATTTCCTATTTCATTTCATTTCAAGGTTTGATTACCAAAACGAGGTTGGACCAAGGAAAACCCCTTTCTACTAACAAAAAAAAAAATTCCCCTCTCTTTAGTGTGTGATTTATAGATCTAGGTTGTAGACATATTTAATAGAAATTTTTCAAGTCATCAAAGTTGTCAAAGTTGCCACATTGATTTGGAGAGCATTGAAAGACAATTATACGTTGCAAATCAGAGATTCAGATCTAGAGATCAAGTGGAGAAGACAATGCAAACATTGTAGAGTAGATACAAACCTTGCATTTCAAGAAAACACTAATTGTACTGATACACCAATCTTGGCATATGTGTCCTAGTTTAGCGAAGCTTGCAATTTTGGGAGTTCCAGACATATCTCTCCCAAAATTTTGTTCCTGCCTAGAAATCTTAATCTAGGACTAAATCACCTAGCCTGGCATATGAGTCCTAGTCAGCATTAAATTCAACATATTCAACATTTCAAGCCTTCATCCAATCCTCTAAAAGTTTCTAGGTGCACACTTCTAGTTTTACAACTTCCTATTTTGATTTACTTGCATTTCTACTTCATTCATTCAAGATTTTCATATCACTGAGTTTCATAATTAGATCTTGCATTTCATTTCTCTTTCCAAGCCTTATCTTGGTGGTGAACCCCTCTTTAGTCATAAATCAAACCCTATGGAACCCCTATTATAGATCCCTTTCTCCCATTCCTATCATTAGATTGAGATCTTTAGGGTTTTCCTTGAGTGATTTTAGTAGGAAATTAGGCATTGTTCTATGTCCTAAACTATAAAACACACCATTTTTCTCCTAAACACTTTTGTGAGCCTACATTTAGAACACATATTTTTTTATTTGGAGTGCATCATCATCCTAGATCTATCTTGCATTAACATTGCATTAGGATTTGTATTAGTTAATTGGCTTCTAGGGTTTTCAAATCTTGCATTAGTGAAAGTGCATATAGTTTTCATTTTTGCATCTTACATCACTGAAAATCATTTGAAATCTACATTTGCATTTAGTTCAGACATCATCCAAACCAAAAATTATAGAAAACACTTAAAATTTTCTAAAATTTGAGAAATAAACCCTAACTGGGACTCATACGCCCCTCTGGGTGATTTAGTGGGTATGTGTAGGATCATGATGGGCCAAAAAGTGGCAATATGTAATTGAAATGATGGCTTATGTGGCTAATGACTTTTTTTTTACCCAAAATTGATGAAACAAAAAAATGGTTTTAACAGAGATTCTCAGCTTTCCACCAATATAAATTATGCTTTACTTTGAATTTGATAAATTATTATTATTCATTTTCTATTTGAATTACAACTACAATCCTAATTGATAGGCCGATTGAAAAACATCTATAGCCTTCAAACGGTATCACATTTTTTGAATCCGAAACATGTGTCGCATTCTATGCTTCACATACTATAGGATTAAAAAAAAATGAATTTCATGAAGTTTTGACCAAGCTAAGGTGGTCAGACATATGATTTTTTATATTTTTTAAAAGTTGTAATAAAAAATTCATAATTAATTATTTACTGGGAAAAAAATTACAAAAAAATATGCATCACATTAGAACATGAGTCCTCTACTTATATCTAAAATATTATAAAAAAATATTATCATTTTACTGTGGTTAGGGTGGTCAAACAGACACCTACTTCTTATTTTGTCCAGAAATTCAAGTACAACTGCACTAAAATTTCAATTTTTACCAAATAGATATTTTTTTTTATAAAATAAAACTAGTAGTTTAGAAACTACATCCATTTTTCTATATATTCTATTCTTACATATTTTTGAAATAATATAGATATCTTATTCAAATTTTTATGTCAAGTTTCCTAGCTCTAATTTTTTTGAATTTTTTGCCACTTAAGGGCCTATTTTTTCCATGATGATCCTGCACATACCCTAGTCCTAGTTCAGATCTGAAACAACATTTTTCAGAATTCAAAAATTAGTTTTTGTACTCCTATTTATTGTTATTAATTTTTTGTTTCAGTTTACAAAAAAATTGTCTCATTTCTTTCATTGCATCTAGCTTAAATTGATTCATCTTGTGCATTGCTTAAATTCAAAATTACATTTAGAAAATTTCATTTTTGATTATTGCATAGTGTAATCAAAAAATTACCTTGTTTAGAATCTAAAACTTGCATTACATTTCATCATGGATATGTGCTTTAACAAGCTTTGGATGTCCTTGAAATCATTAGTGGATGTTTCGAGTTGTGCTTTTGGAAATGATCCTAATAAAATTGAACTCACTCATGCTCACTAAAATCCTAATGCATGTACTCCTCGTGATGTTTACATCATTGGAGAAGATGATGAAAACATGAACAACTTTATAAATGATTGCCTTAACAACCTTGAAAACAATTCATCCTTTTATCCCTCTATGAAACAACCAACATGGTCCCCTACTATCCCATCACTTGAGATGTTTGGCTTCTTACATCCTAAACCTAAGAGACAAAATGAGCCTAAGTTACCTACAATAGGTGAACATAGTTCCTCTAATCAAGCAAACACTCAACCATCCTATGTTAATAAAGTAACAAATACATCAATCAACCTAGAAGAAACATATGGAAAAGGATTCACAATCTAGAGAAAACAAGGATGTGATACAACAAGTGAAGGGATAGGATATCAAGATCCTCCTCACAAAATGAGTATATTTCTTCCTAAAGAACAACCATTACCTCCTGACATGAGTGTTGTCCTTCCTAAAGAACAATCCATGGCTTTTGACAATGACAACAATAGAAAAGAGATTATAGCTCCTCCTACAGTAATTCCACCTAGAGAGGTTAGTGAATCTATTAGGTAGTGAAGGCCTTACCAACTAAAGAAGTTACAATTCCCTTATCCACCATTTGAAACTGAAAGAAACTTACAGATACACCTACACAAAGGACTTATCACACTACCACTCATGCCAAAAATATGATTTCCAAATCCTAACAACAAAAACACATATCATTGTAGATATCATAGATTTTTTGGACATAATTTTGATGAGTTTCATGCTTTAAAAAAAATCTTCAATTTTTTTGATATAATAATACCTTAAAGCATGACCACATTCGCTCCTTGACATGTAATGGTTGTAGAATATAAACATTCTTACCACTGCATGCTTTACACATATTGAAAATCATTTCAAGATGTAAGGATCCCCTTTCTCAGCCCTTACCTTGACTCATTCTTGTCTTGCACTTAGTAGGGGTATGAATTAGATAGCCTTGTCCTAGTAATGCACTTGTCATTTTCAATTTGGCTAGTTTCCTGCCTCCTGCCTATACTGATCGAGATTGGGATGTAGACGCCTTGTTATAGGTTGATTTACATGTTGCTTACCAGTATTTCTTTTATTTTCTTTTCCATTTTCCTTGTGTGATTTCATGTGTGTAATGTGATTCCTTGTGACATTTCATTTGATGTATCTCTCTTCCTTTTTGTGACATTCCTCTATTTCTATCTACATTATTCTCTATGTCGTAAATATTTTATCTTTTCATATATCCTTTTTTTCATTTTTCTTGTGTTTTCCTTTTGGGGATGATGCAAGGCGCCAAGACATCCACGTCTCTTCAATGTTGACCTGAAAAAATAATCTTTTCTTTTATCTCTTTGTTTCATTCTTCCAATTCTATGATTATTTGGGGAATGATGATAGTTTCGAGCTTTATAAAAACATTGTAGCAAGAACATATTGACCTTGAATCCATGGATCCCTTGTGTTAATTTGGGATTTCATTGTGGGGGAAACCCATTTTCATGGTGTAGCCTCAATTGGAAACATAGGACTTGGCATAGGGATTTCTAGAAAAGTTCTCATATCTTTTGGCATTTATCATTTGCTACTTTAAAGTAATTAAGCTCACAAGATGGTGTTTAGCAATTTCTTTAAAGTGAGGGCATACATTGGCTTTATTCTTTTACATTTCATGTTTCATGGTGTAGTACTCTTACTTCATGTGATGTGTCTTTCAATTTGTGGTGACATTGGGTTTGATATCCTTCTAGAGTGTGATCTCTCTTAGCATATTATATTCCTCTTAGTGGCTTGGTGCAACACACCACATCCCCTAAGTTGTGAATTTTATATTCTTCAATTGGTTCTCTCTTGGAGACATTAGGCATGATGTACCCTAATTTAAGACCTTACATGAACTAAGAAAAATTCCTTTGAACATACCTTTACACTATTTTACAAAAAAAATTGTTATATGACCACCTTGCATAACACACTTTGCTTGCTTGTGGTGCCATCTTGTTTGTTCATTATCTCCAAGCATTCAAATCTTTTGTTGTCTCATGAAGCTCGAAGATCATTATTGTGTGGCACCTTATCAAAATTATTAGGAGGTATAGCTTTGGTCTGGTTGCACAGGAGCTTACCAAAGGCATGAATTCCCTTAGTCACTTGTGTATCTGAACACATGCCAGTTGTGTGTCTCACCCTTTTGGATACTCACCTAGTGGATAGCCTGAAGTTTTGTTGCCTTAGAGTGAGCACATATTTTTTAGGTAAATAGCCTAGATGTGATCCACATCATTATGGAAAAATGGTCAAAGCTTGATCACCCTTTTCTATTTTTCTTTCCCTCTTTATGTCTTTGGCAGTGTATGTTTGTGCCTTGATTAGTGTTCCTTACATTATTTTCATGTGTGTTCCTTTGTCCCTTTGTTGGTTTGCTATAGGATCTTGATACTAGGGGCTTGATCACCCCTCTTGGTCATTTTCATCCTTTCTTGCTAGCATTGGTGCATTTGAACCCGTATTGATGTGATTTTGTCTACTTTAGTGTGATTTTGAAGCAAATTCATCCTCTCACTAAAGTGGGGGCTAGATGTAATAATAGAAATTGTACTTCCTTCTTAATTTAAGAATAATTAACATTGAAATGGACTTAATGTGACCTTGATCTAGTGTTGTAATGTGTTTTCCACATTCAAATTGGATTTAGGGTCATTTTAAGTTAAATAAACCTAATTGTGTCTTAATTTAGTGTTGTAAAGTGTATGTATTTACACCTTCACATTAAATTTTGGGACCTTGTGAATTAAATGGACTTAATTGTGTCTTATTTAGGGTTTTGTAAACTATTGTAACACACTTTCACACTAATCTAGGGTTTAATTGATATATTGGCCTTTTCATGCTTTAATTGGCCTTATTTTGCATCCACAAGCCTTAACACATATTTTTGAGATTAATCTTGACATAAATGAACACCCAATCATAATTCATATGTTTTTAATCTTTATGGCCTAGATTTAGTGATCTAGGACTCATACGCCACCTTGGGTGTATGGGTCCCACCCAAGTCTTGAGGCCCCAATCTTGATTTTGCATCATTCTAAGAATTTTTGAAAAATGTTTCCCATAGTTAAGCCTAATGGGACTCATAAGCCACCTTGGGAATATGATTTTTTTTTGGCCCAAAATTAAATTTAATTCAAATTCTTGGTGGGATTTTATTCTCCTAGATTTGATGTTGGCTTGTAGTGTTGTAGTTTCAAGTAATTAGGCATAAACAAGTATAAATATCAAATTCTTTCACTCATTTTCATCTCAAGTTTTCAATTATTCATGCATTATAGTAAATTTGTGATCAAGGAAGCATTCAAGAGCATTCAAAGGCTGATTACCAAGCATTTTGGAGCATTATTCAAGAATCAAGCATCATGTCAAAGTCTCCATGCATCATGTTTGTTTTTGAGCTAACATTTGTGATGTAGGGTTTTATGATTCAAGGAAGCATTTAAGTCAAGATCTACAACATTCAAGCAAGAGTCAAAATCTACATCCATTGGAGCCATTTCATACATGTTTTCAACCTCTTATTATAGGTTTCGGTGAGTTTCAATATTCCATTTTGTTCATTCATCATTCTTCTTTCCTATTTCATTTCAAGGCTTGATTACCAAAATGGGTTTTGACCAAGGCAAACCACTTTCTACTAACAAAACAAAATTTTTCCCTCTCTTTATTGTGTGATTTGTAGATCTATTTTGAAGACATATTGAAGTGCAAGTTTCTAGAGAAATTTTCCAGGTCATCAAAGTTTTCAAAGTTGCTAGCTTGATTTGGAGAGGATTGAAAGACACTTACAGGTTGCAAATTAGAGATTCGGATCCATAGATCAGGTGGAGAAGACAGAGAAGACATTGAAGAGTAGAATCAGATAGGTTTCATTTCTATAAAACACTATCTGGATTGATATGCCACTCTTGGTGTATGAGCCCTATTTTAGTGAAGTTTGCATTTTTCAAGAGTTCTAGACATATCTCTGCTAGATTTCCGTTCCTGCCCAGAAGCCCTAATCTAGGACTAAATAACCTAGCCTAGCCTATGATTCCCAATCAGCATTAAGTTCAAAATATTCAAAATTTCAAGACTTCATTCAAGCCTCTATAGGTCTTGAGGTGCACACTTCTCGTTTTATAGCTTTTTGTTTTAATTTACTTGCATTTTTAGGTCATTCATTCAAGATTTGCATATCATTGAGTTTCATAAGTATATATTGCATTTTATTTGTCTTTCCAATCCTTAGCTTGGTGTTGAACCCCTCTTTAGTCATAAATCATACCCTAGGACACCCCTATTGCAGATCTCTTTCTCCCATTCCTATCATTATATTGAGATCTCTAGGGTTTTTCTTGAATGATACCCACATAGAAAGTGTTGCAACAATGGAATTCAAATAGAGATTATTTGATTGATCTAGAATATGTTACAAGTGTAAATATGCCCTAATTATATGGGAAAGAGAGAAATATAGAATGAACTATGATGTTTCCAACTATCTTGATCTCACAACATGAGACAACATGTAAACCTTAACTAACTACCTAGGGAATGATAAAGTGATTGAGATAAGTTCTAGAAAAGAAAACTCATCTTCTAGAAGGAATCTTATATCCTAAATACTTGGAAAGGGTAATGATCCCATTATTAATGATTTATCTAATGATGCAACCTATGACTTAATTAATTATGCTAACACCCCCCCATAAGTGCAACTTAGGGAGGAAATTATTATGCAATGAAGGATTATGGGTCCCGAAAACATGATATCCATTTTAGGTACCCATTTACAATTGATATGAAATGAAAATAATCTCCCTCAAATGGAGCAAATGGGGAAACCCAGTGGGAAGAAAACCCCTCTCCAAAAAGGAGATGAAATGCAAAAAAGTGGGGAAGAGTGGAGGACTCCATAATATGCCCCAAGTACACCATTCATCACATAGATACAATACAATAAATAGCCCCCCCATAGGATGGAAATAGAGGAACTATATAGCCCCCCCTGAACATGTGATCACATGAAAGAATGGTAAGTGTATGAAGACAAAACATGATCCAATGTCAACAAATAACTTGTCTCCCTTTCAGAAGAAACAAAACCATGTACAAGTGTAGGAGTGCTTCCCATTTTGGATAGGAATTGAAGGAAGGTAGTGTGAATGTGAATGTTCATGATTTCTTTGAAATATTATCATGTGTATCCTTTCCTAATGAAGATGAAGATGCTACAATCAAGTTAGGTACATACCCAATCAATGAAGAAGGTGACAAACCAAGACAATGTGGAAACTAATGCTAAACAAGATCCAAAGACTATAGTACTAGATTATCCACCCCATAATGAAGTTTCCTCAAAACCACTAGGAGAAGAATGAATCCAATCCAATGGTGGATGCTAAAGAAAATCCAATTCCATAATGAAATGAGAGGGAAGAACTCTCATACATGAATTCTCTGAAGAGAAACCAAGTGCCTCCAAGGTAGTCTCTAAATCCTCAATCAAGGTCAAGACAAAATGAATGTGGAGATGCAAGACAACTCTCAAAAGTAGGATCTGAATAGAGGAGAGATATCCCCTCAAGAATTTCCTCCAAACCTATAGAAGTAGCAAAGTCAACAATCCCTGAAATAAAGCCATCTTGTGATGTAAAGGTTGGAAAAATAATGTGTCTAGATGAATAGAAATGATGGAAGCCTCAATCAATGAATTTGGACAAGGAATCATTAAATGTGAATGGATAATAATTGTCTCTGATGTAGAAGAAGGAACATATGAAGAATCCTTATCAACCTCTTCAGAAGATTCAAGGAAATCCAAACAAACAACCTTTTGCACAACAATATCATCATGGGGTATCAAATCTAACAAATGATATTCTGAAAGATGATCATCGAGGAATGGTGGAGTATGCGGATCTCCATATAGTTCCTGAATCTTAAAACAAAGAATGTGAGAATAAATATAATGATCAATAGCTTTCAAAACATCATCAGCAACATGCATTGCAATAACCCTTAAAACATCATACTTTGACAATTCCAATCAAATTTTTGGATGAAATCATCAGGAGGGGGAACCCAACCATACAAATGTGGAAAAAAATGAAGGGATTGAAGATGGTTGATGATGAAATATCTCCATTTTAGATAGTTTCCATTTCCCAACATGGTCAGTGAAGGATGACTTGAAAACCCCATAACAAACTATGACTGAATCTCCAATAATACAAATACAATGACCTTAAATAGAAAATAGAAACATTGAAAGATGATATGAAATTGAAAAGATGCCTCCCAAATCAAGAAATTCTTCTTCAATCTTCAAGATGTCCAAGGAATCAAGAAAAGGCACCAAATTGCAAAAGACCAATAAAAGATACCCAGATCTGAGACTGAAGGAAGTGACCAGATTGATGAAAAAAAATGAAATATCTTTTGAATGTTGCTGGAATCACTAGATTTCTACAATATGATGCGAAGATATTGGCTATTGAGTCCAAAATGAATGGTTGACTTCAGTTGACTTGAACTTTTGATAGTAGTAAAATTCTAAAAAAATTGCACCAGTGGAAAGTAGACCAAATCCTCTTTTTGATGGTATCTTGTTTGTTGATTTTTGATACCTTGGTGAAAAGTTATGAAAAAATGAGAAAAAGGCATATAATAGGCACTTTACAGGCTAATTTGGGGCAAAATATTAGCACCCCCTAGGTGTTAGGACTTGGTTGCTAATGTGACCATAGTAATAGATTGGAAAAAAAGAAGAAGGCACCACCACTAGTGATAACAGGGTGGCTGGCGAGTGGTAGATTGAGTGGCACGGCTGGGAGACACCATTTGATTGAGTGGAGCAATGGTCGCTGATTGATCAATTTATCAAGCATTCTCAAGCTTATCTTACATTTTTCTTCAAAACTTCTTTCCTTTTCCAAATTAGATATCAATATTTTTGCTTCTTCTTCAAGCTTTATGCATTCATCCATCTTTTTTTGAATTTCAATTTCCTAACATTTTTCAATTCTTTTCTTTTAATCCAATTATTGCAACAAGTTGGAGACAATTTCATCTACCTTAACCAATAGATTGCATGCTTCAACACTTTTACTTTGCAGCTTTTCAATATACCCATTCTCTTTCATCAAATTGTCCTTCAAATCTTCTATTTCTTCTGAATATCTAGTATAAACCACTTCTGGGGGAAAAAAACTCTAACACTAAAATTTCAAGACCTTTCTCAAGCTATTAGGCTTCTTCCAAGGAACCATGCTCTGATACCAATTGTTGAACATCCAGAATACTTAGAGGGGGGCTGAATTCCATAAAACCATTCACATAAAATCCATTTACCCATTATCACAATTCTGACTGAATCAACAAGAGAGAACATAGAAATAAATCAATGCAACCATACACATGAATACCAGGATTTTTATGTGGAAAACCCAAAAAGGGAAAAACCACAACGAGGGTTAACCCACAATATATTATATCCATATACAAAATATTATGGGGCTCACTGCTAGTACTCACTATCCTTAAAAGGCTCACTACATGAATACAAAATATGGCTAACTACCAAGATATAAAGATAGTGGATCATTGCAAAGAGATTGAACTAATAAGATACACCTTCAATGTGCAGGGTTCAATTCCAGTGAAGCTTAGAATATGAAGTACTACCTCACACAGCAATCACTCGACAACTCTACTTTGATCCACAACTAATAAAGTATTTAGGCTCATACCCTTTATCCACACACACTTTTCTTATCACTCACTCTCATTCATCCTTCTTCACTTCAAAACACCTTATATATGCAAGTATAATCTTAATCATCAATTAGGTCTGCCTAACTAGATGAAAAAAAATCAAAACTCTCTTTGTCAACACTATAAAACATTTTGTCCATGTAGTGCATAATGTACCAAGTCGGCTGACATCCATAAAACATAACTAGTCTCCACAATGTATTGCATATAGTAAGTCATCCAAGACTAGAACACAATTCTCCAAACCAACAAATAATCCTCAAAGAAAACATCTTCTGAATCCAAGAACATATTAATTTCCCATCATACCACCAACATAGAGACTGACAACTAAAGCCATGACATAATAATATTTATCTTAATAAAATGTGGAGTCTGCCACATAGTATGTTGAGCAAGGAACACAATAGAATACAGAGTTGAACTCTGTCAAAGATAATTTTTTTCTCTCAACCAAAAACATTTCAAGATCCAAGATATAGCTATCTAAATGAGTCATGATAACATGGTTAAGATATTGGAGTCATATAAGATCTTGCGGTGATTTTAGACTCAATTACCAACACATTGATCCAACATGAAAGGGCATTACCAATAGAAAATACCTTCTGGTAAACCAAGTGTAATTCTCATAGAGTTATCACCATGTTGACATCAATGACAGCATAGGAACAACAAACAATCCATACTTCACGCACATGTTACAAGGCTCCATAATTCCAATATTTTGTACAACATTGAGGATTTTGAAATCCTCTCCTCTTTAAGTTTTTCTAGGTTAGAATCCTATGGTTAGATGGATATCCATCCAAAATTTTTGACTTTGGGTATGATTTTTTCCTTAAAATTACCTTCCATAGTTTTTGAATATCATTTTCTTGCTCTTGTATTAAACTCTTGTTGGATTGCCTTGCTAATTTCATAACATTTGACAATTAAATTATTCAAAGCTGCCAAAAAATTATACTATGTGCTAATAATGACAAACCTAACAAGGGAAAGTTATAATGACAAAAGAGAAATGCCAAACAAAATGGACCCATGCATGTAAATGTTTATGGTAAAGGATCTTGATTATTTTCCTGATTTAAAGTTTTTATTTCAATCATGTTTGGATCCTTGTAAATAGATGAATATCACTTCTCCATTGACACCTTCATTTCACAAATGTGCCCAAAAAATATACCATTTTATTTCAAATTGACCTTGGTGTGCAATGGCTATGTCAAAGGGGTGTGGAAGGTCAACTAGGAAAGATTTTGGTCTATTTTTTGCATACATTTTTGTAATGGATGAGTTCAATTTGTAGAAACTCTGAATTAGGAAGATAATCGGGCTCCATTACCAAAAGGCTCATGTTATGTTTGTAATAGGGAGAGATAAAGAGGGAAAGGAGAGCGGGATATATAGTAATGGAAGTGTTAGATGCACAAGACAACTGAGAGGGGGGTGAATTAGTTGTACATTAAAGCATTCAATCCCTTATTAACTTTCAAACCCTTATCATGTATTAACAGAATGCAAACATATGAAACAACAATGTAAACACATCCAAACACATAAGAACACTAGATTTACATGGAAAACCCAATAAGGGAAAAACAATGGTGAGGATTAGCTCACATATATGAATAGAAACATCGAATACAATTAGGCTCATTGCCAAGGGCTCACTACCTAGAAAAAGAAGAAAGGGTCACTGCCAAGAAAGTAGAATAGAATAAGATTGTTATAAAGAGATTCACTGTCTCAAGGAAATAGGATAAATCCAACACTACAACTTTGAACCATCTACAACTTTTTCCTAAATTCTTCCAGTAACTTCAAGCATGCCAAAAATGTAGATACCTTTTACTCACTACATATGGAGTCGTAGGCATTAAGATTGCACTTAGATCACCACACTTAATCAAATTCACATATTTTTCACTTTACACCCTTTCCACACACATCTCCAACCATTCACCTTGCATTTATACAATCCACAACCTAAAGAATCTCAATTAGGTTGGCCTTAATGAAATGTACATGCACCTCAAACATCCAACACCAAAATAGGTTTGCACCAAACACCTTCGCAGTGGAAATAAGTGAAGGAAAACCACACCAATAGTTAACTAGGATCCAAATCCACATCACCACACTACACAACACATCCACAATCCATGAGGGACCTCTACAAATAGCGATAGCATGCTAGGTCAGCCAAACACTACAAGTGACGAAATACATGCTTATCTAGGTCACACAGACCACATAAAAATAGTTCATAACATCCATGCAACATCCCAAAATATTCCAACATTACCAAAATATTCTACAACTTTACCACAACCACCTAAAATAAACATTTCTTTCATTTTATGCAACCCGACATACTAGCACAAGCAAACAAATTACTAACCAGCCTTGCAAAAATACTCAACACCTTAAACATTATGGGAAGGAAGTTACGAAAATTAAAATTGTGTTCCCAAATCCACAAGAAAAGAAACCTCGCTATGGAGAAATGTGAAGAAATTTCATTTATCCTAGAAAACCTTCTACACAAACAGAAAAATTGTCAAACACAACATTCACTACAAAATGATCCAAAAACTTGAAATTTGGATATAGAACCTCTAAACACCTTTGATCTTCATATTCAAACTACACAAGTATATCTTTAATTATGAATAAATTCATAGAACAACACTGAAACACCTCAGTTTCATTACACACTCTTTTATTCAAATTTTCTTAGAAGAGCTTGGAGACCAAGTGAACTTATTGCAACTACACAACTCTTATCCATCAAGAAATCAATGATGACACTGATGAAAAAACCACAACACCTTATCAAACCACAACACATCCATACTATCACACTTGAAAACACCAACCATCTCGACATTGATGACATCAATGACAACACCAACAACATACTTGCAACAATATCCCCCTTTGTCACTAGTGGCAACACTAACTCTAAAAGCCATCAACGACAAAAGAAACCAAAAAAACTCTACAACAAGCAACACTCCCCTTATTGGGGCATCTCTTCACTCTCTACTTTTACCTTTGTTCTTCAGAATCTATTCTCTCATCACTTTTTCTCCCCCTATCTAAGGATTTCTTCAAACTTTACTCTCTCCTTTGACATCAATTATTTCCTTGTTTATTTTTTAGTCTTCACTCTCTCCCCCTTTGATATCAATGGAAAAGGGAAACAAAATCACCTTTGACACATCACCTGCATAATTTTTTTCTTTTTTTTCTCTCCCCCTTTGACATCTACATACATTACTTTAACGCCACTTGCAACACTAGCAAGAAAATACTCTCTCTCCACACAAATCTTAGGGGAACAAGATATGCTCCATCTGACTGCACCAAAAAATAGTACCACTACCTGCTCCCCCTTAGTCTAGGGCCAAGGATGTATCTTGAATGCTCACCTAGATACATGCACCAACTTATGCATCTCATTGAAAGGAGGGACAATGACCCTTGACTTCTACCATAGATATTGAAAAGTATCTTTAGGAAGAGCCTTTGTGAAAATATCTACAACTTGATCTTTTGTAGGCACATACTCTATATTCGCCTTATTCTCTATAACTTTCTCTCTTAGAAAGTGATATCGAATAGAGATATTTTTTTTCTTGAATGCATTAGAGGGTTCTTTGAAATATTGATAGCACTTTTACTATTACATAAGATATAAATAGGTTTATCATATGATACTTTGATATCCTTCAATTTTTTCTTCATCCATAACACCTATGTGCAACATGATTTTGTTGTAATATACTTTTCTTTTATAGTAGATAATGACATTGAATCTTGCTTCTTAACCAAACAAGAAAAAGCACCACCACTTGTACTTCTTTTTTCATCTACACAACCTACGCAATCTGTATCTATATATGCAATGAAGAGAATTTAGTATCCCTAGGATACCATAAACCAAAATTTGGAGTGCCCTTCAAGTATCTAAATATCCTCTTTACTATTGCAAAATGATATTATCATGGATTTTCTTGAAATATTTCCACAATAAAAACTACATGCATGATATCTAGTCTAGTAGCAATTAGATATAGCAATCCACCAATCATTGATATGTACTTTCTTTGATTAACCTTAGGAGATTCATCATTCTTTCTCAATTTGCAACTAGTAACCACAGGAGTACACACTGGTTTAGAATCCTCCATTCCAATATTCATCAACATTTCCTTGACATACTTTGATTGTGAAATAAAAATACCTTTTTCTGATTGAATAATTTGTAATGCAAGGATTAAATTCATCTCCCACACATTAACATCTCAAACTCTTTTTACATTTCATTTGAAAAATTATTTTACATACCTTCATTTCCTCCGAAAAAATGTCACCCACATACACTACCAAAATCAAGATTTGTTCTCCCTCAACCTTGAAGTAAAGCTTGATATCTATAGTACCCTTTTTGAATCCTTGTTTCAACAAGTATCTATCCAATCTTGCATACCAAGCTCTAGGATCTTGTTTGATTCCATACAATGTCGTTTTCAACCTCCAGACCATATTAGCATCTTTCGATAAAATAAATCCTTTTGATTGTTCAATGTACACCTCTTCTTTTAACTCACCATTGAAGAATTCAAACTTCAGATCCATTTGATAAACCTTGAAGTTTTTATGTGTTGCAAAATCCAAAGACATTCTACTGGCTTCCATCCTTGCCATCAGAGGAAAAGTCTCTTCAAAATCTATTCCTTCCACTTATGAGTAGCCTTTACACTTAAGTCTAGCCTTATTTCTGAAAAAATTTCCATCAAAGCATTCTACTTGTTCCTAAAAACCCACTTAATTCCTATCACATTCATTTTTGCAAGTATTGGGACCAATTGCCAAGTCTGATTCTTCATAATCAGTTAAAAACTCTTCTTCCATAGCCTTGGTCCAATTCTCATCTTTGCATGCCTCAATCACTGTTTTAGGTTCCTTCATCATGATTTTTTTTTCCTTGTCAATATACCTTTTCTCTTATCTCCAATGAGGATGAGGGAAACACTACCCAAACCCCACACAAACCATAATAAGACATAACAACACAGAAAATGAAAGATAGAAAACAACCCACTTTTAATTATTTTCCAAAAATGAAATTATAGAAAAAGAAATTACAAGGCTACAGCCTCATGGGATTGATTCATTACATCCAAATCAACTCTCAAAAATAAAATCTATTATTTAGAGCCACAATCTACAGTAATGGAGCCACCTTCTACAACCTCCACTTAATCATTTTATTTTACCCAATAACTGCCCTAGAATGTTCTAGAAAGTGTAAATTTCCCTTTTGTTTTGGCACCAAAAGTTTTTCCATTTGATTTCTTTCCTAGGAAGATATTTTAATGAAATTTACATTTTAGTGGGACAGCTTCTTTGAGCTATAACTTTTGACTTGGGTGTCTGATTTGCTATTATAATATATCGTTGGAAAGCTCTTGAAGATATCTACAATGTCCAAACCATAAAAGATCATTTTACCCACTTTTAAATATTTTTTTGGGGGATTCTAAGTTTTTCAAATTTGAATTTGAAGTTGCATTTGACAAATTTCTTAGGATGAAAACTTTAATATCTCCCAAACTATACATGGTATTGAGACAATTCTTTTGCCACCAAAAATATTTTTTAGTTCCGCTCATTGGGATAAATTTTAAGGTACATATGAGCCCATTTAGGTGGACTTACTAAAAATATTAAGTGATCATTTTTCACCTTTTCTAACTTCTAACTATCTTACACCCTTTAAGTTCCATCATGGGACTCAAAAAAACTAAGGAAAATAAGGAAAAACATTTTTTGGGTGATGCAAGATTGTCCCTACACCACTGGATGCTCCTACATCAAACACCCAGTGTAATTTGAAAAGTGACCCTGTCACTTCTTAAGAGTTAGAGGGAAACCAAGATGCCTAACCTCAGCCTTAGAAAACCATGATGAATCTTCAATAGGCCTTCCTTTCCATTTAACTAGATATTATTCATACTTCATGTTTCTTGTACTTCTTCCCACACTGCTATCGAATATTTCTTCTATCTATTCCTTCTCTAAAGTAGATGTTTGGAATTTTCCACTATTCTTTTATTGGCCATCCTCTATATTACCTTCATAATACTTAGTCAAATCAGCAATGGTGAACACATGAGAAATGTTTATTCCACTAGGCAATTCTACCTCATAAGTATTTCCTCGATCATGCTTCTTTAGGATCTTGCATGGTCCAAATTTCTTCATCTTTAACTTGTATGTACCAACTGAAAACCTCTCCTTTCGAAAATGAACCATGACTTCATCTCCTACCTAGAACTCCTTATACCTCCTTTTCTAATCTTCCTTAGCCTTATATTTTGAGATCATCTTATTGATATTTTTCTTCACCTCTTCATGCAAATCCTTCAGTTGTTCATTAAAATCTCTAGCCTCATAACTACTCTTCTCCTCCTTATCCATCTGAAGTCCTTAGTTCAAAAGAAGTTTTTTTAGTACTCTTATACACAATCTAGAATGGTGATTTACTAGTGTTCCTATTGATAAAATTGTTATAAGAAAATTTTTCCTTTGTTAAAATAAAATCCCATCCAACAGGTTACACAAACTCCTATTCACCTTATCTATTTTTCCATTTGTCTATGGATGGTGTGCATAACTAAAATTCAAATCTTTCTTCAACTTCTTCCATAATGTCCTCCAAAAATAACCAACAAAATTGGTATATATATCTAAAATTGTACTCTTTGGTAGACCATGTAGTCTCACCACCTCTCTAAAAAACAACTTTGCAATATGAACAACATCGAACTAGTATTATGACATGGAATGAAATGTTCCATATTTGAAAATCTATCCACCACCACAAATATGGAATCATGCCCTCTCTGTGTCGTTGGCAAGCCAAGAACAAAATCCATGCTAATATCCTCCTATGGCCTCTCATGTATAGGTAATGGCTGATACAATCATGTATTCTGATTTGTTCCTTTTGCCATCTAACATACTCTGCAATTTTGTACAAACTTCCTCACATCTTGTTGTAACTATGGCTAGTAATAATTCTCACTAACAAGAGCAATGGCCTTATTTGGACCAAAATTTCTATCCAATCCTCCCCTATTCTTCTCCTTGATTAGATTCTCTCTCATAGAACTCCTTGGAATGTACAATTGACTCCCTCTAAATAACATCCCATCTTGGATTAGGAAATCAAACCATTTTGTCTTATCCAATGTAATAGGTTCTAAGCAAGCCTTCCAAGCCTCTACAAATTATGGATCTTTAGGATATAAACTCTTTAGTTCATTGAACCTGACAACCTCTATATTCATCTCTATGAATAAATTTTACCTTATACTTAAGACATTTGCAACTCTTTTTGACCTTCCACTCCTATGCTTAAAAAAAAAGTATAACTCTATTAAAACTCAACCTATTTTAAGTGCCTTTGATTTAACTTTCCTTGACTATTAAGATACTCCAAAGCCTAGTGATTAGTATATAAAACAAATTCTTTTGGAAACAAATAGTATCTCCATTTCTTCAAAGCTTGAACTATAGCATACAAATCTTGATCATAGACATAATATTTCTTCTTAGCATCATTGAACTTCTCACTAAAATAGGCAACACACTTACCTTCTTGACTCAAAATAGCTCCTATGGTAGTGCCACTAGCATCACAATCTACCTTAAAGAACTTATTGAAATATGGAAGTTCCAAAACAGGTTTCTTCGTGACTTTGTTCTTCAACATATCAATAATATTTGTTTAGACTCCTACAATCCATTTAAAATCCTTTCTATCCTCTCTCATTTCTTTAGTTAGAGGTGCATAAATACTACTGAAATTCTTCATAAAATTTGTCTAAAAGCTTGCTAGACCATGAAATGAGCTTATCTCTATAACACTCCTCGGGGTAGGCCATTCAATGATAGCTCTCACCTTCTGTAGATAAATTTTAAGACCCTCTACTAAGAAAACAAACCCCAAATACACCAACTCTCTCTTCAAAAAATTGCACTTCTTCAAATTGATAAACAATTTCTCCTCTCTCAACTTCTCAAAAACTTTTCTAATATGCATCAAATACTCCTCCAATGTCTTGCTAAAAATGTCATCCAAATAAAAAATGACAAATTTACCTAGAAACTCTGTCAATACCTCATTCATGAGTTGCATGAATGTGCTCGGTGTATTGGTTAGCACAAAAGGCATGACTAACATTTCGTACAAGCCCTCTTTGACATTGAATGTCATCTTTCATTCATCTCCTTCTCTAATCTATATTTTTTGAAAACCAATCTTCAAATCTATCTTTGTGAAGTACTCAAATCAACTCAAACAATCCATGATGCCATCCATCCGTGGAAAGGGGAATGTATACTTTATTGTGATCTTGTTGATGGCTCGAGAGTCTGTACACTTCCTCCATTCTCCATCCTTCTTTGGTTCTAGAATTGCAAGTACCACACATGGGTTCAAACTCTCTCAAATCAACCCCTTCTGCAAAAAATCTTGTACTTGTCTAGATTCAACTCTTTATTCTCTACTGGAATCATTCAATGGGCTACCTTATTTGGCAAACTAGATCCAATAATTAGGTCCATCTAATGACTAATATTTCTTACTAGAGGAAAACCCATAGGTACATTATCAAATACAATATCTTGAAACTCATCTAATAAATGTGAAACCTCTATGGGTATCTCTTTATCATATTCTCTATCAACTCTAAGAATTAAAGCATAACATATATGTTCATTCTCCATAGCTTATAAAAAAATTCTTCCATCAACCAAATAGATTCTAGAATTATTGCATACCTTTTCCTCTTCCTCTTTCAAGGGCTTCAACTTATAACAAACTCCATCCTTTGTCAAAGAATAGGTGTCTGCATGTCCATCTTGTATTGCTCGCTAATCAAACTATCGCAGTATCCCTATTAATATATGAAAAACATTCATAGTCATAATATCACACAATACCTCATCATGATAATTTCCAATCTTGAACTTTACCAAGCATTGTTCATTTACAAAATATTTATGGTCCTTCTATAACCAAACAATCAAGTATGGATTTAGATGCCTTCTTCTCTCCAATTGAAACTTACTAACCATCTCTTCTGAAACAAGGTTATTAGTACTACCTCTATCAATAATAACATTGAAAACTTTACCTTCACACTTACATCTAGTATGAAACAAATTCTTCCTTTGAGTTGGTTCTTTCTCCTCATTTAGCAAGGCTCTTTTTGCAACAAGAACCTCTCTTATTTTTGCATCCTTAGAATGTGAAGACTCACCATCTTCATCTACATGTGCAGCTCATGCTTTACCCCCAAGTCCTCTATTTTTCCTTCCTTGATGTTGGTCACACTCATAGGCTCTATGTATTTCTTCTTTGTACTAGAAATAGGTTCCATAAAAGCCTCCTCTTCCTAGTCCTTATCTAGATCTTCCTCTTCCTCTTTGTCTCCATTATTTTGATCATGAGGATAGTAGGTGTTATCTCCTTTCTGGTTCTTACTACTATTGGACCCTTCACCCTTCTTTTGATCTTCATTTTGACCTCCATATGACCATCCACTAGTCTTTCAACCACAACCCCCACCTCTCTACTTCTTTCAAACCTTCTATTCAAATTTTCTTCCACCTTCAAAGAAAATTGATATGCATCTTCAATGGTAGACATTCTTACCAAACCAAAATCTTCTTGAATACTTGGCTTCAACCCATTTATGTAATGAGAAACTTTTTCCTTTTTGGCCTCATAATGGGCTGTTCTAATTAGGAAATGATATTATTTTGTTGTGTGCTCCTTTACATATTTTCTCACTTGTTTCAACCCTTGCATCTTCTTCAAAAAATATAGCTCATAGTCCACATGAATGAACTATTTTCTTAATTTATCCACCATCTGGTCCCATCTGGTTATTTTCTCTTTTCCTCTTCAATTTCTTTCTAGTTTTACCTCTTTCTACCAAATATTCGCATGACCCTTTAGCTTGGTCTTTGCAAATTTTACCATCTTATTATCTTCCACCTCCTCATTCTCAAAGTACTCCATATCATTGATCGAATCAATCAACTCTTCTGGGTTAAGATTTTTAGAAACTATAGAAACATCAATCTTTGGCCTTTTTCCAATCTTGGAGATAGCCTTAAATAATCTAACTTACTTAGCACCTATTACATCTTGTTCTTATTATAAATGTTCCTCATTCATAATTTCATCTCCACTTTCATCTCCCCTTCTTGGTTTAAACCCTTGACGCAACTCCTCCTACAATGCTTGAACTTGTCTCTACAAGCATCTAAAACCCACTTTTAAACAACATTTCTGCCACCACCATGATTTCTTCACTGAGGCATTTTGATCACTTTTCTCAAAAACCCACAACCACAAGTCTTGGTACAAATTGCCTCACATTTGGTGATCTATTTACACACTGAAGAAATCTCACTCTAATACCAATTGATGAGGGAAACAACTCCCAAACCCAACACAAAACACAATAACAAATAACAACATAGAAAAATGCAAGATAGAAAACAAACCATTTTCAATTATTTTTCAAAAATGATATTATAGATTTATAAATTAGAGGGCTACAACCTTATGGGCTTGATTCATTACATCCAAATCAATTCTAAAAAATAAAATCTATTATTCAGAGCCACAATCTACACTAATGGAGCCACTTTCTACAACCTCCACTTAACCCTTTTATTTTACCCAATAACCACCCTAGAATGTTCTAGAAAGTGTAACTTTCCCTTTTTTCTTGGCACCAAAAGTCCCACCATTTGATTTCTTTCCTAGGAGGATATTTTAATGAAATTCACTTTTTAGTGGGGTAGCTTCTTGGGGTCATAACTTTTGACTCGAGTGTCTGATTTTCTATTATAATATATTGTTGGAAAGCTCTCAAAGAGTTCTACAATGTTGAAGATATCAAAGATCTTTTTCCCACTTTTCAAACTATTATTGAGCTTCTAAGGTTTTCAAATTTGAATTTGAAGCTGCATTAGAGAATTTTCTCAAGAAAAAAACTTTAATATCTCCCAAACCATATAGTGTATTGAGACGATTATTCCACCACCAAAAAAAAATTACGATTACTCTCCTTGGGGTAAATTTTCAAGTTCATATGAGCCCATTTAGGCCAACTTACATAAAATAGTAAGTGATTATTTTCCACCCTTTCTAACTTTTGACTATATTACACCCCTTAAGTGGTATCATGAGACTCAAAACAACTAAAGAAAATAAGGAAAAACATTTTTGGGTGATGCAAGGTTGACCTTACACCACTAGATGCTCTTGCATCAAATGACCTCATATTTAGAATATTTCTCCTGCACATACCTAAGAGTCCTTGAGATATTTTCCAAAGCTTCTTCCTCTTCAAATGTCATCTCTTTTTCTTTCTTTTGATCATTTTATTCTTCACTACAAGGGGATTCATCAAATTTATATCCTTCTATCAATACATAACTGTGATGTGGTTCTTCATCTACTTTGACACTTACACTTTCAACAATATTTTCCAACCTTTTATTATAGCACTGGCATGTTTTTCTTCTTGTAGAGTATCCAAGGAAGATTCCTTCATCAGATCTTGCATCAAACTTTCCTAAGTTTTCTCTATCTCTTCTGATATAACATTTACTTCCAAATAATTTGAAGCATTTTATAGTAGGAGGTTTTGCATACTATAACTCATAGGGATTCTTTGAACTATTTACTCTTGCTTGACCTCTGTTAAGAATATAGATTACAATAAGAATTTCTTGTCTTGAATAGACATCTAGTAATTGTGTTTCCTTCACCATAGTCCTAGCTACTTCTTGAACTATTTTATTCTAACTCTCCACAACTTTGTTCTACTGAGGAGTTCTAGGAGTTGAAAAATGTCTCTTAATCCCATGATCTTCACAAAAATTGTTAAATTCAATGGAGGTAAACTCACCACCTCTTTCAAACCTCAAGCACTTGATTTTCACAACCATTTAATTCTCAACCATAGAATTAAACACTTTAAAATTATCTAGAGCTACTGATTTTTATTTAAGAAATGTCACCCAACTCATTCTAGAATAATCATCAGTCAATAACATAAAAATACTTGTCACCATGTTAGCTTCTTATTCTAGTAGGTCCACACAAGTCTATATGTGATGCGGGAGCAAACCCAAGACATAGAAATAATGCACACAACTAGCAAACTTTATTATTATTCAATAATTAAAATCTTACATGCAGAGGATCCCAAATCCTTGAGCTCTACAACACATGCCAACTACAAAAGTTTCAGATAAAATTACAGAAACTACAGAAAAATCCCCTTTTCGCAGCATGTGAACTCTTTTCCCCAAAAAGCTACCCAAAAATCATAAACTAGCCCATAAATAGCCCCTTTTTGGTTTGGAGCCAAAAAAATATTTGAGATAAGAGTTTTGGTAGTTTTGCAACAAAAATTACAATTTTAAATTCAAAAGCTGAGTCCTAATTCAAAAATTGGCAATTTTCAAAAAATCAGCCAACTTTCAGAAGCCATAACTTTTGATTCGGGACTCCATTTTTTGAACCGTTTGCACCATCAGAAAGGTCTCAAAGTTAAGAATGCGCTAAGAACTACCTTTCCAATTCTAATGATTTCTGGTCATGTACAAGACCGCTTAGTGCCTCAAACTAGACTTGGAAGGTTTTTCAGGGAAAAAAGCAGAAATTGAAACTTGAATAACTTTCAAACCATGAATGATCTTGACTTGATTCTTTCACCAAAGTGCTTATTTTTCCATCCTAAACCTTTCCATAAATGTCCATCTTCCCATTCCTTCAAATTCACACTTGCTAAAAATAGTAGTTGAATAGAAAAAGAAAAAAAGCAGTTTTGAAAGTTGGGAACTCTTATTAGACGAAAAGGGTATCCAGAAATGCAAAAAAATCTACCAAAAAAAAACCAAAAGGAACATAAATGGAAAGCATATTTTTGGGTGATGCAAGATTCCCCTCACACCACAAGATGCTCTTGCATCAAACACCCAGGGTAATTTGAGAAGTGACCCTGTCACATCTCAGATGGTTGAGGAAAACCAAAATGATCAACCTTTTCCTTAGATAGCTAGGATGAATCTTCCGTAGGCTTTCCTCTCCACTTCACCAGATATTCTTCATACTACCTGTTTCTGGTACTCCTTCCCACATGGCTATCCCAGATTTCTTCAATCTCCTCCTTCTCTGAAGTGGGTGTTGGAATGCCACACTATTCCATTGTTGGTACTTCCTTTGTGCCACCTTCATGATACTCTATCAAATGTAAAATATTTAACACTGGGGAAATGTTGAATCCATTTGGCAACTCTACCTCATATGTATTCCTTGAATCATACCTCTTCAAACTTTTACAGGGACCAACTTCTTTATCTTCAATTTGTTATAGGTTCCCTCTAGAAACCTTTCTTTCCTCAAGTGGACCATCACTTCATCACCAATCTAAAACTCCTTATACCTCCTCTTTTGATCTACCTTAGCCTTATACTATATATTCATCTTTTTAATATGTTCTCTTACCTTCTCATTTATATTCTTGATGTGCTCTACAAAGTCTTCAACTTTGGCACTTGTCTTCTTCTCTTGGTCCATCTTTCTTAGTTCTAGAGTAGTTCTAGGACTACCTCCATACACAATCTGGAATGGTGATCTACCAGTGCTTCTATTGATAGAATTTTTGTAAGCAAATTCTACCTAGAGTAAGATCAAGTTTCATCCCTTGGGTTTATCTCCTACTAAGCATCTCAGTAGTTTACCCAGACTTCTATTCATAACCTCAGTATGCCCATCAGTTTATGGATGGTATGCAAAATTGAACTTCAACTCTATTTTCAACTTCTTCCACAAGGTCCTCCAAAAATATCCAACAAATTTTGTATCATGATCTGATACTATACTCTTTGGCAAACCATGTAGCATCACCACCTCTCTGAAGAACAAGTCAGCAGTGTGGACTACATCATGGGTCTTCTGGCATGGGATGAAATGTGCCATCTTCAAAAACCTGTCAACTACCACAAATACTGAATCATTCCCTCTTTGTGTCCTTGTCAAACCAAGAACAAAGTCCATACTTATATCCTCCCATGGCCTCTCTGGTACAGGTAAGGGATGATACAACCTAGTATTCTAGCTCACTCCTTTACCCATTTGACATACCCTACAACTTTGGACAAACTACTTCACATCTTGTGATAATTGAGGCTAATAACAATGCTCACTAATAGGGTATGTGCAGGACCATCATGGAAAAAATAAGTGCTTATGTGGCAGAAAATTTTAAAAAAATAGAGTTAGGTAACTTGACATAAAAATTTGAATAAGTTATCTATATTATTTCAAAAATATGTAAAAATAGAATCTGTAGAAAATTGAATGTAGTTTCTAAACTACTAGGTATATTTTTTTAAAATATATATTTGGTGAAAATTTGAAATTTCAATGCAGTACTTAAATTCGGGGAAAAATAAGAAGTAGGTGTCTGTCTGACCACCCTAACCATAATAAAATAATAATATTTTTTTATAAGATTTTATATATAAGTAGATGACTCATGTCCAGTTGTGATGCATATTTTTTTGTAATTTTTTTTCCAAGTAAATAATTAATTATGATCTTTTTATAACAACTTTTAAAAAATATAAAAGACTCATATGTCTGACCACTTTAACTTGGTCAAAACTTCATGAAATTCATTTTTTCTTTTTTTATCCTATAGTATGTGAAGCATAGAATGTGATGTGTGTTTTGGATTCAAAAAATATGATACCATTTGAAAGCTATAGATGTTTTTCAATTAGCCTATCAATCGGGACTCTAATCGCAATTCAAATAGAAAATGAATAATAATTATTTATTAAATTCAAAATAAAGCATAATTTATATTGGTGGAAAGTTGAAAATATCCTTAAATAACCCTTTTCATTTCATCAATTTTGGGTTAAAAAAAGGTCATCAGCTACATACCCATCATATTGCCACTTTTTGGCCCATCATGATCCTGCACATACCCAATAATGGTAATGGTCTTATCTCGACCAAAATGTCCTACCATTCCTCCACTATACTTCTCCTTTATTAGGATCTCCCTCATGGAGCTCTTCAGAATACACAATTGACTTTCCTTAAACAACATGCCATCTTGGATTATGAAATCCAGCCACTTTGTCCTATCAATTGTAATAGGCTCCTTGTAAGGTTTCTAAGCTTTTGCAAAATCAGGATCTTTAGGGTACAATGTCTTGAGTTCATTGAACCCAACCACTTCAATCTACAACTCTATCAACAATGTTTGTCTCTACTTAAGGCATCTCCAACCCTATTTGACTTCCCAATCCTATGCTTTAAAAAAAGGTATAACTTTGCAAAAATTCTACCCATTTCATATGCCTCTGATTTAATTTTCCTTGACTACTCAGATACTATAATGCTTGATGATCAGTAAACAGAACAAATTCCTTTAGTAACAAATAATGTCTCCATTTCTTTAATGCTTGAACTATTTCATAAAATTCATGATCATATACAGAGTACTTTCTCTTTGCATCATTTAACTTTTCACTAAAATAGGCAATGGGCTTACCTTCTTGGATCATCACTGCTCTAATGGCACAACCACTAGCATCACAATCCACTTGAAACATGTTATTGAAATCTGGGAGGGCTAAAACTAGTTGCTCTGTCACCTTCTACTTCAACAGATCAAAACTCTTCTATGCTCCAATGCTCCACTTGAACTCTTTTCTATCCCCTCTCATTGTTTCAGTTAGGGGTGCACAAATACTACTAAAGTTTCTAATGAACTTTCTGTAAAAACTAGCCAAACCATGGAAAGATCTCACATCAGTAGCAGTCCTTAGGGTGGACCATTCTAGAATAGCCTTCACCTTCTCTAGGTCCATCTTGAGACTTTCTACTAAGACAACAAACCCCAAGTACACTAACTCCTTCACAAAACTACACTTCTTTAGATTAATCAACAATTTCTCTTCTCTCAACTTCTCAAAAGCTCTATGAATATGCATTAAATGCTCATCCAAATTCTTACTGAAAATAAAAATATCATATAGATATACAATAAAAAAACTTCCCAGAAACTCTTTCAATACCTCATTCATGAGTCATATGAATGTGCTCGGTGCATTGGTTAGCCCAACGGGCATGAATAACCACTTATACAAGCCCTCTTTGGTCTTGAAGGTACTCCTCCATTCATCTCCCTCATGAATCTGGATCTGGTGGTATCTACTCTTTAGATCAATCTTTGTGAAGTACTGTGCTCCACTCAAATAGTCCATCAAGTCATCCATCCTTGTTAGAGAAAATATGTACTTAATAGTTATCTTGTTGATGGCCTAGGAGTCTGTACACATCCTCCACTCCCCATCCTTCTTCAATGCTAGTACTGCAGGTACTACACATGGGCTTAGACTCTCTCAAATCAAACCCTTTCTCAACAACTCTTGAACTTGTCTGTTCAACTCCTCATTTTCTACAGGAGTCATTCTATGAGCTACCTTATTTGGTAAACTAGCTCTAGGGATCAAGTCATTTTAATGACTAATCTTCCTCATTGGTGGTAAACCCTCAGGTATGTTATTAGAAATAATCTCCTAAAACTCATCCAATAGTCCAAAAACTTCTACTGGCACCTTCTCACTATCTTTATTTTCCATTGTAGGAAACAATGCATAACACATACGCTCATGCTTCATGCATTCTAAAAATTTCCTTCCATCGACAAAACAAATTCTAGCACTATTGCATACCTTTTTTTCATCCTTCTTTAGGAGTTTCAACTTATGATGGACTCCATCCTTCATCAAGGAATAAGTGTTTACATGACCATCATGTATAGCTCACCTATCGAATTGCCACGACCTCCCCAACAACATGTGACATGCATCTATAGGGATGATATCACATAGTACCTCATCACGATAGCTTCTAATCTTGAACCTCACTAGGCATTGCTCATTGACCAAAACTTTGTGGTCTTTCTGTAACCAGGCAATCTGATATGGATGTGGATGTCTTTCCCTTTTCAACTTCAACTTCATAACCATCTCTTCTGACACCAAATTATTGGTGCTCCCACTATCAATAATGACATCACAACATTTTTCTTCACACTTGCACGTTGTGTGGAAAATTTTTTTCCTTTGTTCTGGCTCCTTCTCTTTAGTCACCGGGGCTCTTCTAACCACTAGGGCTTCTCCCCTTTTAGCATCATCTGAATGCTTGAATTGAGCCTCCTCATCTACATGTGCAATCCTTCCATGACCTTTTGGCCTTTTGTATGTCCTTCCTTGGTCTTGTGGACATTCATAGGATCGATGCCCTTCTTCACCACAATGGAAAAAAGTTCCTCTGAAACCACCCCTTCTAGGCCCTAGCCTAGATCTTCCTCATCTTCTATCTCTTTGATCACCACTATTTTGATCATGAGGGTGTTAGAAGTTATCATTCTTATGGCCTCGACTGGTACCCACATCTTCATTTTTCCTTTCATCCTCACTTTGAATCTTAAAAGATCTTCCACTACCCCTTCCGCTTTGACCTCCTCATCCTTTTTGCTTGCTGTCAAATCTTTTGTTTAGCTTCTCCTCAACTTTAAGAGAAAACTGGTATGCATCCTCAATGGTGGTCATTCTGACCAAGCTTAGCTCCTCTTGAATGCTCAGTCATAACCCATTAAGATAGCGGGCTACCTTCTCCTTGCTGGCCTATACATGGCCCATTTTGATGATCATCTTGTGAAAATATTTTTTGTATTCTTTCACAGATCTACTTCCTTGCTTCAACCCTTGCAATTTCTTCAGCATATCTAACTCATAGTCCATTGGTATGAACTGCTTTTTTCAGTTTCTCCACCATTTGATCCCAACTATTGATCTTTCCTTTTCTTCTTCGATTTCTCTCTAACTAGACCTCTTTCCACCAAATATTGGCATGGCCCTTCAACTTCATTTTTTCAAAATTAACCTGATTTGGGTCCTCTACTTCTTCATACTAAAAATACTCTTCTAGCTCATTGATCTATTCGATCAACTCTTCTGATTTTAGACTTCTGAAATAACTAAGAACTTATATTTTGGGTCTTTTTCTAATTTTTGAAATGGCCCTTATTAGCTACATCTAATCTTGTTCAATCACTTCTTCTTCCTATTCTATATCTAAATCTTCCACCTCTTCTTCATCCTTGCTTTCTCCTCTCCTTCCTGGGTTTTACCCTCTTCTCATTTGTTCTTGCAATGCATCAATTTGTCTTTGGAGGGCTCTGAAACCCTTGGTCACCAATGGATCTATTCCACCAGCATTTCTACCACCTCTGCCACCTCTGGTACCACCAGGCCTACCAAGCATTACTCTTGGAGGAATTCTAGAGATATTGAACCCACAACCACAATCCTGGTGCAAACTACCTCATGATCGGTGATTTGTCCACACACTCAAGAAAACCCGCTTTAATACCACCTGACGAGGGAGCAAAACTGAGACACAAAAATAATGCACACAACTAGAAAAATTTATTATTATTCAATAATGAAAATCTTAGATGTAGAGGATCCCAAATATTTTAGCTCTATGATACATGCTAGCTACAAAAGTTTCATAGAAAATTACAAAAACTACTAAAAAATTCCCTTTTCGTAGCATGTGAACTCTTTTTCCGAAAAAGCTACCCAAAAATCAAAAACTAGCCCATAAATAGCCACCTTTTGGTTTGGATCCAAAAACAACATTCGAGATAAGAGTTTTGGCAGTTTGGCACCAAAAATTACAATTTCAAATTCAAAAACTAAGTCCTAATTCGAAAATTGGCAATTTTCAAAAAATCGGCCAACTTCCGGAAGCCATAACTTTTGATCCGAGACTCTATTTTTTGAACCGTTTGCACAGTTGAAAAGGTATTGGAGTGAATAACATGCTAAGAACCATATTTTCTAGTTCTAATGATTTTGGTATTGCATGTGACCATTTAGTGCGTCAAACTAGACTCAAAAGGTTTTTTAGGGAAAAAAGTAGAAACTAAATCTTGAATAACTTTCAAACCGTGAATGATCTTAACCTGATTCTTTGGCCAAAGTGCTTATTTTTCCATCTTGAACCTTTCCATAAATTTCTATCTTCCCACGCCTTCAAATTCACACCTACTAAAAATAGTTGTTGAACAAAAAATGCAAAAAAGTAATTCTGAAAGTTGGGAATTCTTATTCGACGAAAAGGGTATCCAGAAATGAAAAAACATCTACAAAAATAAAACAAAAGGAACATAAATGGAAAGAATATTTTTTGGGTGATGCAAGATTTCCCTCACACCACTAGATGCTCGTGCATCAATATGTACCAACTCCAAAGGACTTGTGGTAGAATACTTTTTTTCTTGAACCTCTTCTTGGTTTGCATTCCAAAATAACATTCCTTGTAGATTGCATTGATAGGCTTTGTAATCTTTGTAAAATATCTCATAGCATCAGTAGAGATAATCTTCGCTAGGCTATCAAAATTGATGTGACCCATTCTTCTAGTCCATAGCCAAATTTCATTAATTTGAGACATAAAGCATTTAGCACCACTACCTTTGATTTGATAAACATTACCTTCTATCCTTGTCCTTGTAGCAACCAAAGTGTCAGATATTCCTCTTTTGATTTCACAACCATCATCTTGAAACTCAAGATTATATCCTCTACTAAACATTTTTCTTATACTAAGAACATTATGTCAAATACCCTTGACATAAAAAACATCCTCTCTTTTATGATGTATAGGAGTGAATTTTTACCCCTCTTGCAAATTCCCCTTTTACATTGCCCCACCTTAGAAAATCAAACCTAATCATGAAATTCCACATCATCCATCTACATTGAATCCACTCAAAACTTTTCTATTGGGTAAGTGGGAGAATTTTTGTCAGGGACACGACCACAAATGTGTAGATGTTTGCATATTGTACTATTGTCCCTAATAGATTCCTACCTCTAGAGTTCTTAGGGAAATTACATTCTCCATTGGGCATGAAGTGTAGTGCCTTTGTATCAACCAGTTGGCCTGAAAATGGCTCTTTTGTTGGAAATGCAAGGACAGAAAACTGAGAGGGGCGGTGAATTTGTTGTCACATAATATTTAAAATTTTCAAACTTAACTTAATCTTAGATCTGATGAATGAATAATAAACCATAAACAAGCACATCAAAAACATAGAGAACACCAAGATTTTTTATGTGGAAACCCTGTTAGGGGAAAAACCACAGTCAATGTTAGTCCACAATATTATACCCTATTAAAAGTATAATGAAAGATAATGGGAATGCACATGCATTCAGGCACACTACCTAGAGCTCACTACTCAAATACATGAGGGCTCACTGCCCAAAAATGCACAGTAATTTGGATGTGAACTAAGAAAATAGCTTCTACACAAGCCTAATTACAGTTCCAGTTAAGCACAAGAAACCTTCTCCACACTTTACACAACCTTCTTCTCACTCTGCTTTGCAATCGAATGAATAGATCAATATTCACACACTTTTTCTTCTCTAGCTTTTCTTCTCTTTCACACACACTTACTCTTCATTCACACAACCACTCTTATATATCTACAACATGAAATACATCAACAACTTAGTCAACCAAAAATATAGAACATATTTACAATGTTAACCCAAATTTACAAATAAATTTTTAATGTGGATCAAACACCATTGGCTAATATTATGATGTGACCTAAAACAATATCTTGAAGCACACCAAACATTCAAATTTAAATCTTCAAGCATCTGCAGCACATTACAAACATTATGTCAGCCAAGAACATGAAAACCCAATCATATCAAGAAAAATATTTGATGACGGGCACACCGATCAATGCAAACATACAACAAGGATAGAGAATGATATAGAAGCATCCAAAAACAACAAGAAATAACAAAGAATCATCCACAACAATAGAAATTACCAGAATCACATAAAATTCAATTAGGAACACTGACATAACCCACAAAATACTGTCAGAACATAACTAT
Organism: Sequoia sempervirens; assembly: GCA_007258455.2. Lineage (NCBI taxonomy): Eukaryota > Viridiplantae > Streptophyta > Pinopsida > Cupressales > Cupressaceae > Sequoia > Sequoia sempervirens. The sequence continues at coordinate 649,636,283 of VDFB02281492.1, forward strand.
TCATAGCACGATCAAATCTTCACATGGGCCTCTAAAAATTCTGGTAGATGATCTAGATACTCTCATAAATAAACCCTTTAGACCACAACAACTGATCATCAATGTACAAAACAAAACACCTTCATGACCATTGTTCCACTGGCAACTTGCAACTCTTCCTTGAACAATTTTCTCAATATCCTTGACATATACAACCTTCAATACAATAATGATAAGAGTGTTGACATCAATGAAAACCACATATCAGCAACACAACCACAACATCCAACATCTTTCCCTCCTAATATCCATTCAAATGCATATTTTTCACATCCATTCCATCTTCTTCACAATTTTTGGCATTCACTTGATCTCTCTTGCATCCTTTTTGTATCTCTTGAGCAATACTCAATATCTTGTTGCTCCATAAACTTCACTAAGAATGTGTTGGGATACCATATAAGCTATGATTTTGGTGTCTTGCGAGACCTCCTTTGTCACTGTTGTGACCATGTCAACTTTTTCAAGATCGTAGTCTAGCATTCTCCCTTCATTGGTATTGAGTTCCTTTGGATGGAGGTGGTATTGCTTCAATATCCTTCTTTTGTTGTGCTTTTATAAAGTACAATTGTGTCTTTAGTAGTGTTCATACTCTTTCTTTCTATTTCCTTCACTAGTAGAATTTGGCAAATAAATGACTAGGTGACTAAAAATTTTAGTCACAACAACTAAAAATGACTAAATTCTACTCATTTTCTCCAACTCAACTATAAATGAGTAAATGAATGAATAATTTGGTCATTGACTAAAAAATTATTTAGTCACAAAAATAAAAACGACTAAATAGTTAGTCATCAAATCTAAATTAGACAAAAAAATTGAAAAACAATTTAGCCAATTATTGGCATAATGTATTCATGTGTGTGATGTATTGGTGTGATGTATTCATGTGCACGATGTATTCATGTGCACAATGTATTGGCATGATTATTCACTTTCATTGTAGATTCATTCATCTCACTTGACCTCACTTCATTCGTTAGCCTAACGTGACTCATTTTGATCAATTATGGTAGATACTTGCATGGGCAATAAGGATTCAGAGAGGACTTGGAGACTTCTGAAAACGTAGGCGAGGGCAAGGAATTCAAAGTTTACTACAACAAATTTAAATTCATTGAGGCCCTCTATAGTGAAATTGATTTGGGGACACCCTTTGCAATGAATTCAAATGTAAGTTGAAACCCTCATTACATTAAACAAAAATTCAAAATCCTCATTACAATCTACTACTCTTAATAATATTCTACTGCTCTTAATAATGTTATTTTACAATCTTCCCACTATTGTTCTTCATAATTTTTTTGAGCTAAATATAATAAAATTTGGGTGTCAATGCCAAAATATAATTTCCTCAAAAAATTTTGATACATTTTCACTACAAGTGCAAATTTTCCTTATGCAAAGTAAACATCTCCTAGATTTACCCATAGATCAGGCATCTGAACAAAGATTTTCCTTACAGTAGCTTCTTGTACCTATGTAAATATTTTATTTGTAATATAAAATTGATCCCTTTTAGCTAGCACAATGGCTGCCCCATTTGTAGCAGAAGCATTTCCTGGTCTCTGTGCCAACACTTTACAATGGATGCCCCATTTGTAGCATAAACATTTTCACTACAAGCACAAATTGTCCATGTATAGAGTAAACATGTGCTATATTTATCCACACATCAAGCATCTAAACAAAGATGTTTCCTACAACAACTTCTTGTACTTGCATAAAAAATTCCTTTGCAATATCAAATTGACCCCTTTCAGCTAGCACAATGGCTACCTCATTTGCATGATAAACATTTCTTGGTCTCTGCGCCAGCACTTTAGTGGCCCCTTTTATGAGATTAAGATCCTCTTGAATTATTATTATACTCCTATTTTCCAAGAGAAAAATCCCCAAGGCCCATGGGAAATGAACAATGAGCATTTGAGTTTCAACTTGGTTTCAGTTTGAAAAGGGGACATTACATTGTACAAGATTTGTTTAACAATAGAATAATCTAATCCACCTATTTGGGACTGTAAAATAAAAATGATGAATTAATCCATTTTCAATTATAGGTTCTTTTAATCTAGAATATGATAGAAAGATAAATCATAATACATTGAAGGACACATAAAATGTTCTAAAATAAAGACTAAAATAGGTTGCCCATGAAAAATAAGAAAGAGGAAAAATGAAAAGATAACATACAAATGATTCATTTGAGGTTTTTGATAAGATCTCATTTAACTATGCCAAATGGATTTGGAAGGGACAAAGCATATTTGATTGACTAAAATTTTGAGGTAGCTTATCCATGTTGTCTTGGAATCTATTTCTACAATGCACCAATCCTAGAATTGATTGGGAATGCACTTACGGTGGATAAAAACTCATCAAATGCTTTATGTATGCTTGGCAAGATGGAATTGAAAATAGATGATTGGCTTAAAGCAAAAGAAACAATTAAAGTAGCATGCCAACTTGTCTTGGTTGATGAAGCAAAACAAAAAGCTAATGAAGAATGAAGGATTTAGATGGAAAGGAGAAAGGAAGAGGAAGAAATTTGATGAGTGATGCAACAAGAGGAGAAATTTTAATGTGTGAAGGAATTATGGAAGAGTAAGTGTAAGGAAAAGGATGATGATGATAATGAGGTTGGTTAGTCTAAGAATAAATTAAAAAAAAAGGAAAAGAAGAAAAAGAAGAAGGATAAAGACCACAAGGCTTAAGATTCTTATATGGAGGAACCTGATGTTGCCATGGAAGATGAGGAAAATTATATGAGTGACAAGGCACAACATGATTCAGAAAATGCCCAAGATCTTCTTGCAAATATAGGTCTAGAAGACTTTGATGATGGAGGGACCAATTATCTAGTTTCAACAAAATCATGAAGGAGACATGCATACTCTAATTCTGAAGATGATGAACCATTGTAGAAGCGTAGTCTGAGAGAAGATGATGCATATGATGATGATGTTTAGGCTTCCTGAGCTTTAACCAAACCTAGCTCCTATCTTCCAAGAGAAAAATCCCCAAGGCCAATGGGAAATGAATGATGAGCATTTGAGTTTCAATAGATTCCAATAGAATATGATGCATACAATGATGATGGATAGGCTACCTCAAAATTTTAGTCAATCAAATATGCTTTTCCCCTTCCAAATCCATTTGACATAGTTAAATGAGATCTTATCAAAAACCTCAAATGAATCATTTGTATTTTATATTTTCATTTGTTGTCTTTCTTTTATTTTATGGGCAACCTATTTTAGTCTGTTGAAACTCAAATGCTCATCATTCATTTCCCCTAGGCCTTGAGGATTTTTTTTTGGAAAATAGGAGCTAGGCTTGGTTAAAGCTAAAGAAGTCTAGACATCATCATCATATGGATCATCTTCTCTTGGACTCTGATTTTGCAATGGTTCATCATCTTTAGAATCAAAGTATGCATGTCTCCTTCATGATTTTTTTGAAACTGGAGAATTTTTGTCACCATCATCAGATTCTTCTAGACCTACAATTGAAAGAAGATCTTGGGAATTTTCTACATCATCTTGCACCTTATCTCTCATATATTTTTCCTCATCTTCCATGGAAACATCAAGTTCCTCCATATAAGAATCATAAACCTTGTGGTCCTTATCCTTCTTTTTCTTCTTTTCCTTCTTTTGTTTCTTCTCAGACTAACCAGCCTTGTCATCATCATCATCCTTGTCCTTACTGGTACTCTTTCATTATTCCTTCACATGTTCAAATTTATCCTCTTGTTGCATCACTTTCCAAAGTTCTTCCTCTTGCTTTCTCCTTTCCATCTAAATCCTCCATTCTTCATTAGCTTTTCCTTTTGCTTCATTAGCCAAGACAAGATGGTGTGCTACTTTAATTGTTTCTTTTTCTTTAAGCCAATCATCTATTTTTAGTTCCTTGTTTCCAAGCATACATAAAGAATTTGATGAGTTTTTATCCACCTTAAGTGCATCCCAAATAAATTCTAAGCTTAGTTGGATCTCATTTTGAGCCTGATCCATGGTTGCAAGATGTATATATGCATCCATATAATCAAGAAACTTAAACAATTTTGGATTGTATAAAAGATTTTCTTTTTTAGTATCATGTAACTATTCAAAAAACCTAGCAAGATTAAATAGTTTTGTGACTTTATCCCATGATAACTCAAGCGAAACATTTCCTTCTTCTAGTTGATGGAAGAATTCCATATGCTTAAAGTGAATAGAAAAAACTACATAATTGGCACTAGGGATTTTATTTATGAATTCAACCCAAATGTCATTTCCTAATGCCTTCATAAAAGTTTTTTGAGAAAACTCTAGTTCATCACGTTCAAAATGAAGAACCCCAATGTTGTTTAACAATTCAATGGGTACTTCTTCTCTACTCTTCTTCAGAAGAGACTTTGTTGTCTTAAGAGAATATAAGGTTGCACTGGGTTTGTTGATATTAATAACTCACCTATCTTGATAAATGCATGGGCATCATGTGGATCTATGCAAGTCTCCTTTCTTAAAATTTCCAAAGACTTCTTTACCTACCCTTGCTGAGCATATATATGGCCTACAAATTTTAAGCTCTAACACTTCTTAGGGTGGACCTCCAGAACCTTTTTCAAAATTTGAGAGAGAACTCTTAAGATCTCCTAGCTTCAATTGAACTTGTCCATAAAATCCTGTGGCCTCTGGCTTTCCTTGACTGATGTCATGTAGTAGTAGCTAGTGGTGTTATAATCACCTTTACTATGATAAGATCATGAAAGATTATAATATGAATGAGATTTCATGAGAGGGTGTTTAGTTGAAACAAGATTTGTCTTAGTCAACTATTCCATAAGAAAATGCTACCTTGTGAAGAAAACATGGTTTGCTAAATCATTCAATGCCATTGCACAATATGGGTATAGTTCAAAGGCTCTATGCATGTTTTCCATTCCTTCATGAACACTACCTTTTTCACTAACAGTGAAAATCCTACAATTAAAAAAATGCATAAAACTAGCCATAAATATTTTTCCCCATTTCAAATAGCAAAATTGCCAAAAAAATGCATTTAAAACTTGCAAAAAATTTAAATAAAATAACACTAATTTTTGCACCCAAAAAGCCATGAGAACATAGCTTTTTCTTACTATTATTCTTTGATAGATTTTTTACAACCATCCATAGCTTGTTTGAAATCAATTGTTTTAGGATTTTATCCATAGCATCAAGGTAGTGATCTATTTGATAAAATGCTTTGGTAGATATGTATGAAAAATGTGGTAGCATAGACATAGAAATGAACTTTGGAAAAAATGCCTCAAAAAAATGTTGTCTCATGGTGATGGAATTCCATGATGAATGCCATGAAAAGTGAATTGTTATGGATTGTCATAGAATTCCATCACCATGAGACCACATTTCTTTGAGGAATTTTTTCAACTAGCTCGCTATCTTGTCTATAGTATTGCTTACTATTTTGCTTTGATAGATTTTTTCCAAGCATTCATAGCTTGTTTGAAAGCACTTATTTTAGGCTTTTAGCTATAGCAACAAGGCAATGAACTGTTTGATAAAATGCATTGGTAGAAAATGTGTATGAAAAATGTGGTAGCATAGAAAAGGCAGTCAACTATTTGAAAAAATTCCTCAAAGAAATGTGGTCTCATGGAATGCCATGACAAGAAAATGCAATTAGAAGCTGCTCCTAGTTATTAGTTATGCAATGTGAAGTAATTGCATAGAAGCTTAGGTTGACTTTCTAAAAATGATATTGTAATTGAAAATTTATCATCTATCAACATCTAGTTATTAGTTATGCAATGTAAAGTAATACTTTGAGTTTGAAAGATGTGCAATGCAATGTAATCAATAATGCAGATGATTATGAACAAATAATTGATACCAATTCATAAAATACCTCTATATTCCAACCTAAACTACATAAAAAATATAATCATACACAGTATTATCAACAAATAATTGAGACCAAAATTTGAGCACCACACTAAATCTTCTTGTCCCTTGATTGCTTCAAATAGATATTATAATATAACATAAGTATCCTCATATATATTTCTATAAATTCCTATGATGATATCAAAATTAGGTCTTGGTTTCTCTTTTATAAGAGAAGCAACAAGATTCAAACTATTACAAAATATGGCATCTTTTCAAAATTCATGCCTCTTCATATAAACTAGAATAAACATTAGTTTTTCTTGAAACTTAAAACAAAGAAAGTAGATAACTAATGAATTCTGCATCACTCGTTACACCATAGTCAGTTAATCTTTGTAAATCATTGAATATCTATTCAAGGTCCTTTCTCCATATTAGTGTATCTAAATGTGTGATTCTTCCACTATGATAGCCCCAAGGCCTACTATTCAAGGGGAGGACCCATATACCTTTTCTCTGACTCATACATTGCATAATCATGTGTCAATTTGTATTCTTGAGTTTTCTATATATTTGTAAGGTGAATCTTCCACCAGCTATCTAGTAACACCCTGCCATGATAAACTTAGAATATCCAACATCCAACTCTATTACTCCATCCATGATTAAGTTGAACCTATCGAGAATCAACTCACCATCATTTTATATGTGAGTGATGCACTATGGAACAATTTGGCCAAATTCACACTTCCATTCATTGAGGTCCTTCAAGTGGTCATCATCTTTCAATAGTTTTGGCACAAACCACTTATTCATAGTATGAAATAAATCTATTCTTATTCTGATCTTTTGGTCCTCACCTTGCATATATTGGAATTCATGTATAACTATTTTGGCCATTTTCTCTATAGATTTTAATTTAACAGGAGCCTTAGTACTCCTCTATAAGATTCTGCAAAAGGTTGCCAATGTGTGGTGTATGGGTTGCCAGTTCTTAAAAATGGGATTTGATATGGGTAGATGTGTTTTCATTTGATCAATTATATGTGTCAGTGAGCTATAGCAATCATACACACTTTCCAACTTATCTACATTTAGCTTTATCCTATGCTTGCAAAGCTTCTCCAAAACATTGTAGATTTTCTTATTCAGTCCTTCCTTACTCTCACTATTGTCTTTCTTTAACTCTTCAATATCTTGTCTAATAATGCTTATTTGTTCAATAGAAGCACTTTTTGTATCAACTAGTGGAGTAGGAGGACACTAGTATAAAATTATTTCCTTGTTCTATGAGGGTCGTGCTCCTTTCAATTGTTCCTTCAAATTCACATTTTCCATGAACAATTTATTGACTTCATTATTTAAAAATTTTTGTTCCTTTTCTTACTCTCCCAATCTAGGTTCCATCTCCTTAACTGCAGCTCAGGTGAACATAGTTGAATGTATTTTCATGGTTTCAACTTCTAGAGGAGATGCATCCTTTGATGTTTTCACCATAGTTGTCTCTTTCATTTCTTACACTACATCTAGTAACCTTGGTCTTTGTGTACTCTTTTGTTTGGCCCAGAATGCCAAGGTTTCAATCTTAGGGCTATACCCTATGTCACTTACCCCTTCATCTGATTCAAAATCAACAATAAACACTAGTTCTTCTTGTGTTCTCACTTGATCAAGTAAAAAAAATTCTTTAATTCCATCTTAGGGAAAATAAGTATATTACTTTTCAAAATCATCTCTCTAGCCTCTTGTGGGTTGACATCAATATCATAAATCCTTAATTTATTAAAATTTTGGGCTACTATCTAGTCATGCTAGGATTCCTTGGGTCCCATCTTATTTATTTCAACCCTCACTTCAAACTCTCTCATTTACATCTTAATCCAAAAGTCTTTAAATTCAAGGGTTTTCATAAATTCATCATCTTCCAAGAACTTGTGAGTTGCAATTACCATGTCATCCTCATGCATTTCTCTTTCTCCTTGTACCTCAATATCTTCTCTAGCTTTAGGCTTGTGGGCTTCATTTTCAAGCATAGGGTGGTCCACTTCAACATCATCCTTGAAATTTCTTAACACATTAACTTCTTCTTTTGTATCTCCAACCTCCTCACTTATTTCATAGGAAACAAGTGGTTCTACCTCTTGTGCCTTTTTTTCTAGAAGGTGGTTGTTCACGAGGTGATCCTGGAGAAGCATGACATATTGAAACAATATCCAGAGTTGGTTCTGTATTTATAATACCACTCAATTTTTTGGGACACAATTTGGCAAGCCTCCCTGTATCTAATTAGTCTTATATAATTCATGAAACTTATCAATTATCATATCGATCCTCTTGAAAGGATCTACTTCCTCAATGAAATAGTTCCACATAAATCACTATGCTTCTTCTTTCTTTCTTCCTCAAGATTTTTCATAAGCTCCCATTTTCTTCTCCTATCATATACCTATTGGGGAGTGAAAAAAAATCTGATTACATCTTCTTCATAGTCAATCTGGTGAGTAACCATAACCTTGGTAATGATGGTGCATCTTACAAATTTCATGTGACCCTCAGGGTCAAAATCTCTTTCCTTTCTAGACTATAAAGAGTACCTTGAATTTAGATAATTTTTCAGCTCTTCAAGTGTATAGGATCCCATTGATAGTTCCCAACATTTTGTCAAATTTGGTAGAAATGTACCCTTCTATTTTTTACTCATCACATCCTTTTCCATCCATAGAATCTTCCACACAAATTCTAAAAAGGTTAATAGAAGGGGAAAAACATTGGTAGTATATGTGCGGCCTATTGGCATCCTAAATCCTAATTATTGTGGTAACTGGTAGAAAAAACCAATCATCAAAGTTATGAGTATGGCCTTGCTCAAGTTTCAAATCCAAAGGTATTAACAATTGTAGCACAAGTGTGTGTTGTCTTGGTGGTTGGTGGCCAAGAACTCTCATAATTTTGTACACAAACTCATCATAGAATATAATGTAATTTGAATTCTTACATCCGTTGTCCCATATATAACACCATAGTTGCACTGGCAACAAATTCCCCTTCTTGTCAATTTGACCCAAACACATCCTTTTGTTGCATTTATCTTTATTCTAGTTTAATATCAAGTGGCACAGTAAAGAATATTGCCTAAATGTTATGGGGGGTCTATTTTCCCTAGCTTAGAAAAATGCTTCATGTAATGCTTTTTCAAGATATGAGGAAAAATCATATTCAATGTTCATCTTAGGGTTTTGGATCCTCATAGACATCATCATTAAACTAATTGGAATTCACTTTTATACATCTATCCCAAGTACATGATAGAGAGAAAAGTAGGTTTTGTTGAAAGAGAATTGAAAATCTGAGATTTCAAATGGTTCAATAGCAGAAAGGGATATAAGAATCACCCTATTGTTCACACCTCTTTTCATGTAAATGGGGACTTCATCACTTCTATTGGTTTTCCTCAATCTAGTATATTATTCTTTACTTCTTTCCAAATCAATTTTAGTCAGGGCTTGTTTGTTTCGGTCAAAACATTCAATGATGGTTGCTTTAGTCAACACAACTAATGGTGAATGATTTGGAAATCTCATAGACCTAGTAGCAAGATGATAAATTTGAGCCAATATTCTAATGAACTCTACATCTACAAAAAAATTTGGGATAGTTAACTTGGAAAAATCTAATGCCCATGGATTTGACACTGGGATCTTGCCCTCCCTTTAGTCATAAAAGTGCCAGAATAGTTCCCACCCAGAGATAAGGATAAGGGCATCTCTACAACCGTGAGCCACATCATTAAAAATATTCTTAAATCCTCTCTCAATTAATTCAAGACCTATAGTCATCATAGACTAGTGCAAGGACCTCATTTTAACCTTATATTCTTGCGTAAGTGCACAAAGTTGAGTCCATGAAATGCGGAAGTTTTTTCCTTAACCAAAAAAGTGAAATCAATATTTCAAAAATGGGATCCTATTTTTTATAAATGGGATCCCAATTTTTATAAATCAGGATCATGTTTAGCTTCGAGATCCTAACCTAGATGTCAAATGGGATCCTATTTGTTAAAGGGTCTCAAACCAATAGACATGAAACGAGATCCCAATTAGTACGAAACAAGATCTTGATTTATAAAAATCAGGATCCCATTTTGTAATAATTGGGATCCCATTTTGTAATTGTATTTATTTTTTAAAAACAAACAAAACTTCATTTTCACTGTGCATGGGATCCCAAGTTTTTGGGCAACAATGACTACAAAAACTAGCCTCCAAGTATGCCTCCACCCCCACTTTTTAGCATTTTTTCATTTTTTAATTGAAATTGTCAATAGAAGAATTTATTTTAGCATTTTTTTAATTTATTTGACATTTAAAGCATTTTATTTCCTATAATAGTAGAAATGGGGAATTGTAGAAATAGATGAAAAAATGCAATGAAATCTGAAGATATTGAATAGAAAGGAAAAAATGAACCTTGAATTGTATTTTAGAAACAAAATTTAGCTTTTGAAACCTAAATTTTTCAATCAAACCAAAACAAAATGCATTTGAAAAAACTAATTGAAAAGAAACAAAAAAAATTGCATTTCAAAACCCTAGAAATTGAAATGAAATAAAAAATTGGATTTGGAAACCCTAGTTTGAAATGAAACAAAAAAATTGCATTAAAAACCCTAATTACTTAGATTGAAACCCTAAATTGAAATCAAACAAATCATTTTGGTTTTGAAAACCCTAATTTCAAGCTCAAGAAAATTCATTTGCATTGTATGGAGAAAACAATATGTTAAACTTTAGTTTCAATGTTAAATTATAATTAGATTAGAAAACAATATGTTAAAGAATAGTTACAATTCGTAAATTTTATAAATAATTGTTTGCAAATTTAGACAACAAATTTTTTAATCCAAGTGTACAATCTATTTCAAATTGTCACTTAATTAGATAATATTCAACATTCATTTCTATTTTATGTTTTGATCTCTCTTAGTCATGCCTTGTTTCCATTTCCTGTTTACATGTGTTGTTAGTTGTCTTTTGACAATCTTAACCCTCGTTCTAGTCAATTACTTGTTAATCAAGCTTCAAGTTTAGTCTAAAATCTCAATTTGCACTAGTTACCTAGACACTAAAAGAATCTAAATATTTTTCCTTTCTTTCTTTTAGGTTCATTCAATTCCAAACAATTGAAAATAAAATACATGATTAAACATTAACTAATTTTATATTATACATTTTATATCATAAAATTCATTTAAGTGGAAAATATTAATGAAAAAAATGTTAAATAAAATAATCTTATATTCAATTAAAAAAATATATAGTTAAAATATACATCAAACTCAATCTTAATAATACATAACTATGTGTTTCTATTACAGAAATAGTCAATCTATTCATAAAATCAAAAATATTCATAATCTAGGCACTAACTTGCAAGTCCATTATTCCAAGGGCCACCAAAACTTCACCCTAAGTTCCCTATACCCTAAACCCTAAACTCTAAAATCTAAACCCTTAACACTAAAGCATTCATTTTTTCCTAGGACCTTAAAATGAAATTTGGTTGCCTTAGGCAACTCCACCAAATTTTATTCCCTTAAGAAATGCCATTTTGTCATAGGAACTTACTACATAGATACCCTTAAGCCATCCTATTACCCTAAATCCTAAACTCTAAACTCTAAACTCTAAACCCTAAACCCTAAAGCCATCATTTTTTGCTAGGCCCTTAATGAAATTTGGTTTCCTTGTGAAACATCACCAAATTTTATTCACTTGAGTCATGTCATTTTGTCCTAGGACCTCCCTAGACATACATCCCCTTAAGCCATCCTATCACCCTAATTTGTAAATCGATGTCTTAAGGGGTCCTAATATGACATTTATTAAGGGGATCAAAGAAGTTTTCAAAATTTGGTGAAGTTTCCCAAGGCAACCAGATTTAACAATAATAAGATTGTGCAAGATTATAATATGAATGAGATTTATTCATCTAGGTTGGTCAGTTGAAACAAAAGCTGTCTCAATTAGCTATTCCACAAGAAAATGTTCTTCACTAACTTGCAAGTCCATTATATTTCAAGGGACACAAACTTCACCCTAAGTTCCCTAAACCCTAAACCATGAACTCTAAAACTTAAACCCTAAACACTAAATAATTCATTTTGTCCTAGGACCTTAAAATGAAATTTGGTTTCCTTAGGAAACTCCACCAAATTTTATTCCCTTAAGCCATGCAATTTTGTTGTAGGATCTTACTACATAGATCCCCTTCAGTTATCCTATTACCGTAAACCCTAAACTCTAAACCCTAAACCCTAAAGCCATATTTTTTCTTTGGCTCTTAATGAAATTTGGTTGCCTTGGGAAACTTCACAAAATTTTATTCACTTGATCCATGTCATTTTGTCCTAGGACCTCACTAGACATAGATACCCTTAAGCCATCCTATCACCGTAAACCATAAATCAATTTCTTAAGGGGTCCTAATATGACATTTCTTAAGGGGATCAAATAATTTCTCAAAATTTGGTGGAGTTGCCCAAGACAACCAAATTTAACAATAATAAGATCATGCAAGATTATAATATGAATGAGATAAATCATGATCTAGGTTGTCCGATTTATGGTTTAGGGTAATATGATGGCTTAAGGGGATATGTCTAGTAAGGTCCTAGGACAAATTGACATGACTCAAGTTAATAAAATTTGGTGAAGTTGCCTAGGACCTTAATTAAATTTTGTTTCCTTAAGCATCTTCACCAAATTTTATTCATTTAAGCCATGTCATTTTGTACCAGGACCTTACTACATAGATCCCCTTAAGCCATACTTTAGGATGTCTTAAGGTGAACTAATATGAAATTTCTGAAGGAGATAAAATAAGTTCTCAAAATTTGGTGAAGTTTCCCAAGGCAACCAAATTTAACAATAATAAGATAATGAAAGATTATAATATGAATGATATTTCATGATCTAGGTTGATAAATTTATGGTTTAGGGTGAAAGGATGGCTTAAGGGGATCTATGTCTAGTAAGTTCCTAAGACAAAATGACATGGCTCAAGTGAATAAAATTTGGTGAAGTTACCTCAGACCTTAATGAAATTTCGTTTCCTTGGGCATCTTCACCAAGTTTTATTTACTTAAAATCCATGCCATTTTGTACTAGGACCTTACTACATAGATCCCCTTCCATCCTATTACCGTAAAACTTAAATCCTAAACTCTAAACCGTAAACCCTATAGCATTCATACATTGTCCTCTATTAATAGTTAATTGTATTTTCATTCAAGTAACATGCCTTAGACATAAATGAGGCTTAGATATTTTACCATTTGTTTCAATTAGGCCATTTATATTGAATGGTTTAAGGGTGTTTTCTAAACATGTATCTTACATTTTGAAATTACAAATCTAATGCAAGTTCACTAATCTAATGCAGGTTCACACATATCTTAGAGATCACATGGATCAATTCAATAATATTCAAAATCCACCTCCACGCCATCCATCTCCACCACCTTCACCTCCACCTCCACCGACTCCACCTCATAACCCCCCACCTCCACCACCTAAAATCAATGGTGCTCATTTGCAAGCACGAATCAATGCCAATGTTAAAACCTGAAGTAGGAGCATCTAGTGGTATAAGGGAAATCCTGCATCACCCAAAAAATTTTGCATTCCCTATTTGTATTTTCCTAGATGTTTTTGTAGTTTTGGATTCCCTTTTAGTCATAATGTAATTCCCAACTTTCAATTTTGCTTTTCTGCTTTTTCTGGTTAGCTGCTATTTTTAACAAGTATTGAAATTTGAAGGTATTTGGGGAAAAAAATTATATGGGAGGATTTAGAATGGAAAAATAAGAGGATTGGTGAAAGAATCAGGCTAAGAGCATTCTTGGTTTGAAAGATATTATAGTTTTAGTCTACCAGAATTGCACTTGAAAACCTTCCAAATCAGATTTGAGGCATTAAACAGCCCCGAAACAACCCCAAAACTTGCTGAAATTGGTGTAGCAAATTAAAAGCACATTCTTGACTCCAAGACCCTTTGAACGGTTGAAACAATTTGAAAAAAAGATTCCCAGGTCAAAAGTTATGGCTCCCTGAAGTTAGTGCACTTTCAAAAATGTGCTAATTTTCGAATAAGGTTTTAAAATTTGAATTTGAATTTGTAATTTTTGGCTCCAAATCACCAAAGCTCATAATTTGAATATTTTTTTGGCTCCAAAACAAAAAGGGAGCTATTTATGGGTGGGATTTGATGATTTTTGTAGCTTTTTGGGGAAAAGTTCACATGCTATGAAAAGGGAAAATTCTATAGTTTTTGTAGCTTGCATATATTGCAGAGCTCAAGGATTTGAGATCCTCTACATGTAAGAATTTCATCTTTCTGAATAAATAATATTCTCTATTGTGTTGGTTATATTTTGTATCTCAGGTTAGTACCCTTGTTAGAACCATCCAAGATCAAATCAACATTATTCAAAATGAAGAATGTATCACACCACTTGTGAGGATGTTTGCATCTAGGATACAAACCATTGTTGATGCTATCATGGCTATGGATGGGATGTTAGATGGGCATTGACAATGGCTAGAGGAGAGGAGAACTTTCGATTCTAAAAAGGAAAGTACAAAGAAATGAAGAGATGTAGTAGAGAGCCACAATAGTTTCTAAATTAAGACAATGATCTTAAAAAGTTATGAATTTATGAATTTGAGGGAATCTATGAACTTATAATGATGAATTTATAATAGTATATATTTTATTACTATCTACTAGATCGTGATTTCTCTTGTTGGAAAATTGTACCATATATATATATATATATATGTATATGACATAAAATGACCTTTTTGTGAATGTTTCATGTTTATTTTTTAGTATGTACACATGTATTCAAATTGCATATATAGTCCTTAAATTTTGAAATTTGTATGTATGTACATAGTTTAGTTGAATGATGTATGCATGCAAATTATGCATCGTATTTTTTATTTTAAATGTATGTGCATGTTAAATTTTGAATTTTGTATGTACATGCTCAAGTTCAATCAGTGTATGTGTATGTATATGTATGCACATCCTATTTAAACAAATTTTCATGTGCATTTAAAATTTAACTATTTCTTGTAATTTTTAAAGTTTGTATGTTAATTTTGTATAATTTAATGCAGGTGCACACTTATATCTCATATCATGGATGATTTTAATAGTGATGATATCATCAATCCACCACCTCAGCCATCTCCACCTCCCCCTCCACCAAATATGCCACCTCCAACACTTGTTGCATCTAAGGAGGCTTGCTTGTGAGCACACATAAATGATCAGATTGCATCGATACAAAATCAAATCAATGCTATGTAGAGTCAAGTATGCTATGGACCTGATCAAGCCACACCTACTTTAGGTGGACATGGAGATTCTAGTGGTTAATCTAGTCACATCAGTTCTGTTAGCTCTCAAAAACATAGGTGAGATGCCTCAAGAGGTTGCCAATCCCTTGATACATTTCAAGGTAACAAACAAGGTCAGATGGTTAAGACCTTCTACTCTTTAGGTGCTGCTAGACCTAGGTTGGTGTACCTATATGAGTGAAGTAGACTTAACTTGTGCTAATCTCTTTGAAATGTTTTTCCCACAATGGTAGATGGGAGTGGACAAATGAAACTTGATTTGGTATAAACTGTAAAGCAATGTTAAAACTAAAACTTAATATGTTCAGTTAACAAATGTAAAAAATATGAATGAAAATAAATGGTGAAAATGTAGAGACTAGGGCCTTATTGGGTATGTAGAGTCAAATGAGCAATTTCTTTCTGGAGAACATTCAAATTTTTTGGCATATGTTTTAGTTTATAACTGGTATAAACATGCAAGATTGTGACTATCAAGTTCTTCTTAATGATCCAAATGAATTTACCTAATTACTATAATCAATTAAAAGGATTTAATCTTTTCTTGAAAGAACCGATCAATCAACCACACAAATACAACAAATGTGACCTGATAAACTGAATATAAACTTGTTATATCAATTTAAATAACCAAAAAGCATCAATCTTGGAGACAACTTAGTAATACTTTCAATGTCAAACACAACAGACAATTGACACTAGAAATACGCTGCTACATCAACTGATTCTTATTAATATCTCCATTTTGAAATCATGCATCGTAGTCTCTGTTCTTTGGAAATTTGTGTCCACCTGTATATTATCTACCCTATATTCTATTCTATTGTATCTACTGTATATCCCATTTTCACAATTGGGAATGAACATTTATACATTCGTATCTGAAAATACACATTACTTCGTAATCAGATGTTGGCATGCAGTTGAATTTGGGCTTTTGTTAACACTCACTGAACATTCATCGAGACATCCTGTAGTCATACCAAAGTCCAAATTCTCATCAATAGATATCCTTTGATCTTTATGTATTGCTGTAACAATTCTGAGTCGGGGAGATGTCCCACAGATCACCTTGTGTCTTACCGAGATACATCCCGTGATACATTCTAGTCACCGAAACATAATCATTCTTTCACCAATGAAACATCATTTTGGTGTGACATATTGAGTCAGCAGGCCCATATAACTTCATTCTAATAATCTTTTGATATAATCTCTATGTGCTTTATCGGCAAGACCCGACACGTTTGATGAAACATTATTCCGATGACCTTTAGTCTAGCCAATAAGTCTTTCAGTGCACTAGTCAGTGAGACATAATGCATTCGGTGAGAGTTTACTCTGAAGACCTTTGGTTTGGCCGAAATTTATCCACATGCATCGGTTGATAAGACAATATAACTTTGCTATGACTCATTCTGATGAAAGATTTCTCACCGATAAGAAATTTTTGTCACCGGTCGGTAAGATATGAAGCGTTCGATAAGACCTCATCCCGAAGACCTATATTTGGCTGATATACCTTCTATCACTGAGACAATAAATATTCATGCCAAAAGATGCTTGCATATGAATTTTGATCGATGTGACACCACTGAAGTCCTTCCGACAGGCTACAACAAATATACATTAGTAGAAAATGCACTATGGGTTGGGGAGACCCTGATCATCTCATGTTGATAGGAAAATAATGTGAAATACTCAAGACTAGATGGATTCAATGGAGTCACATGACAAAATATGGGAAAAATATTATGAAGAGAGGATTTTATGCTTACGGTAAGGACTCATCTGGAAACTCAGGGGTATGAACAACTTGTAAATTTTTTATAATTTTATAGTTCTAACTAGCTCATTTGTAGAATTTATTATAGTAGACCATCTCCCTAGGGACACTGTGACACATGTATAAATATGCATCTATACATTCATTTTATAAGAATTTTAATGAATGTATATATCATATAAAATTTTGCAATACATTTTAACAATCAAACTATTTGGTGTACAGATGACACTAACAATGGGGCAATCATCCGCTCCATGAGTACATATATCAACACCAATCCTACTCGGTAACCATTATGGGGTATTTTGATTTCCATTTTTTAAATTATATATGAAATAATTTTTAACTTGAGTTTTAAATTTATAATTGAATCAAATATATGTTTAAAATATTTATGTTGGTTTAGGTGAGTCAATCAGCTTCCATGCCAATTCCACCCAAGGGGTTGTCAAGCACTCCTCCAATATTGGGTGACATAGATCAGGGGCAAGTACATTTATATTATAAATTGTTTCTCTTACATTAGTATAGTTATAATTATGAATTTTGAATTCACTATATATGAAATGTGCATGTACACTTGTAGATATTATAAGCATTAAATGTCTACATGTATGTCTAGGTTGATACCATAATGAGAATGGGCATTGGGAAAACATTAAATGTTGCAGCTACTCGTGAGGCCTCTAATTTTCAAGTTGTTTAAAAAAATTTCTATACAAAATGTGCAAACTTGAATATACATATTTTAACCTAATTCAAGTATACATGCTTTAAATTTGATCTTGTTAGACTTTGTTAATGTGACTTTCAGCCCTAACCCAGACATAGTTACACCTCTAGGAGGACATGCAAAGCAGACTCCAAATATCATGGTAATTTAAATTTTTTATTATATTTTAAGTTAATTATAAATTATATATTTTGAATGTAACTTTAATTTTAAATTTCAAATTGAATATATATATATATAATATGAGCTAATACATGTTTTAAATTCTTTTTATTTTATAGCATGAGACACATCTTGTAGTTGAGAATGTACAAACATGTCCTAGAGAAGAGGGTGCACAACCTCAAAATATGATACAATTAAAATATGATAAATTATAAATTAAATTGAATTATTATTTTTTTAATTGTAGACATACATCTAATTTCAACTTTCTTTGTCTTGTTTATGTAGATTGATTCAGAGAATTTAGAGGTTGCTTTAGGTGCACCAGAGCATCCAAACCTAGATATGATGGTAATTTAATTTTATGATGAATTATAAATTAAATTTTCATTAAATCATTTTTCATTGTCTTACATCTGATTTCATCTTTCTCTTCTATAGAGTGTTTTAGGTCACCCGCATAGTCCATGTGGCATGAAGAGGTCTCTTGATTATAGAGATAATACATGACCTAGAAACATGATGTTATGGGTTACATTTGTTTATTTCATGGACTACATTTTTGGTTTCTCATGTACTTTATTGGACTTTATATTTCATGTGGTTAATATATTGGTTTCATGCACTTAATATGTTGTATATTATGGACTTTATTATTGCTTGAGATTTTAATTTACACATGTACATTTACGCATTTTATGTTCATAGTCAAGACATTAATATAGAACAATAATTTGAAATTAAATATAAATACGAAACTAAAGTTTAAATTAATAGGAAATTTTAATATTTATACTTTACAAATTTAGTGATCTAATATATGATATACATGATATGTGCATTCAATAATCAGAAATAACTACTCAATGAGCTTATTCAATTCATGTCAATCAATAATTAGTCAATAAATCATAATTCACAAACTAAATCAATTCATTTATATACCAGAAAGGATACAATTTTAAGTAATAAAAAATACCATACTAGATTAGAGAACAAAAGCATTAATAAATTCTATAAATAATAGCATCCAACACTAGTTTATAAACTGTCAAAACAAATAATGACATCCAATACTAATTTATAAGTTGTCAAAACAAATAATGGCATCCAATACTAATTTATGAGTTGTCAAAACAAACAATGGCATAAAATAATAATTTATAAGTTGTCAAAACAAATAATGGCATCAAATACTAATTTATAAGCTGTCAAAAAAAATAATAGCATCCAACACTAATTATAGGTTGTCTTAAGGGGATAACTTAATCGGTCCTAATACGTCATCTTAAGGGGATGTCTTAAAGGGTCCTAATACAATGTCTTAAGGGGATCAAAGAAGAGTATAATTGAGTATAAATATTAAGTGACATAAACAAGTATTATAATTTTTAGGGTGAGTCATCATAACAAATGATATAATTAAGTATAATATTTAGGATATGTGCTAATACGACATGTCTTAAGGGGATGTCTTAAGGGGTCCTAATATGATGTCTTAAGGGGATGTCTTAAGGTGTCATAATACAATGTCTTAAGGGGCCATAATACAACGTCTTAAGGATATAATTGGTTTAACAACAATTTATGCATGATATTTAGTGATTATACAATCAAATATAAAGTTTCAAATTAGGAAAACATGCACATTTAACAAAAAATATATATAGAATATCGATTTTGATACATAGAAGTACATAGAGTACATAATTGTGTATGTACATGTATTTGTAATTTGTACAAAATTTTTAATTCTATATGTATGTACATATATGTCATCTCAAAGCAATGTTTACAAAATTTGGATATTGCATCTCAAGAACATCTCAAACTCATGCCTAGAATGTAGTAGGTCTTCACACCACCTGATATCCAAAAGGTACAAGCAATATCAATGAAATCATTAAAACATAAATATTTTAATTTATATAAAACTATCTATATGTACACAAGTCAAGTAGCTACATTTAAAAGTATTCCAAACATGTGTGTAGGTTGAATCTAGGCATCCTCTCTTTTTGTTTCAAAGTATGAGATTAATGCAATGATGGATTAAGGATACAAAAAAGGATAATAAAATCAATTTTAACTATTAATGTACACGAAATATCAATATGTAATCGAAACATGTATTTAAATATAATTTAACTAATAATTACTTGCTTTTAACAAAGAATTCCATGTTGTCTAGGTTGAATTTGCATGGACTAGATCCTTTTTGTGATTATGGCTTAAGGATCTATAAAAGGAAAATTTAAATCAATTTTAACTAATAACACACTTGACCAATATCGAAACATGTATTTAATCTATTTAAAAGGACTTGATATAAAATTAAAACTATATTTACGTATATTTACTTATTCCAATGTACCATCTGCATCCTCTCTTTTTTGCAATGCATATATGATTGTCTCATGCTCTTCCATATAAATTGTCCATACCACTTTATTTGCATGTTTTCCACGATACCAATCTATTTTTATATTTTTTGTCGCCATCGAATGTGAATAATGTATAATCTTTTTATATGTTTCATAATCTTTGAATATAGGTAGACCATTCTTCCTTACTAGGTATTTTTGTAGCCAAGAGCCAACAGCCACCACTAATCCTATTGGAAAACATGAAAACCATCATCAAATAAGTTCTCAAAATTTTATTAATGGGATCAAAGACTTGTTTTAAAAAATTGCCTAAGGGGATCAAAAACTTGTTATCAAAATTTTCTTAAGGGGATGTCTTAAGGGGATCATCGTACTTGTTGGATAATGATAACCATCATCATATTATCAAGGTGCTATTAACTTATGTTTAGTCTCTAGACAACAAGCCAACTAATATTATATTTTCTCTTCATTCCCCTCAGGTGCAACAACAACATACACATGTCCTGCAAACAAATTTTGATTTTATAACTTGCAAATATCCATATAAACAATTTAGTATTACAAACTAAATAAAGTGAAATAAAATGAAATAAATTGAATTAAATTACCTTCTTGTACAAGGTCTGAAACATGGTCATAGTATTTAGATGCAAACACTTGATCATTTTCTTTAATAGTTCTTTCATATTAATCATGTGCTTGTGTAGGTGTCAACAATCTTTGCTCCCATTGTTCAACCCATTGTATATTTTCACATGCTTCCCAATCTCCTAAGACAAAAAATTGGAAAAAACATGCAAGATCCCTCATCCAGATAGTCCATGTGCTTGTTGTTGAACTCCTAAATGAGTTCCATTTAGTAGATCCACTTATTGTATCATAGTCAACTCTAGGTACAATGTTCTCTCTTCAACCAACCAAAACAATCGATGAATTGTAGAGTACTCACTCAAACTAGGTGTAGATAATCTTATATTACACCAATCTATAATCCCATGTGCATCTTTAAATTTTACTGCATCCTCAAATTTTAATTGTTCTCTAGCAAGAATTATTTTGACACACACACCAACTCCATCATGTTCTCCTTTACCATGCCCAACTTCAAAAAAACTCCATATATGCTAGACATTAAGTTCCTTGTGAACCCTACTTAACCAATAGAACACTCAAGCATTCTTGAACTACCCCATACAATTATTTGACCATATGAGGTTCTCTTTCATCTGGATTCCTCTTTCTCTTAAGTTTCTATAAAATATACTGAAACAATATTGAACAGACTCTGACGAGTGTAATTGGTTGTCACTCAAATAAAAATGATACTCCCTCAAAACTTTTTTATCATCCTCAGTGTTTTCATCTGCATGTATATAAACAATATGGAAAAACATAGCTACTTGCACTGAATTATAATACTATGATTGAATTTCCTCTTGTAGATCTAGAGTATAATTTTCTACAAAATCAACCACTGAAAGTATCTAGTACCAATTGGAAATGTGTTTCTACATGTGCAAAATTTTCCATTAAGCCTTTGAGCATGTTGAGAGTGCATGACATATTTTGGTACAATCTTATTCTTAAATTCACTCATGAATCCATGCACACTAACATTTTCTATAACTAAATCACAACACTTTCCTATTTTTCCATCTTTTAAAGAATAGTGAACATTCTTAAATATTTTAACATCTACTAATTTTTGTCCAAAATCATTATCAACACTTTCATGCATACAAATTCTTAAGAATGAAAGATTTCCACAATCAATGGATTGTCCAGAAATACAAGAACTTAAATAAAACAATTTAGCATTAGATCTTTCACAAAAAAAACATGAAATAAAGTACCTTATTGCTTCAAGTAGCATATTAATACCACATTCTTGTATAATCATGTTAGTATGCAAGGTACAATGTATATATTGAAAAACATCAAAAAAATAATGAAATTAAACATGTGTTTTACAACAACAAGATATTTGTTGCTTAATAATTTTTACATACCAAGGTTTACATTTTTCAATAAACCTTTTAATTATTTTAATATTACCAGGTAACACTAAATCACCACAAAAATTTCTATAAAATTTAGTTTTTGTTGTATCTAATAGGCTTTTTTGGTGAGGATCATGAACTTTGGAACACACCCTTACTTTTAAAACATCTCTAGCATTAGATGAAACCCTAGTATTATCATGCCAATTTTTTTTAATCAAAGATTTAATTTAAAAATTCAATTTCATATCAAACCTCAGGAGTCAACCACTGAAACTCCAACATCAGTTGATAGGATCATTTTCTATACTTTCTCTTCTTTTTTCCACTCTTAGCAATGTTTTAGGATGTATTTTTAAAACTTCACTAATATTGCTTACCATTCTTTTCTTCAAAGTTTCTTTATTAACTATAGTAGTTGTTATAGCTCTTCTTGCTGCATTTTTATCTTTAGATTGACTATTTTTCCTAATAGATTGAATGGAACTAGCAACAGTATACATAACATGTTTTAATGATTGATATTTTCTTTTTGGTTTAACAAAAAAGCCTAACCTTTTCATTATTTTCCTCATTTTTTGCATTCTCAACAATTGCAAAATTAGTTGACAATGAAATGCAATTTTTTTATGATAAAAGAATTTTTTGTATATTCTATTTGCATGTGTTCTTATTTGCCTCTAAGAAATTTGACTAGGAAGATTATCGAAAACACCACTTTCCATTTTAAAAAAAGTATTTTGATTAAATTCAACATCACATTCTAGATTTTCATCTTCATCTTCATTTTCATTTTCATTTTCATTTTCATTTTCATCTTCATTTTCATCAACAAAATGGTTTTCATTTTCATTTTCATCAACAAAACAGTTTTTGTCTTCATTTTCAACAAAAGGATCATTCTCATTTTCATTTTCAACAAATTATATAAAAGTTTTTGTTGATGGTATTTTTATGCACTTCTCAACATAGGTAGTGCATAGGTGCACTACCTCTCTTGAAAGACAATATTCCACAATCAGATTGCAAAACTCTATCCCACGGTCTCTAACATTAGGTCTTGATAGTGCTCGGAATATCTCAATTGTCTCATGTGATTTGTTGGAATCACCAAGTGGACTTACGTAGCTAGATGCAAAATGAATCTTATGGATTAAAGTTTATAGGATGGAAATTGATATGTATTTTATTGTAGGTTTGAACAACAATCTGAAAATCCAATTTTTTATTTAAGATTTAGCTTTACAATGTACAATGAACCTTAGCATAGGTTGTTTCTAAAAAAGGGAAAAATATTAGGGAGAAGGAGAGTTTCCTAGATCTGTAACCAACTATGAACAGTGATCATGGAGGTTCTACTATGGACAACTTCCTTCAAATAGGATTTCACTTAACCAAAAAAACTACAGTATCATGAAATTTGTTCTATCTTCAAAGGTATGTAGATATTTTACCATTCATCCACCATATACATGCATGAATAAAGATAAAATTTTAAAGCAGCTTTAATTTTTAGCCCAGACTAACTTTACATAACCATTTACTAGTAGTAAATAGCAAAAAGGATGGACTGGAAGGAATCTACATAGTAGAAATTTTCATAACCACATAAAAATTTACCAAATCTATCTAAAGCAATCCAAAACTAGCTAGAACAACAATATAAATCTAACTAAAACATCTAACTATGAGAGATTGAATCATGAAACATAGAGAGAAACTCAGAAAATGTACCAAAGTTAATGTATTTCCATTAAAATTTCTGCAACATGTCATTACAATAACTCAACTCTCTCTTGAAAATGAGAGGAGACCCATATTTATAGTGCATGAAAGGTAGAATGAATGGCCAAGATTAGTTTGCATTGTGTGGCCAAGATTCACTGCAACTTAGGGTTCTACCTACCCCACAATATTTTATAATTTAAAATACAATTTGTCTTTATCTCTATTTTGTCCTCTAGTGATAAAACTATAGCATTTTTGTCTTTGGCTCATTTCGCTTTTGTTGTAGCTACTCTGTTAGGAATTCTTCATTAAGAATAGGGTTACCTTCTTCCTTCTTGAAAGTTGCATACTTCATGAAATTCAAAATTATCGGCTTGAGTTTATCAACCTCCAAAATCTTTGAGCATAGCAATTGGTAACTCCACTCCTTGGAACTGTTGGTAAGCTTTTCCCAATCCTCTTCATACTTAGCAGTGTGGTTCGTGAATAGATTTGACTGGGTGAAGGCCTGGGCAACAAAACTCATGAAATCGGTGGTGATATCACCTAGCATTCTGTACTCCATCCTTTTATGGAAATAGGGCTTTATCATGAACTTCATGCATGGCTCTTTCTCGATGCAGATATGATTGGGTAGTCCCTAAAATGGTAGCCACATATGCAAAAAATCCATGGCGACATATCCATTCAAGGTGTGGGTGAAGTCTCATCCCAAAATGATTCCATATCCATTGGGAATATTCACAACTTGGATGTCAATGACCTATTACACCCTTAGATCTGCAATAATCTGCATTGGGATCTGATTCATTTCTCTAATGATGTTTATCTCACTTTTGTCTAATTGAGTCACCTTTTTCTTTGAAGTTGTGGGCGTAATCCAAAGGGATTTTCATATAGCCAGGGGAAGGACATTGGCTAATGCTCCTAAATCAATTAGATAGTTGTGTAGATATTTTCTAAATATTTGAATGGTAGTAAGGAAGGGTGTTGTTTCTAATTTCCCTTGGAAGAAGCCCATAGGCATGTCCACTTGGGCTACTTGAGATTTTTTTTTTAACTAGTCTTGTCCTTGATCTGGCCTAAAGGATGGTCCTTGAGAATTTTCCTATTATTCAGATCAGATTCTTTTATAGTTGGCTTACCCATGGGTTGATTAAAGGGAGTATCTTTCATTTTCCCAATGATGTCTTGGATCATAGGTTCTTGCCTAGGTTCTTCAAAGGTGACCCTTTTTACTAATGTTTCTTGCACTGCTTTAGATGACAGGTTTCCATTAAGTACCCTAAAGATGGCATGCCCTACAATAGGGACTTTGAGTAGTTCAAAGGAAAATAGACTAATTTTTACCTTCTTGAATTCTTCTACTACATATTCACCCACTTGTTCAATCTCAAAATCAAAGGCTCGACCTATGGTGGAGCTAGAAGGTTGGGTTTTTGTTTGACTTGATTGGTTTTGGGATTGGCCTTGAGGCTAGTTTTGTGACCTATCCTTGTTGAAGTATTGGGTGGGAACATGGGGAAGCCCAGGATTGTTGCTAGCATTCGGATCAAGGTACTAAAATTATTTGTTGGGGCAGAAGTAGTAAAGGGTCCATCTGCGTGCCTATTCCTAAGGAAGTAGAGAATTGTTCTTTGGTGGAACATATGATCTTCATCTACATGTGGTTCTTCCTCATCTACTGGACCATTATCTATTGAATCAAAAATTTGGGACAAGGTTTCTTTGTTACTTACCTCTTGTACTTCTTCATTCTTGATAGGTGTAACCACATTCTCAAGCTCGTTGTAGTCGCTCCATAGGAAGGTAAATTGATTGACCACGAGGCATGAAGATTCATAAGGCTCAGATGCAATGATTTATGTGTAGGTCAAGGCACTAGATATAACATTTTGGACATTCACTTGGAAGATTTCAGTGGTTGTCTGGAATTCAGGACAATCCAACTCAGAGTGTCTACTTGTCTTGTGAATCTGACATCATCCAGATAGAGTAGCCTCAACAAGATACACTCCACTGGTCATCTTTTCATTATTGTAAACTTGATCCAGAGGAGTAGGAACACCCCCGTTATTGGGTCACATATTCCACATGTGATTTTTCCTCTGAGAAGGTCTCCTCCTAAAGTTTTGACTTGAATTCTTCCTTTTGTCATAATTTTTCCTAGAAGAGGTGTTGGCTTGATGGTTATCCCTACCATCCCTATTTTCTATGCTATCCTGATAAAGGTTAGTGTGTAGGTTGTGTTGTGAGGCCTGCATCTGATTATTTTAATTTCTCAGGTGCATCATCTTCGTGGACATTTTCTTTATCATTTCTGTCAGCTCTTCCAATTTTTCTCTCTTGGTTTTGCTTGGCTGCGACACCTAATTTTGGAGAAAAATAGGTGGGGCCACTAGCTAATTTTGATGTTATGGAGGGAATTCTAGCACTAGCAGGTATAATGGTGCTTGCAACTACTGAGAGTACACCTGCTACTTTTGAGGAACCTGAGGGTAGGTTTGTTGTTGTTGAGGCTGCAAGTAAGAAGGCACATGAGGCACATGATTTATTTGTTGTCAAGGGTACAGGAAAATGGGTAACTGAGGGACCTAATTCATAAGAGGTGTTTGATGAGTGAATGCTTCATTGAATCCCTAAACCTACATTGGATGAGCCACTAGAACCAAAGATGGTAGTAGACCAAAAATATTTTTCCCCAAATTTGTATTGGTGATAACAACCTTAGTATAGGCAACTATCAACATGGTGAGTGTTGGGTGCATCCTCTTTACCAATGCAAACATAAGCTTATCTAAGGCTGTGTAGTATATAGGAAGAGCCATAGTGTCATTGTGCATGTATGGATCTTGAAGTCTCATAAAGGAACGATGGAAGTGATCATTAAAATAATTGATTGGTTTGTTAATTTCACTTCAAACGAACATGAACTATTGGTATAGCTCTAAAGAGCTGACCAAAATTTTATATTTTTGCATAAAATCATTCTTCATGAGGTCCCATGAGGTAATGGACCACCTCAACAAATTGATATACCAGTCAAAAGCCTCCTCCCCCAACGAGTATGGAAAGAAGCGGCATTCAACCTCTTCATCATCAATCTACATATCTTTAAATGTTGTTTCAAATATCTTGATTTGTTCTTCCACCATCCTCTATAGGTTGTGAGGATTGAACTTCGAACAAAAGCCCTTTAGATTCTTGGGCATGTCATGATAAGCATTGAAGTGCAATGGTGAAGGATTTTGTGCTAACCAAGCAATGATGGGAGGCAGAGGTGGTACTTGTTGTTGAGGAATGACAATTTGGGGCTGCACCTATTGTAAGGCAACAACTTAGGACTATACCTGGGTCATGGCTATTTGGATTGGACCTTGAACTTGGAGGGTATGGAGAGAGACAACTCCTTGACTACTAGAGATAATAGGTGGAAAAGTAGTTTGGTACGATTGGGAAAAAAGGATAAAGGTGAAAAAAGTTTGCTAACTTTGAGGTGAATAGAAGGAGTAAGGAGGTGAGCGAAAAGGTGATGTGGGAGGGATGGAGGAAGAAGAAGACGATGTATCCTCCCTCATAGTTCATCTTTCTCTTGTAGGGAGCTAGAGTTCTTGGAATTCCCCTATGTGAAATGTCCACCTTAAAACACTTCATGACCTCTCTGGGGAGAGTGAATCACCTTGATCCAGCTTAGCTCAACACTCCTAGCGCAAGTTCTGTTGATGGTGTTTTTATGTACTTCTCAACACAGGTAGTGTGTAGGTGCACTACCTCTCTTGAAAGACAATATTCCACAATCAAATTGCAAAATACTATCCAAAGGCTTCTAATGTCAAGTCTTGACAGTGCTTGGAATATCTCAATTTTTTTATGTGATTTGCTAAAATCACTAGGTGGACTTACATAGCTAGATACAAAATGAATCTTATGAATTGAAGTTTCTAGGATGGAAATTTATTTGTACTTTTTTGCATGTTCAAACAGTAATTTGAAACTCTAATGTTTTCTTTAAGCTTTAGCTTTACAATGTGCAATGAACCTTAGAATAGGTTGCTTCTAAAAAAGGAAAAAGGAGTAGGGAGGAGAGTTTCCTAGATCTGTAACTAACTATGAACAGTGATCATGGAGGTTCTACTGTGGGAAGCTTCCTTCAAATAGGATTTCACTTAACCAAAAAACCTATAGTATCATGAAATTTGTGCTATCTTCCAAGGTCTATAGATATTTTAGCATTCATCCACAATATGCATGCATGAATAAAGATAAAAGTTTAAATCATCTTTAAGCTTTAGCCCAAACTAACTTTACATAGCCATTTACTAGCAGTAAATGGCAAAAAGTATGGACTAGAAGGCATCTACACAGCAGGAATTTTCATAACCATAGAACAACATTACCAAATCTATCTAAGCAATTGAAAATTAACTAGAATAGCAATATAAATCTATCTAAAACATCTAACTATGGGAGATTGAATCATGAAACATAGAAGGAAACTTAGAAATGCACCAAAGTCAATGTATTTCCATTAAAAATTTTGCAGCATGTCATTACAATGACTCAACTTTCTCTTGAAAATGAGAGGAGACTCCTATTTATAGTGCCGAAAAGGTAGAATGAATGGCCAAGATTCACCACAACTTAGGGTTCTACCTACCCCACAATATTTTACAATTTAAAATATAATTTGTCTTTATCCCTATTTTGTCCTCTAGTGATAGCATTGTAGCATTTTTTTCTTTTTCTCGTTTCCCTTTTGTTGTAGCTACTCTGTTAGGAATTCTTCATTAATAATAGGGTTGCCTTCCTGCCAATTCAAAGCTGCGTAGTCCATGAATTTCAAAATTACCTACTGGAGTTTATCAACCTCCAAAATCTTGGATTGTAGTAATTGGTAACTCCACTCCTTGGAACTGTTAGAAAGCTTTTCCCAATCCTCTTCATACTTTGCAGTGTGGTCCCTGAATAGCTCTGACTGGGTGAAGGCCCGAGTGGCAAAACTCATGAAATTGGTGGTGATCTCACCTGACATTCCATCCTCCATACTTCTATGGAAATAAAATTTTATCTTTTTTGAATCTATTTGCATGACAAGCATGTCATATCATGTCATCAACTTCAAGTATTAGGTGCAATCTGCCCTAAATTATTTATCCCATTCAATATCTAGATCTACTTTGTTGAGCAATAGTTCCAACATTTCCTTCTTGTTCTCAAAGTCTTGCTTCCATAAATCCATCAGCCAATGATCACCCTTGTTGAATGCAAGCTCCTTTTCTCACATTACTCTTGGTAGTTTTAGGATAACCTCAATCTTTGCGTAGGTGAACTCATATCTATTTGGGAATTCATTGCAAATTTTTCTTGTACCCTTAAGAAACTGTCGTAGATCTAAGAACTTATATGTTGTCCTAACTATATGAATGATTCCCATGTTTCTAGTATACAAGACCTACCAGAACTATCTTTCCATGGTCTTATCAAATTTCTTTCTCCTTTTGAGCTTGTCTACTTTCTCTTTTGACAGCAACTAAGGTGGGGCTGAGGATGTGGTAGGCATTTCCTTCATTGAAGACCATTGCTAGATGTAAGCTATCAAATCAACTACCTATGCCTTGAGTTCCTCTTTTGAATTCATATCTTGATTTATGAGATGCACTACAGTAGCGATGAGCTCTTGAAGGTGCTCAAATTTATATTCTCAAGTAGTTGTTCCTAATTCAATAGTAGAAACATTATAGCTTATTCTATCTTCTCCCACTACTTGTGTGGCTACTTGGATAGTCCTTGATCTAGAGGCATCCTTTGTCACCTTTTTTCTGATCTTGGGCTTCTTATCCTTGTTGGTAGTGATCTATTCCCTAGCTAAGATAACCTGCAACCTTTCTCTTGGATCTCTTGGGGTGGGGGCCTTCTTCTCAAGTTGTCTTTCTAGCCATTTGGGCATCTAAGCCTTTTCTTTAGGATATTCACTTTTATCCTTTTCTTCATACCTTATGATTTCAATTTCCTCATCTTTAGAAGCCTCCTCTACCCTAATGTATTCCCCTTCTTCATTAGAGTCCCAGGTGAATGTTATGTGCTTGATTGGGGACTTGGTGGGTGTGCATTCTTTGAGACCTTCTTTCCTCTGAGCCTCCTCTTCCCTTTTGTCATCCTACTCATCTTTAGGCTTGTGCTTCTCGGGCTGCTCAATTTCGAGGCTTTTGTTAGTTTGACCCTCAGCTTTAGGTTTATCCTCTTCTACATTCTCTTCTTCTTTGTGAGGAGGTGACACATCTTCTTGTCATTCCCTTGTAGGAAGTTTCAAATTTTCTTCTGCCTTGTCATCCTCTTGCCCTTCTTCTTTGGGAGGTGACCTCTCTATCTCTTCTCCAACATCCCCCAATTGTCAGGCTAGCTCTTCTTCAAAGTTTGGATCAAAATTTTGCACAATGAATTTTCCACCGACATCCTCTTCTTTATCTCCACTTTTAGAAGATCATGTTTCTTATTCTTCTCGAACCACTTTGTTAATTTGTAGGTGCTCATATTCTGAATGTTCATGGTACTCATCCACTTCCTCCTCCAATGCCTTTGTAGCAT
This sequence comes from Sequoia sempervirens, assembly GCA_007258455.2. Classification (NCBI taxonomy): domain Eukaryota; kingdom Viridiplantae; phylum Streptophyta; class Pinopsida; order Cupressales; family Cupressaceae; genus Sequoia; species Sequoia sempervirens. The sequence goes on from VDFB02281492.1 coordinate 649,667,016, forward strand.
GTCGTTCCTATTCCTTAGATATTTCCATTGTAGCCCTCATCTTGGGTGGTTCAGTTGGAGGGTTTGAAACATGAACGACAACAAGAACCTATGCCAGGGTAGCCCAGATGGCTGGATTTGAAACCACCTAAGAAATATTATAAGGTAAATTCGTCATATCCATGAGAATGCCTTTAGTAGTGTGAGAATTGGCAATGGTATTATTGTCACTATCAACTGAAGTAAGGTGGTGGGAGACATGGAGGTAGAGGAAAGCAGAGAAGTTGTGGCCGAAGAATAATCAATCATTACAACTTATCCAACTGGTGGAGAAGAGGCAAGCTAGACCGAGATGTCCACCGTAGGTGAAGAAGTAGCAATGATAGCTTGCTAGATTGATGGAAGAGCAACAACAGCAGAGGCAGCCGGTGGAGACTTAGGTGGATAAACCTCCATATCTTCTCCCTCGTGGAGGGGATCTTCCTATATACTAGGCACTATATTGGTGTCACTTGAGACCTTATGTCTCTTGGAGGACTCACCCTTAGAGGCCTTTCTAGGATACACCTTCGGGTAAGGCTATTGCTCATTAGTCTCTTTCCTTTTCTTTGATCTCATGAGTGGAGAGGATATGGATGTCTCTCCTATTGAGGTTGTAGCAACAACATCATCTGTTGTACTAGGATCACTCTTGAGCCCTTCATATTTTAAGACAACCCCTTATTACTTTAATCGGTCCACCTATCCATTGACCCATTCCTTGGTACGAGCCTTGATAGGCTTGGTTATAATATTGATGTCATTGACCTTTTTTTCATCACAATCTATTGCTAGCATTGGCAAGTTGGTGACTACATTGTACCTAGGATCCATTACAGTGCTTTCATCCTCTTCAACTTGGTCAGGTATAGGAAATATATTCACCCTTTTCACAAAGTACACAGTCATTTGCATGTAGTTCCTCGTGCGCACCCCCTTATCATCTTTGCATTTTTCCTAGAAATCTTCTACGTGATGCAAATGGGAGTACTTTTTTCCTAGTGCTTTCCTTATGTTCCCATATGGGTCCATTTGTGGGCAAGCAGTGTGTAGGAAAAAATGATATTCTGCTAGTTCTTTCTCTGAGTTCCTTGCACACTGAGAGGTTTGGAGCTTGTACATCCCCTGGCCAAAGAAACGGGGTAATGGATCCACACCAAATGCTTGCTATTGGGAAGGGTATGCACATGTCACAGCTATTGAGAGAGTTATAGCAATATAATCTGGTCATTGGGATAACAAGGCAACTTATTTGGCCTCTTTGTGTAACCTTGGGCACCAATGTAGGTGAACTTAGGGTATTGAATAAATAAGAAGGCATACTATTTTAGGAACACCTGAGCACCTTGAGAAATTCTCCTTTCAAAATTTCCTCCAAATAGTTTGATGATGTGACCCACAAAGGAATCATTCACCCTACAATAATCCTTGTTAAAATTTTTGAACTAGAGCTAGGGGTATCTTTCATAAAATTTTAGCTTTTTCCTAAATTCCTCATCAGGTGCCCTAAATATTCCATTGTATTTTTCTTTCTTGGCCAGTGAGGAAACAAGGTAGGAGGTCATGTAGAATTTAGAGTTCTTAACATTCATAAACTTCTTGTGGAGGTTGTCGCTTATTATTCCCCCAAGTAGAATGAGGTGTTTGTGGTGACATCCTCCTTTCCATAGAGAATATACTCTACAAAATATAACATTCACTCTTGAAAATATGAATCAGTGGGAAGGCCCATCACTCTACCCAATAGAGTCACTAAAACATGATAATCCTCTTGAAAGTCACTACAAAAATGTTTTTGAGGAACTTTTACAATACTGCCCCACTTCTCTTTGAGCCAGAACTAGTTTATCAATTTTTTACAACCCCCTAGGTCCTCATCCCACATTGCTTTGCATTCCTTTATTGTTGGTGATTCCATCTCCATGAAGCTAGGGATGTGGAAGGTCTTCATTATTGCCTCACCAGACATATCAGCTAGAATGTTTCCTTCCTTAACAACTATTGTTCAAGTCTCTGGTTGATATGCTTTCCTACATACCATGACCAGTTCAAGAGTGACGAGGGATGGAGGAAAGCCTGCAGCCTTAGCAATTTTGCTGCTTTTGATCAATCTTGCATTCTTCATGGTCAAGTTGACCCTAATCCTTTGCTTGAATCCATCAATATCGACTTGCCCGATATAGGTGTCTGTTACTTCTTTCTAGTTTGTAACAACCTTTGAGTGCAAAGGATTCCCCTAGAATTAGTATTTCATTTTGTCTTTTTCTTCCTTCCCATGAGGAAATCTACCTGATTTCTTCCCTTTATCTTTCTCTACAATTTTCCCTGAGGATCTTGCACCCGATTCCATATATCCTATAGATAGAGTCATAATTAGTACAATTAAGCTTAAAGACATCAATGTTAGACAAAATATCATCAATGAGATCAAATTGGAAAATATATTATTCATAAAATCAAACGTTTACTTCAAGATGTCATGAGTAGTTCACTGGAGGGAATTTGGTCAATCCAGGCCTAGGGGGTTGGACTTCCCTGGCAGGAATTTCATCTTAAAGGGTGAACAGAGTAGGGAAATCTGGGTGGTTTCTCCTGGCTTCAAATTTTGATGGTTTGAAAGACTCATGCAAGAGAGGGTCAAATTAAAGCATGTGGGTCGAGATTGGTTTTCAAATTGAAGGTCATTTGGATCCCTATTGGACCATCTAGAGGTGCAAGGTAGGAAAGCCATCTAAGGTTTGCCATTTGGAATGGCCAGGAGGAAACAAAATTTTTGGGTTAGAATTCCAGGGTCCAAGACCCAAGAGGTAGAAAGGCCAACGGTGTACCTATTAAACTTTGAAGTGTTCAGCTCTCCAAGGCTGGGAAGCTGTCAGAGAATAGCCATTTGAAAATGGCAGGCACTAAACAGAGGTCTAGGAATGGAGCTTTGATGAGCCAGACATGACATCATGTTTGGCTTCATGATTTGTTTGTTAATTTTTCCTAGCAATTGGAAGTGTGGGCCCAAAATTTTGGAAGGATGGGTTGGATTTTCCCTTTGGATTGGTCGAGGCAAGACATAGTCCCACGGGAAAAACTTTGATGGAGCAGGCCCTGCAAAGGAAAAGGCATTTGAGTTTCATCGTTCTGTCCTTGTGGAAAATGGAGGCTCGAGACTCGGAAGGTGGAAAGTAGTTGTTTGATGGCTATTTGGGTATGACAAAGTTGCTATGAAATTAGGGCCCAAAGACACAAGGGCATGTTTCACTTTGTTTTCTTAACTTAGGTGGCAAAGGTCGAATCAGACTCTGAGGCTTGGGTAGCTGGGTTTGATTTTCCATTTGAAATGACGAAAACTGCACAACATCCCAAGGAGAAATTTCTGTGAGAATGGGCCCAAGAGTCCTCAAAGGAAGCATAGTTAAGTTATAAATCCCCACAGCAATCAAGGTAGGGAAATCCAAGGTCATGAGTCTGGGGAATCAATTATCTGCCATTTCAAAGTTAGGAAAATTTTGATGTTTTCTGGACAGCGGTAGAAGGATTTAGAATCGGAGGGCTTGAGCACTCTATGTGAAGAATGGTTCCAAGAGGGTAAAGTTTCAAATTTGGATTTCATGATGTTTTGGAGGTTTCATAGTAATTTCATCACATGGGATTTCTAGGTGTTCTCATCATCTACCAAATGAATGTAATTTTATCCCAATTTACTAATTGTTATGACACTATTTCATCAAAAAGAACCAAGGAAAGGAAAATGGTGAACTCACCATAAGATCCTGGCAACAAAGCTTTGAAATCCATGAAGGATCAGCTAATGAGGGCAGCAAGCATGTGGACAATGGACGACTTTGGCACTTGGCTTCTCAAAAATCACTCTGAACTACTCTGGCTATCCTGACATTGTGAAAATGACATGTTAGGAAAGATATTTATACCTTCAATCAACATTTAATATGCCTATTAATTCAAGTACAACAAATGAAAAGGTAGGTAAGGTTACAACTGCTAATAGCAGCGGGAGGTCTGGGAGCTAAAGGCCAGAGTGACGTTGGCAGACAATCACTTCAAATTTATTTTGGAAACCATTGGTGAAGGGAATTTTGGGGCCTGGTGGATGGAACACCAGTGTAGGTTGGTCGTCTTGTAGGGAAAACTCACCATAGAGTTCCAGTCAAAGAATTCTAGAAGATTGGGCCTAGTAAGGACAAAGGAAATCTATTTTGCAACAAAAGTCATGAGGATGGTGATCGGGACACTGGGTCCCGAGACATGGGAAGGGGAAGGCCTTTAGCCATTTGGGACAACAAACACAGAATGGAAACCCACTAAGGGAAACCCAAGGGGCCAGGCCCAGGAGGTCCCAAGGCCACTGGCAAAGGCAAACTACCAAAGGAATTCTGCAAAGACCTAGGACTTGGCAAAATTTGAGAGGACAAAACATGGTCAATTTAAGACAAGACATTAGAGGCACGCTAACCATTTAGGACACCAAAATGGGGGTATCCAAAATGAGGTGATGAAAAAATGACCTGACAAGGAAAAGAAAAGAAAGGGTTCCCATTCCAAATAGAGTGTGTGTGCTGAGGGCACAACAAATGATGACTCTGCTAGGGAACACTCTAGAGCATTCTGAGGGTAATAATTCATTCTAAACACAAAACCTCTAGTTTCATAGACTAGGGGCCAATATCCAAATGTGAACTAGGAGAATAGGGTCCTTAGCTGAATCAACCTATGGACATCTCAAAGGTGTGTGCTTGGAGGATTCATTTCCTTTCTGCAAAAGTCGTAACAAGTATTGTCTAATCCAACGAAGAAAGGTACATAAATCGTCCAACACCAAAAGTAACCTGGACATTGCCCCGCTATCGATCAGGCATCCATAGCCTTGATGGATTTTGTCACTGTGAGCCCATAAATATTGCTCCATTTCCATCTAGATGTCCATATCCCTAGTAGAGTTATTCTCACACCCATATGGTTGATTGATTTCAGTATTTTCCTTCTCTTCTTTTTCTTTGATATTTATTTTTGAGTTTTATCTTTTGTTAAACCATGTAAGCACTGAAGCCTACAATGGGTTTGAGAACCATAGTGGTCACTAGAGAGGACTTAGGATTTTTCACTTGCCAAGCTATCATAGCAACAATTGCACAACCCTTTGGAATAATTAATATGCATTTTGTGCAAGATTTGAGATGAACGTAAGAGGATTTAAGAAAGGGTCAAGTTCTAAAACAAAGTTCAGATGAGGAAATCACTCTTAGGCATCTTTTAGGGACCAATAGTCAATAATCAGTGTTTAGCCAAAGAACACTAAGGACAAACAACAAAGTGTACCATTCTTTGAACGAGCATGGCCACTGCAACAAAATGGAGGATACCCTCTACAAACCAAAAAATTTAGGATACAGGCAAAACAAAGTGATGTAAAACAATGAAATTGAAGAAAACCGAAAGGCAACCTACTCTAACCTATGTGCAAATATTTACAAAGAAGAGCCCAACAAAGCTCAATCTTGGAAGTAATGCTTTAGGTGTTGCCCATTGACTGGTAATGGGACGTCTTCACCAATTAAGGTCTTTAGGAAAAAAGCATTGTCTCCTAGAATTTCAGCTATTTGAAAGGGGCCAAGCTAAAGCTTATTGAAATTTTTATGTCCCCCTTTCCTTTCATGGGCCTTGTCCTTGTACAAGACTAGATCTACAATTCTAAAGGCCATGATCTTGGCTCGATAATCGAACCAACATGACTATGCAATGTTGTTTGGAAAATTTTTCTATGGCATGGTCTCATACTTATTCTAAATGCAAGAGTTCAGCTAATCGAGCTTCTCTATAGTCCCCCCTCGTAAAAGTCATTAATAAACTAGAGAGTGGGAATGTTCAGGTGGATAGGAAATATAGACTCTAAGCCATAAACTAGGTGGAATGGGGAATCACCAAGGGAAAAATTATGGCAAGCATGGTCCACACAAAGGGTGAAGCAGAGCTACATACACCAGTCCTTGGGACTCCTATCTAGCAATTTTTTTATCACGATGATTAGGTTCTAGTTTGTGGATTTGGCAAGGACATTGACTTGAGGGTAGTAGTTAGATGAAAATTTAAGGGCTATCCCATAGTCAAAAGCCCAACCAACAAATTTTAATGAAGAAAATGTAGGTCCATTATCACACACTAATGCATAAGGATATCCAAAGTGATTTAAAATGAAACTTTCCAAAAAAATTGTAACTACTTCAGTTGTGCATTGCCTACATGCAACTACCTCCATCCATCTAGTACAATAATCAATAGCAATAAGAATGTACCTATGTCCCATAGATGATAGAGGGCGTACTGGACCAATGAAAGCAAGACCCCATTGCACAAACAACCTCATCTCTGGAACAGGTTGTAGTAGTACAACAACATTCTTTCCTTGGTAGCAGTAGTCTAGCATGTGTGACATGAGCGGACATGGATATGAGCATCCTTGAAGACTGTCAACCAGTAGTATCCAGCTCTTAGTATTTGATGTGTAGTGGATGGTTTAGATCCATGACCAGTACCAAACTTATTATGGAACTCCTCCAGGACTCAATCTGCTTCCTTGCCAAGGCACCTTAAGTAGATACCTTCATGATTTCTCTTGTATAAAATGGATCCTTGCAACATGAAACTGCTACTTTTCAACCTGAGAGCACATTTTTGAACTCCTTGTAAGTGAGGTGGGAAATTGTGATTCAAAAAATAATAAAAGATGTCCTCATACCATTCACCTGGAGAAACATCTTCCAGCTGGTATTGTTGCACTATGAGTTCTAGCCCTGCTTCTGCTGCTACTTCAACAATTGTTTGGGTAAGTGCTTGTCCTCTCACCAATCTCATTGGTTGGATTTCCATATCATACTCTTGGAATAACATGACCCATTTGGCTCTCCATTCACCCAATTCATTTTGTATGAGCATCATTTTCATGATTGGGTCAGGAACTATGGAAAATACTTTATTACGTGGGATGTAATGTATGAATTTCTTCACTCCCTTAACGAGGGAATATGCTTATTTTTCTATGTTGTGGTAGTGTAACTCAACATCATTCAAAGGAGCACTCATGAAGATGATCACATGCTCATTTTGTTCTTCATCTTTCTAAGTCAGAATGCTGGCACAAGAATGTTCTAAAGCGAATGAGTAGATGTAGAATGGCTTCAAATAGTCTGGGCTAACCAGCACAAGTGCTTTGGCTATTGCTTTCTTAATTTCTGCAAAGGCTTGCTTCACTTCAAGGGTCCACTCAATCTTGGCATCTTGCTTCAGCATGGTGTTGAGTGGCTTAACAATTTCAACAAAGCCCGTGATGAATTTCCTCATGAAGTTGATCTTCCCAAAGAAAGATTTCAGGTGCTTTCTACTGCTTGGAGATAGAATCTTTAGAAAAGATTGGATGCGTTTAGAGTCTATGGAGATTCCTTGCTTAGAAATGATATGCCCCAACAACTGCCCTTCAGTCACTCTGAAGATGCACTTCTTCGAATTGAGGGAGACTCCAAACTCCCTACACCTCTAAAACACCTTGCATAAATCAAAGACATGATCACTCCATTTTTTAGAGAACATGGTTAAATCATCCATGTAGATGATTATGAATTTCCCAATCAAATATTTGAAGGAAATTTCCATGGCACGTTGGAAAGTGGCACCCACATTAATGAGCCCAAAGGGCATTCTTCTATAGGAAAAGGTCCCCCACTTGATTGTGAATGTTGTCTTGTGGTGATATTCATACTGCACTATAAGTTGGTTATATCTAGAGTACCCATCAGGAAAGGACATCATTTATGAGCCATTAACAATTTGTAGTACCTCATCCAATGAAGGCACTAGGTAGTTGTCCTTCTCTGAAGCTCTATTCAAATTATGGAAGCCTACACACAATCTGATTTCCCCATTCTTTTTTTTGACCAAGACCAAATTGGCCACCATGTAGAATGTCTTATTGGGAATATAATTCTTGTTGAAAGTAGTTTCTGCACCTCTTTGTATATGATTGGTTCTAGCAAGGTGTTGATAGGACACTGCCATTGGTAGAATGGCCACACCTCTATCTTGAAGGGGATGGTGTGCATGATGATGGAGGTGTCATAATTCTTAAGGTCCTAATAGCTTCATGCCACCACATCGTGATACTTCCATAGGGCATCAATGATTCCTTTCTTTTCCTCTATAGTACACTCTTTTCCAATAAAAACATTTTTGATCTCCTCAGCAGTTCTGAGGTTGTGAGCATTGCACTAGTTGATTATGGATTCCTTTTTCATTTGTTGATCCTGATCTCTAATTTGATCTAAGTAAAAAATGTGCTCCAACTGAACCATGCCTCAAGGAATCATGTTGGTTTGGAGGTTGATTACCCCCTCTATGTCCAATTCAGCTTCTTCTAGATCATCTTCATTTATTATTTGGGTGGAAAAGACATCAAAGCTCATGATGAGCTCAAGGATGTGCTTATCATCATTGAAGACTTGAAAGTGAATGACATTATCTAGAATGGATGATGTAGAAGTCAGCTCATTAGTGAGTTTCTTGAGACCCAACAAGGATAGGGGTTGCAATGTGCTGGTTGCTTGAGCCAAAACATCAATTGTGTGATTTTGAGCATGGGGAATCAACTATATATTGAATATGTTTATCCATTCTAAGAGGTCCCAAACCCTATGCCTATAGTTTGCTAATCTTCTGTCATGACAAGAGTATAGTTTTCTGACTTTTTTGACCACCAGCTTGGAATCACCGAAAACTTGCAACATCTTAACATTTTTCTTCAAGGCCATCAAAAGACCATGGACTAAATCCTCGTATTCTACTACATTATTGGTACAATAGAATTGAAGTCTATGCATAATGAAATAAGACTTACCCATAGGGCTGATTAGTTTGAATCTAGTGTCGGCTCCTTGCTTCGACTTGGACCCATCAAAGTGTAATTTCTAGAATTTGGAAGGCTCCTTGACACTGGGACCACTGAGGTGACTATTACCTTTAGGTCATGAGTTGTCATTTACAACTTCCAAAGCAGATAGTAGCTTGGTATGGTGGAGGGTCAGCTACTCTGATGGTGTTTCCATCTTAGTAGTGGCTAATTTCTTGATGTGTTTGACTACTATTTGGCATAGGCACCATTCAAATTCAGAATGAGTTGCTTCATGCACCCTACACCAATTGGGTAGCAGGATCTCCTATAAATTCATTCTTGCACCCAAGTTGAGCTGATTTTCTATGTGTTTTTTCCATAAATTCTAGAATCCATCCATCAATCCCAAAGCATTATCCTCAGGGGTTTCCTCATCATTGGCTTCTACTAGCATCTCCATGCTCTGAGGTGTATGGGTTAAATTAATTGGAGGGTTGCATTGCACTAGTAGGACTTCGGCCACCATCCCTTCTTCTTGAATCTCTGCCTCTTCTTTATAAGAAAAGGGACTATAATTCATCAACTCGATTTTAGCAAATAACACCTCTTTTAGGTTGTTATATTTAGTGATCATGAACTTCATGCATGGATCTCACTTGATGCATATCTAATTGGGCAGTCCCTTCCATGGCAGCCACATATAAAAAAATATGTGGCAGCATATCCATTCAAGGCACAGGTGAAGTCCCATTCCAAGATGATTCCATATGCATTGGGAATATCTACAACTTGGATGTCAATGTCCTACTGCATCCTCAAGTCTATGATGATCTACATTGGGATCCAATTCATTTCTCCCACAATTTTTCTCTTTGTTTTGTCCAATTAAGTCATCTTTTTCTTTGAAGGTGTGGGGGTAATCCCAAGGGCTTTGCATATAGCGAGGGGCATGACATTAGCTGATGCTCCTGAATCAATTAGACAATTGTGTATATTTTTTTCAAATATCCATATGGTAGTAAGGAAGGGTGGTGTTTCTAATTTCCCTTGGAAGAAGCCCATAGATGTGTCCACTTGGGATACTTAAGCTTTGTTTTATCACTAGTCTTGTCCTTGATTTGGCTTAAAGGCTGATCCTTGAGAATTTTCCTATTATTAGGATTAGATTCTTTTGTAGTCTATTTACCTATGGGCTGATTAAAGGGATTATCTTTCCCTTTCCCAATGATGTCTTGGATCACAATTTCTTGCCTAGGTTCTTCAAAGGTGACCCTTTTTGCTAATGTTCCTGTGCTTCTTTAGATGATGGGGTTCCATTAAGTACCCTAAAGAAGGCATGCCTTATAATAGGGACTTTGAGTTGTTCAAAGGCATATAGACTAATTTTTACCTTCTTGAATTCTTCTACTACATATTCACCTATTTAATCAATCTTGGAATGAAAGGCTCAGCCTATGGCAGAGCTAGAAGGTTGGGCTTTCGTTTGAATTGATTGGTTTTGGGATTGCCTGTTAGGCTAGTTTTATGACCTATCCTTGTTGAAGTATTGGGTGGGGACATGGGAAAGCCCAGGATTGTTCTTAGCATTTGGATCAGGCGAGGCACTAAAATTATTTGGCAGGGTAGAAGTAGTAAAGGGTCCATCGGCTTGCCTAGTCCTAAGGAAGTAGGGAATTATTCTTTGGTGGAACATATGAACTTTGTCTACATGCGGCTCTTCCTCATCTACTAGACCATTATCTACAAAATAAAAAAGTTGGGACAAGGTTTCTACATTACTTACCTCTTGTACTTCTTCATTCTTAACGGGTGTAACTGCATTCTCAAGCTTGTTGTAGTCGCTTCGTAGGAAGGGAGCTTGATTGACCATGAGGTAGGAAGAGTCATAAGGATTAAATGTGATGATGTCCCTGTAGCCAACACTATCAACAAAATTTTGGACCTCCCCATGGAATATTTTAGTGGTTTTCTAGAATTTAGGACAATTCAACTCATAGTGTCTGCTTGTCTTGTGAATCTAGCATCATTCATATAGAGCGGCCTCAGCAAGATACACTCCACTAGTCATATTTTCATTTCCAAAAGCTTTATCTAGAGTAGGAACACCCCCATTATTGGGTCTCGTATTCCACTTGCGATTCTACCCCTGAGAAGGTCTCCTCTCAAATTTTTGAATTGAATTTTGCCCTCTATCATAATTTTTATAGAAGAGGTGTTAGCTTCATGGTTATCCCTACCATCCTTGTTGTCTCTACTATCCTGATTAAGGTTAGCCTATAGGCTGCATTGGGAGGCCTACAACTAATTACTTTAATTCCTTAGGTGCATCATCTTTGTGGGAATTTTGTTTATCATTTTTGTTAGCTCTTCCAATTTGTGTCTCTTGATGTTGCCTGGCTATGGCACCTAATTCTGGAGAAAGGTAGGTTGGGTTGCTGAATGTTTTTGATGTGCTAGAGGGAATTATGGCCTTGGAAGGTATAATGGTGCTTCCGATTATTGAGAGTACACCTGTTGCTATTGAGGAACCTAAGGGTAGGTCTACTATTATTGAGGTTGCAAGTAAGAAAGCATGGGAGGCACATGATTCATCAGTTGTCCAGGGTGTGAGACAATGGGCAGCTGAGGCACTTTATTCATAAGGCGTTTCTGATGGGAAAATACTTTGCTGAACCACTAAACCTACATTCGATGAGCCACTAGACACAAAGATGGTAGCAGAGAAGAAATATTTTTCCCCAAATCTGCACTGGCGATGATAGCCTTAGCATAGGAAACAATCAACATGGTGAGTGTGAGGCGCATCCTCTTTACCAATGCAGACATGAGATTATCTAAGGTTGCATAGTAGACGGGCAGAGCCACAATGTCATTGTGCACATATGGATCTTGAAGTCTCATAAAGGCATGATGGAAGTGATCATTAAAAGAACAGATTAGTTTATTAATTTCACTTTGGACGGACATGACCTATCGATATAGCTCTAAAGGGCTGACCATAATTTTATATTTTTGTAGAAAATAATTATTCACGAGGTCCGATGAGGTAATGGAGCCCCTTAGAAAATTGGTATACTAGTAAAAAGCCTCCTCCCCCAACGAGTATGGAAAAAATGTAGCATGGAATTTCTTCATGATCAATTTGCATATCTTTAATTGTTATTTCAAATATCTTTATGTGTTCTTCTACCATCCTCTATGGGTTCCAAGGATTGAACTTCGAGCAGAAGCCCTCCAGATTCTTGGGTATGTCATGATAAACATTTTAGTGCAATGGCAAAGGATTTTGTGCCAACCAAGCCATGATGAGAGGCAGAGGTGGTACCTTTTGTTGAGGAATGACAATTTGGGGCTACACCTATTGTAAGACAACAACCTGGGCATGGGCCTATATGAGGGTCATGGCTATTTGGACTAGGCCTTGAACCTAGAGGGTAGGGAGAGAGACAACTACTTGGCTACTAGATATAAGAGGTGGAAAAGTAGTTTTGTGCAGTTGGGTAGAATGGATAAAGGTGAAAGAAGTATGTGGACTTTGAGTTGAATGGAAGGAGTAAGCAGGTGAGGGAAAAGGTGATGTGGTAGGGATGGATGAAGAAGAAGAGGTTGTGTCCTCACTCCTAGTTCTTCTTACTCTTGTAGGGGGCTGTAGTTCTTAGATTTCTCCTGCATTTGATGTAGACCTTAAAACTCTTTGTGACCTCTCCAGGGAGAGAAAATCACCTTGATCCAACTTATCTCAACATTCCTTCTAGCGCCATTTCTTTTTATGGTGTTTTTATACACTTCTCAACATAGGTAGTACGTAGGTGCACTACCTCTCTTGAAAGACAATATTCCACAATTAGATTGTAGAACACTATCCCAAGGTCTCTAATGTTGGGTCTTGACAGTGCTTGGAATATCTTAGTTGTTTCATATGATTTTTTCAAATCATCAGGTGGACTTATGTTGTTGGATGCAAATGGGATCTTATGAATTGAAGTTTCTAGGATCAAAATTGATATGTATTTTGCTGCAGGTTCGAACAACAATCTAAAACTCCAATTTTTTCTTTAAGATTTAGTTTTACAATGTGCAATAAACCTTAGTATAGGTTGTTTCTAAAAAAGGGAAAAAGAGTAGGGAGAAGAAGAGTTTCCTAGATCTATAATTAACTATGAATAGTGATCATGGAGGTTCTACAGTGGATAACTTCCTTCAAACAAGATTTCACTTAACTAAAAAAGCTACAGTATCATGAAATTTGTGCTATCTTCCAAGTTCTGTAAATATTTTATAATTCATCCACCATATACATGCTTGAATAAAGATAAAATTTTAAAGCAGCTTTAAGTTTTAGCCTAGACTAACTTTACACAACTATTTACCAACAATAAATAGCAAAACATATGGACTAGAAGGCATCTACACAACCAAATTTTTCATAACCAGAGAACAACATTACCAAATCTATCTAAGCAATCCAAAACCAACTAGAACAACAATATAAATCTAACTAAAACATCCAACTATGGGAGATTGAATCATGAAACATAGAGAGAAACTTAGAAAATCTACGAGATTCAATGTATTTCCATTAAATTTTTTGAAGCATGTCATTACCATAAGTCAAATCTCTCTTGAAAATGAGAGGAGGCCTCTATTTATAGTGCCCAAAAAGTAGAATGAATGGTCAAGATTAGTTTGCATTGTGTGGCCAGGATTCACAACAAGATAGGGTTCTACCTACCCCACAATATTTCACAATTTAAAATACAATTTTTCTTTATCTCTATTTTGTCCTCTAGTGACAACACTGTAGAATTTTTGTCTTTGCTCATTTACCTTTTGTTGTAGTGACTCTGTCAAGAATTCTTCATTAATAATAGGGTTTCCTTCCTGCTTCTTCAAAGCTGCATACTCCATGAACTTCAAAATTACCGGTTGGAGTTTATCAACCTCCAAAATCTTAGGTTGTAGCAATTGGTAACTCCACTCCTTGGAACTGTTAGTAATATTTTCCCAATCCCCTTCATACTTAGTAGTGTGGTCCCTAAATAGCTTTGACTAGATGAACTCTAGGCTAAAAAACACATGAAATCAGTGGTGATCTCACTTGACATTCTATCCTCCATCCTTTTATGGAAATAGGGCTTTATCTTTTCTAGATCTATCTGTATGATAAGCATGTCATATCCTATCATCAACTTGAAGTATTGGGCACAATCTGCCCTAATTTCTTTAGCCCATTCAATATTTGGATCTACCTTTTTGAGCACCAGTTCCAACCTTTCCTTCTTCTCAAAGTCCTACTTCCATACATCCATCAACCAATGATCATGCTTCTTGAATGCAAGCTCCTTTTCCCACGTCATGCTTGGTAGTTTGAGGATAGCCTCAATCTTTGGGTAGGTGGACTCATATCTCATTGGGAAGCCAATGCAAAGTTTTCTTGTACTCTCAAGTTACTATTGCAGATCTAAGAACTTGTTTTCCTAACTACGCAACTGATGCCCATGTTTCCAGTATACAAGACCTGCGAGAACTAGCTTTTTGTGGTCTTATCCAAGTTCTTTCTCCTTTTGAGCTTGTTTGTTTTCTCTTTTGACAATAACTAAGGTAGGGTTGAGGACGTGGTAGGCATTTCCTTCGTTGAAGACCATTGTTGGATGTAAGCTATCAGATTAGCTACCTATGCCTTAAGTTCCTCTTTCAAAGTATTATATTGATGTATAAGATGCACTATAGTAGTTACGGGCTTTTGAAGGTGCTCAAATTTATGTTCTCTAGTTGTTGTTCCTAAGTCAATAGTAGAAACATTATAGCTTATTCCCTCCTCTCCCACTACTTGTGTGGCTACTTGGATGGTCCTTGATCCAGAGGAATCCATTGTCACCTTTGATCTAATCTTGGGCTTCTTATCCTTCTTGGTAGTGATTTGTGCCCTAGCTAAGATAGCCTTCAACCTTGCTCTTGGATCTCTTGGGGCAGGAGCCTTCTTCTCAAGTTGTCTTTCTAGCCATTTGGGAATTTGAGCCTTTTCTTTAGGAAATTCATTGTCATCATTTTTTTCATCTGATATGAGATCAATTTCCGCATCTTTAGAAGCCTCCTTCTCCACCCTAATGTCTTCCCCTTCTTCTTCATTAGAGTCCCAGGTGAATGTCACACTTGATTGGGGACTTGGTGGGTATGCATTCTTTTAGACTTTCTTTCCTCTCAGCCTCCTCTTCCCTTTTGTCATCCTACTCATCTTCAGGTCCATACTCCTCGTGCTGCTCAATTTTTAGGATTTTGTCAATTTGAACCTCAACTTCATGTTTTTCCTCTTCTATATTCTCTTCTTCTTTGTGAGGAGGTGACATATCTTCTTGTTGTTCCCCTGTAGGAAGTTTCACATTTTATTCTACCATGTCACCCTCTTGCCCTTATTCTTTTGAAGATGACCTCTCTACCTCTTCTCTAACATCCCCCAATTGCTAGGCCAACTCTTCTTCAAAGTATGGATTCAAATTTGCACAATAATTTTTCCACTGGCATCCTCTTCTTCATCACCACTTTTAGATGATCCTATTTCTTCTTCTTCTTGAACCACTTTTTCAATTTACAGGTGCTGATATTCTGGATGTTCATGGTACTCATCCACTTTCTCCTCCAATTCCTTTTTATCATGTCATTCCAATTCCCCAGATATTTCCATTGTAGCCCTCATCTTGCATGGTTCAATTGGAGGCTTTGAAACAGGAATACCAGCAAGAACCTATGCCAGGGCAACTTGGATGGCTGGATTTTTCAACACCTTAGAAATATTGGAAGGGACATTCCTGATATGTCATGAGAATTCCTCCAGTAGTGTGAGAATTAGCATTGGTATTGTTCCTTTTGTTAGCAAAATCGATGTGGTGGGAGACATGGAGGCAGCGAAAAGCGGAGAAGTCATGGCTGAAGAAGAATTAATCATTACAACTTGTCCAACTAGTGGAGAAGAGGAGAGGTGGAACAAGATGTCCACCATGGGTAGAGAAGTAGCAAACATAGCCTACAAGATGGACATAAGAGTAATAGCAGCGAAGGTAGCCAGAGGAGACTTGGGTGGATCAGCCTTCATATCTTCTCCCTTGTGGAATGGATCTTCTTGTATAGTAGGAAATGTATTGGGGTCACCTAAGCCCTTATGTCTCTTGGACGAATCAACCTCTGAGGCCTTTCTAGTATACACCTTTGGGTTAGGCTACTGCTCATTAGTCTCTTTCCTTTTCTTTGATCTCATGAGTGGAGGGGCTCTAGATGTCTCTCCTAAGCCCTTCATATGTTAAGACAAGCCCTTATTGCTTCAATCGAGCCACTTGTCCATTGACCCATTCCTTGGTGTGAGCCTCAATGGGATTGCTTATAAAATCAAGTTCATTGACCAATTTTTCATCCCAATCTATTGTTGGCATTGGCAAGTTGGTGACCACATTGTACCTAGAATCCATTACAGTGCTTTCATCCTCTTCAACTTGGTCAGGTATAGGAAATATATTCACCATTTTCACAAAGTACATGGTCATTCGCATGTAGTGCCTCATGCGCATCTCCTTATCATCTTTGAAACTTTCTCATAAGTCTTCTACATGGTGCAAATTGGAATAATTTGGTCCCAATGCTTTCCTTATGTGCCCATATGGGTCTATTCGTGGGTGAGTAGTGTGTAGGAAAAAATGATATTCTACTAGTTCCTTCTCTGGATTCCCTACACACTAAGAGGTTTGTAGCTTGTACATCCCCTAGCCAAAATGAAGGGGATAAGGGATCCATCCCAAATGCTCACTAGTAAGAAGGGTATGCACATGTCACAGCTACTGAGAGAGTTCTAGCAATATAATCTGGTCATTGGGATATCAGGGTAGCTTATTTAGCCTCTATGCACAACCTTGGGCATGAATGTAGGTGAACTTAGGGTATTGAATAAATAAGGTGTAATATTTCAAGAACACCCGAGAACTATAAGAAATTATCCTTTGAAAATCCCCTCCAAGCAATTTGATGATTTGACCCATGAAGGCGTCATTCACCCTGCAATAATCCTTCTTAAAATTTTAGAATTGGAGCTAGGGGTATCTGTCATTAAATTTTTGCTTTCGTCCAAATTCCTCATTAGGTGCCCTAAATAGTCCACTGTATTTTTGCTACTCAGCCAGTGAGTAAACAAGGAAGGAGGTCATGTAGAATTTAGAGGTCTTATTGACATTCATAAGCTACTTGTGGAAGTAGTCGCTTATTATTCCCTCAGTAGAATGAGGCATTTGTGGTGACATCCTCCTTTTTGCAGAGAATCTTCTCTACAAAATATACCATCCACTCCTAAAAATATGCATCACTGGGAATGCCCATCAGTTTACTCAATAGAGTCACCAAATCATGATAATCCTCGTGAAATTCACTGCGAAAAAGTTCTTGAGGAACTTTCGCAACGCTGCCCCAGTTCTCTTTCAGCCATAACTAGTTTATGAGTTTTTTACAACCCCTAGAGTCCTCATCCTACATTTCTTTGCATTCCTTTATTGTTAGCAATTCCATCTCCATGAAGGTAGGGATGTGGAAGGTCTTCATTATTGCCTCACCATACATATCAGCTAGAGTGTCTCCTTCCTTATAAACTATTGTTCGAGTCTTTGGTTGATATGCTTGCCTACATACCATGACTAGTTCAGGAGCTATGATAGATGGAGGAAAGCTTATAGCCTTAGAAATTTCATTGCTTCTCATCAATCTTGCATTCTCTGTGGTCGAGTTGACCCTAATCCTTTGCTTGAATTCATCAATATCGACTTGCCTGATATTGGTGTCTATGATTTCTTTCTAGTGTATAACAACCTTTGAGTGCAAAGGCTCCCCTTGGAATTGGTATTTCATCTGGTCTTTTTCCTCCTTCTAGTGAGGAACTCTACCTAATTTCTTCCCTTTTTCTTTCTCTACAACCTCCCCTGAGGATCCTACACTTGATTCCATCTACCCTACAGATAGAGGAAGAATTAGTACAATTAAGCTTAAAGACATCAATGTTAACCAAAATATCATCAATGAGATGAAATTGGACAATAAATCATTCATGAAATCAAACATTTACTTGAATATTTCATTAGTAGCTCACTAGAGGGAATTTGGTCAATCAAGGCCCAGGGGGTCGGACTTCCCTAATAGGAATGTTGTCTTAAAGGGTGAACAAGGTAGTGCAATTTGGGTGGTTTCTCCTAGCTTTAGATTTTGATGGTTTGAAAGGCTCATGCAGGAGAGGGTTAAATTCAAGCACCTGGGTCGAGATTGGTTTTCAAATTAAAGATCATTTGGATCCCTATTGGAGAATCTAAAGGTGTAAGGCCAAATAGCCATCTAAGGTTTGATGTTTGGAATGGCCAAGAGGAAACAAAATTTTAGGCTGAGAGTTCAAGGGTTTGAGACCCAAGAGACAGAAAAGTGGTTGGTGTACCTCCTAAACTTTGAACTATTCAGGTCTCTAGAGTCGGGAAGCCATTAGCGAATAGTCGTTTGAAAATGATGGGCATTGAGCAGAAGTCTGAGAATGGAGTTTCGATGAGCCGGACCTAGCATGATGTTTGGCTTCATGATTTCTTCATTAAGTTTTCCCAATGATTAAAAGGGTAGGACTCGAAGGTTGGAAGGATGGGATGGTCTTTCCCTTTGGATTGGCCAAGGCAAGACAAAGTCCCATGAGTGGAACTCCAACAGAGCAGGCCCGGCGAAGGAAAATGCATTTGAGTTTCATCGTTTCGTCCTTGTGTTAAATAGAGGCTCAAGACCTACAAGGTGGAAGGTAGTTGTTTGGTGGCCATTTGGGAAGGGAAAAGTTGCGACGGAAGTCTACAGACAGAATTTCATAAATGAGGGCTTGGAGACACAAGGGGACGTTTCACTTTATTTACTTCACTTGGGTGGAAAATGTTAAGGTGGAATCCGAGGCTTGGGTAGATGGAGCCGATTCACCATTTGAAACAGAAAAAACTACACAACATCCTAGGGATGGATTCCTATGAGAAGGGGCCTGAGTTTCCTCAAAGGAAGCAGAGTTAAGTTATAAATCCCCATGGTGGTTAGGGCAAGTAAATTTGGGGTCACGGGTCTGAGGAATCAATTCTCTATCATTTCAAAGTTAGGTGAATTTTGATGTTTTCTAGACCATGGTAGGAGGATTCAAACCTAGAGGGCACAAGAGCTCTAGGTAGAGAATGACGTCGAGAGGGTAAAGTTCTAGATTCAAATTTCATGATGTTTTGGAGGTTTTTTAGCAATTCCATCACATGGGTTTTCTAAGCATTCTCATCATCTACCAAATGAATGTAATTTTATCCCCATCATCAAAAAGAACCAAGGAAGGGTAGATGGTGAACTTACGACAAGATCCCGATGACGAAGCTATGAAATCCATGAAGGATCAACATATGAGGGCAGTGAGCATGAGGGCGGTGGGTGACGGAGGCACTTGACTTCTCATAAATCACTCTAAATTCCTCTAACTATCCTGAAATTGTGAAAATGACAGGTCAAGTGAGATATTTATACCTTTAATTAGTATTTAATATACCCATTAATGCAAGTACAGGGGATGAAAAGGTAGGTGAGTTTAAATCCCCAGACAACGGTGGGAGGTCCGAGACTTGAAGGCCTGAGTGACGATGGTAGATGACCACTTCAAAGTTATTTTGGAAACCATCAACGAAGGGAAGTTCAAGGCCTAGTGGATGGAACATCGGTGTAGGTTGGTCATCTCATAGGGAAAACTCACCATAGATTTTCGAGAAGAGAAGTTTGAAAGATCGAGCCTAGTAAGAATAAAGGCAATCTATTTTGCAGCACAAGTCATGAGGATGGTGATTAGGAAGCTGGGTCTTGGGACACAGGAAGGTGAAGGCCTTTTGGGACAACAAACATACAATGAAAACCTGGCGAGGGAAACCTGAGGGGTCAGGCCCGGAAGGTCCCAAGGCCACTGGTAGAGGAAAACTACCAAAGGAACTCCACAAAGACCTAAGACTTGGAAAAATTTGAGGGGACAAAACATGGTCAATTTAAGACAAGATATTAGAGGCACATTGACCATTTATGACACCAAAATAGGGGAATGCAAAATGAGGCAGTGAAAAAATGACTTGACAAAGTGAAGAAAAGAGAGGGTCCCCATTCTAAACAAGGCATGTGTGTTAAGGGAACAATAGTTTCATCCCTCAAAATATTATCAATTTCAACATCATTAAGTCCAACATCTTGTAAAACTTCTACATACGAATTTACCATTTCACTAACATGTGGATTTGAAGACATACCTGGATTTGTGCATATTGAAACATTATCCATATCATTGAAAGAGGGATTTGAAGACATAGTAGGACTTGCTTGTATAATAATATTCTTCTTCAAATTGACTTCCTCCAAATTAGCTTCATCTACAACCATGGTCTCCTCAATGTTTTCATCTTCAATAGTTGTGGAATTGGATGCTCCACCATCATTCACTGATTTTATTCTCATTCTTCTTTCTCTTTGTCTTTGTTTCTCCTTCTCTCTATTTGCTTCAACTTCTTGAGGATTTAATGTCTTCCTCCTCTTATTACGAGCTTTTGAACCCAAAATTCAATCCAAATTGGAACTTGAAGACCTATAAGGACAAAATTCTTCATCTTGTGTTCCTCAAAACAAGTAGCAAACTAGCACAATTCCACTTTAAAAACTATTTTCTTCATGCCTCCTTTAAAAAATTTAATCCATATTGCAAGTTGAAGACCCTTTGTTCCTCCAAACAAGTACAAAACTAACACAATTCCACTTCAGAAATGGTTTTACATGATGACTCCTTTGAAAAAATCAATCAAAAATGCAAGTTCACCCCATGTAAAGATAATAGTTGATGAAAAATAGCCCAATTTTACTACTCTCAGTCATACATGTGAAGTTGCAGACTTCATAGTAAATTTTGATAGTAAATTT
This sequence comes from Sequoia sempervirens, assembly GCA_007258455.2. Classification (NCBI taxonomy): domain Eukaryota; kingdom Viridiplantae; phylum Streptophyta; class Pinopsida; order Cupressales; family Cupressaceae; genus Sequoia; species Sequoia sempervirens. The sequence continues at coordinate 649,687,885 of VDFB02281492.1, forward strand.
AAATAAAACGGTTTAAAAAAAACAAGATACTATTTATAGAATGGCATCCCATTTTATAATCGGGATCTTGTTCCCCAATATTAAATGTGGGGACCGTTGACAAAGGAATGTGATCCCGTTTATAAAGTGGCATCCTATTTCACTGTCAACGATTGTCACATTTAATATTAAGAAACGAGATCCTATTTCTAAAAAAATGAAATTGGATTTGCTTTGTGGTTGGGGTTTTTATTTGTATTTTGGTTCGATAAAAGCATTCGGAATCTAAACCTAGGCCTTCAACCTAGTTTGACTTACAAGTTGAAGGTCCTAACAATGTCAAAGAAAAATACCAAGTTTGGAAATATGGTTGACAACTTTTTTTGCATAATCTTTTGACAAAATTAAAACCCATTTTAGATGAGACAGTGTAGATTCCAAATATGTAATTTTTTTTACAATTGGATTATTTTTTCTATTTTTCAATTAATTTCTAATGAAACTAGTCCATAAACTTTAAATATTACGGTTTTTTACTATTTTAATAACTTTTGATCAACATAACATTTTGACGAATGGATTGCATGAGAATGTACTTCAGACATTTCTTTTCAATTTAAAAAAGCAAAAAACAAAGTGATAAGTTTTGGTCATCTTATGTGTGACGTACACGACAATTTTTCAAAACAATAAATATGGCTAATAAAAACTTAACAAAAAACAAATCAATAAAAAATTACAAAAAATATCAAAAAATGTGCTTCAGTGAGTCACAAATATTTTCCAAAAAGGATTTAGAAAAATACAATAATTTAATTCAAAATATGGATGTCGTACATGTGCATGGTACAGTTAAAAAAAAAAGTGACTTTTAAATAGTGATTTTTAGAAACACCTATTGAAACTCAATTTTTACCATCTGGGTATTGAAATAAATTACATATTTGGAAACTAAACTTCAAGTACTACATTTTATGATTAGCAAATTTTTTGAAGATTCCATCTCTAAGTGCTTCAAAATTTAAGGTCAAATGTGTCAAATTCTGAAAATTAGGGAAAGCACTTCCACTTTTTGGCCAAAAAGTGAACTCAACTTCTTGCTAGCACCCTCTTCGTTTTTAGTTTGAGGTTCTTTCTTCTTGGGTGACATGATGTCCATTTTAGTTTCAAGTTTTTTCTTCTTGGGTAGAATGATGTTTAACTATCTTATTTCTCCTAGTGTATTTGAAATGTAGAATTCCAAACAATCTTGTACTTGTAAAACATAATTCACAGTTTAACTATCTACTTCTCCTATACTTCTAAAATGCACAATTCCAAAAAATATTGTACTCATAAAACTTAATTCACAAGAGTTTTGTGCACTTACTTGACTTACAATGGTTGAAAAGCTTAACCTCCTCAAACTCCCAGCTCTCGCATGATATTTTTTTATAAATGAGTGCAAAGAGAATGTCAAATTCTTGGTTTAATTTCTTTTGAGTGTAGTCATGTCAACATTAATATCAACCTTATGTCAAATATTTTGCTCGTAGTTTGAGTTTGAAAATGCACCATTTATTTTACAAGATCAGACAGTTGATGTGATTCATGCATTTAATACCACTTTATCACCACCACTTTCTATAACTGCCATGGGATAGAGGTTTATAAACTGCTATACTACATGCTTCTTTTCATTTCACCTTGGGGTAGCTGGATCCTTACCTCTATACCACAAGCTTGACTTGATTAACCCATGGTACGGTGGTTTGCATTAACAGTTACCACCATACTTCATGCTTTGTCACATCTTTCCATGGTATAACAGTTCATATTGCCCTATTGCATGCCTTTATGATCTTCCTTGTAGGATTGTGGGTATTCCCTATTTTATCGCACCATTCATTTTTCCTTCTCGAGGTATGGTGGTTTACGATGTATTTAAATTCTCTCATATTGCCTAACCATGTCCTCATCATAATACTTCCATGGTATGCCAGTAAACATCTTCATGTTGTCTATTACACACCGCCAACCTACCAAGGGTTCAAATTACTACCGCGGGACCATGGTAAGAGACTTTTAAGGGATTTGGAATGTTTTTAGCTGGACATGTTTTTCCTTAAGTATATATATGGTGAATTTTTAGCTTTGTATAGGTCTTTCAATGTCGATCAGACCTAGAAAATTTATATGTTTAGTAAAAAATAAAAAAGGAATATAAGGTTCAAGGCTTGGGTCATGGAGCTCAAGCTTAATTGTGATGATGTAGGAAATTTTTTAAGGTTCTAACAAACCTCATGATGAACTAGACTATGTTTTACCTTCATCTTGCTTGTGTTATATGTTTTTATGAGTTCTCTTATGAATTATCCATTTGACTACAAATTCTTTTTAATCTGTAAAATAAATTATATTTTAAGTTTCCATTTCTAGTTATCAATAGATTAGAAAGTCAATAGTTATCAACTTATGAATTCAATAAATTTTAATGTTGCAAGTATGAGGAATTTTGGTGGTGTTGTCATTAATGTTCTCATTGATGTCAACATAGTTCAATATGTTTCAAATTGTACATGTATAGTTGAGATTTTGTTGAGATGTTATGAGTACATGGATCTATCCTTATGATGTTGTAGATGTGCTGAATTGATGAGTTCCTAGGTGATTTGGAGAAAATTAATAAAGAGAGAAGTTAGAGTTATGAATGTGTTCAGAATTTGCTCCAAGTTTCTCCTATGTTGATCCTATTCTTGTGCAAATATGAAGGTTTTCTAATGGTGATATCTACTGAGTTGTAGCTTTTGGTTTGACAGGATATGAAAGTTACGTTCATTGGTGTGTGAACTATTATGGAAATGTTAGTCTTCTTTGGACTAGGAGAAATGTCTATGCTTCATAGTCCTTCATTGTTCTATTTTAGATCGTGCAAATCTAGAACATGTTTTATAATGATGTTCTTTGGGTATCGACAGAGATGTGTGTGGTTTGGTGATCTAGAAGTTAAATTTTAGTGTTCCTATATGTGTTTGTAGAGTCTAGATGGATTTATGGAAGGAGTTCAATGTTCAAAGAATATTGCACTTGCTATGGATGTATCTGAAGGAACCTAAGATGTTTTCTCGTTCCTAATGAAGTTTTATAGTGTCATTCACATGGGTATGTGCAAGATCATGATGGGCCAAAAAGTGGCAATATGTTGGGTATGTGGCTAACGACTAATTTTTAACCCAAAATTGATGAAACAAAAAGGGTTTTTAAAGGAGATTCTCATCTTTCCATAGATATAAATTATGCTTTACTTTGAATTTAATAAGTAATTATTATTCATTTTCTATTCAAATTATGACTAAATTTCTAATTGATAGGTTGATTGAAAAATATCTATAGATTTCAAACAGTTTCACATTTTTTGAATCCAAAACATGTGCCGCATTCTATTCTTTGCATACTATAGGTTTAAAAAAAGAAAAATTGAATTTCATGAAGTTTTGACCAAGTTAAGGTGGTCAAAAATATGATTTCTTATATTTTTTAAAAGATTGGAATAAAAAGTTCATAATTAATTATTTACTTGGAAAAAATTACAAAACAATATGCATCACAGTGGGGCATGATTCCGTTACTTATATCTAAAATCTTATAAAAAAATATCATCATTTTACTATGGTTAGGGTGGTCAGACAGACACCTACTTCTTATTTTTTCCTAAAATTTAAGTACCACTGCATTGAAATTTCAAATTTTCACCAAATAGATTTTTATTTTTTTAAAAGCCTAGTAGTTTAGAAATTACATTCAATTTGCTACAGATTCTATTCTTACATATTTTTTAAATAATATAGATAATTTATTCAAATTTTTATGTCAAGTTTTTTTTTAGACTGCAAGAATCGGGTAGCACGACCCCATATAAACTGCAGTGCACCTAGTAAAATTTTTAACGTGACCAGCGGCGCTGGCACGACACACCCTCCGGTACCATGGGGGTGGGGGAGACTAGACCTCGGGACCAACCTCCTGCAACAGGAAAGATTTAGCCAACCGAGCTAGGGCCCCAACCCCAAATTTTTATTTTTATGTCAAGTTGTGTAACTCTAATTTTTCTAAATTTTTTGCCACTTAAGGGCCTATTTTTTCCATTATGATCTTGCACATACCTGTGTGCTATATTCCTATTGGGAAGTGTGTACATCAATGTTCATTTGTGTTTTCATTAGTTTTGGCTAACCTAGTGTTTACACTTCATTTGAAGAATTAAATTTTATTAAGCAAGTGAGTGGTTTATCTAAGACATAATATTTTGGTCTTGGATAAATGTTTTATTGGTCCACTCTCATTCCTTTCCACTGCACGAATGTTGAGTTTCCAACCTAATTTAAATTTGTGAAATAAGGTGATGTTGCTGACCTTAGAGAGAGTTTCTAAGGTTGAAGACAGTATAAATGCAATTTTAATTGTGAAGAATTGGATGAGGATGCAAAATGATGAAGTAAGCCACAAATCAAAAGAGAAAAAGTGTGTGAAAGTGAGTTGAGGCAACCATACTTCATTGTGTTAGATTCCTGAAGGCAGTAAGATAAAGGTTTCTGCAATCTTCTGATCAAGGTTGTAGATGTGTGTTAAATGTTGTGGTGGATATTTTGTTCTATTTTGTATTAGTAGCAAGTGAGCCTCCTTGTTGGATAGTGAGTCCTTTTTGTAGGTAGTGAGCCTTCATAATTGGAAAGCAAGTCCTCTTTTGGGCAGTGAGCCTTTGTAATCAGTTTTGTAGTCTCTTTGTATTGTGAATTAATACTCACCATGGTTTTTCCCTCATTAGGTTTTCCACGTAAAAATATGGTGTTCATTTTGTTGATTTAACTTTTTTTATTTGTGTTTCATGTTCATACTTAATAACAAAACAACGTGGTTGTGGAATTGATAAGTGTTGAAGTTTTAAGTTTGGATTTTTGTGACAACTGATTCACCCACCCTCTCTATTGTCCTGCACCTTTTTAACAATTGGTATCAAATCTTTGGTTCCTTGGTGTAAAGCTTAACTACTTCAGGAAAATCTATTGATGCATAAGTTGGTGATCCCTATGTTCGATGGATTTGATTACAATGATTGGAAAGTGTAGATGAGAGGATATATTATTTCTCTTGGTTAAAATACCTAAAAGGCTATTGAGATGAAGTATGTTACTCTAGTGAGTGGTCCTACTACTGCAGATGAGGTTTCCACTTATGAGGAGAATGAGAAAGCAAGGTATGTTATTTACAGTGCTTTATCTAAAATTGAGTGGACTAAGGTTCTTTCTTTAGACACTACTTATGAAGTCTAGAATATGTTAGAAGAATTTTATGAAGGAAATGAAAGAGTAAATTTGACAAAGAAGTTGGTAGCAAAGCACATATATGAGAATTTGAAAATTGAAGAAGGTGAAGAATTCACAAGCTATTTCTAGAGGGTTGAGATGATAGAAAATGAAGTTAAGAATCAAGGGGGGAAACTAATTGATGAAGATATAATTGAGAAGATCCTAATCACCCTACTAGATTGCTACAGTGATAAGATCTCAGTTATTGAGGAGATGTATGATCTTAAGAAGTATACTAAAGAATGGTTATTCGACACATTGACAACATTTGTGATGAGAAAGTTTAGGAGAGAAGAAAAGACAAAAACAAAATTTAAGGAAATAAAGATTGAAGATGATCTAGATAGTAATGGTTTTGATGAGTTGGAATCAAACTTCACTAGAAAATTGAAGAAAGGTACCAGAAAGTATAAAGGTATGTTTCCCTTTAAATGTTTTAGTTGTGGTAATATTGGTCATTATGCTTCAAGATGTCTGAATAGAGTTGTACATAAGAAGAACAAGGATTATAAAGATAAGGATAGAAAGGATAAGAAACACAAGAAATTGTATTATGCTAAAGAAGAAGCTAAAATATCTAATGATGAATCTAATTATGAAGGTGATGATAGTGAATGCTTATTTTTAGCCTTGAAAATAAATTTGTCTACTAACCTTAGAAAATGTGCAAAGAAGAATGCTCCAAAAAACAAAAAGAATGGAATGGAAGGTACTATGGTCACCACCTTTCATGCTAAGTAGGATGAAGACTACTAGGTGATTGATAGTGGATGTTCTAATCACATGACCAGAGATAAGAGTAAGTTCACTAAACTTGAAAAGTATGATGGTGGCTTGGTCATGTTTGGTGATGATTCAGGAGCTAAGATTTGTGGAAAAGGTACAATTAAATTTGGAGTACACAACACTGATGACATATATTATGTAAAGGGTTTGAGACATAACATTTTGAGTGTTGGATAGATGTGTAGCAATGGTTTTAAACTTTTGTTTCAAAATAGTACCTATGAAATCAAAAAAGGATCTAGAGATATGGTTGCTACTAGAAGGAGAACTCATGGAAACATCGATTAGCTCAAGGGAGTTGATGTCCAATGCCTTGTATCTCAATTCAATGAAAGTTGGTTATGGCACCAGAGAATGGGACATGTAAACTTTGATAATCTAGTTAGAATCAGTTCAAGAGATGTTTTCTAAGGTCTGTCGAGAATCACAAAGCTTGCTAATACTATTTGCAGAAGTTGTCAATTGGGGAAATAAACAAGATGTATTTTTAAAGGATAAGAGCAATCTACTACCAAAATGCTAGAATTAATTCATACTGACCTATGTGGTCTGACTAGAATAGTAATTTTGAATGGTGATAGTTATTTCATGCTTCTTATTGATGATTATTCTTGAATGACATGGGTTGCTTTTCTTAAAGAGAAGACTTAGGCTCTAGATAGGTTTAAAGTGTTCAAAGCAAGAGTGGAAAATGAAGTAAATCTGAAAATCAAATTTTTGAGATATAATAGAGGTGGAGAATTCACTTCTAGTGATTTAATACATTTTGTGAACAAGATGGCATAAAAATATAATTTTATGCTTTGAGAAGCCCTCAACAGAATGGGGTAATTGAGAGGAAAAACCAAATGTACAGGAAGTTGCGAGAACCATGATGAAAGAATCAAATGTACCAAATGTGTATTAGAGAGAGGAAATACACACTATTTTTTATGTTCTTAAAAAATTTCAGATTAGGGGCAACATCACAAAGACTTCTTTTGAGTTATGGACTAGTAAGAATCCTACTATGAAGTACTTTAAGGTATTTCAAAGTAGATGTTACATTAAAAGAGATGATGAAAATCTTGAAAAAATTGATGTTAAGTGTGATGAAGAAATTTTTCTTGGGTACTCCACTACTAGCAAGGCATATAGATGCTTCAATAAAAGATTGAGGAAGATTGTTGAAAGTGCTAATGTGAAAGTTGATGAAGACATGCACATACCGATTGAGATAAGTGAAGTTGAACCTAATGATCCTGTCTGTGGAAAAGTACCTAAAGAGAATAAGGAGAAGGAAGAAGAAGAAGAAGAAGAAGAAGAAGAAGAAGAAATCCTAGAACCTATTGTTAAGACTCCTAAGTATGTGCAGAAGAATCATCTAGAGGAACAGATAATTGTAGATAGGAGTGAAGGTGTGAAGAAAAGAAGTAAAGTAGTAGCTAAGGTAAATTTGTGTTTACTCTTTAAAATTGAACCTAAGTCTATGAGTGAGGCATGTGAAGATGAGAGTTGGATGAAAGCTATGAAAGAAGAGTTGCAACAAATAAAAAAGAATGAGACATGGGAATTAGTTCCTAGACCTATGAATAAGAATGTAACTAGTTCAAAATGGGTGTTCTGAAATAAGCTGAATGAAAATGGTGATGTTATAAGGAATAAAGGAAGACTTGTATGCAAGGAATACTCACAAATTGAAAGTATACACTTTGAAGAAAAATTTGAACCTATGGCTATAATGCAAGCTATTAGAATGTTTTTGGAAATTTATGCCCACAAGGAATTTAAAGTATATCAGATGGATTTCAAGTCAACATTTCTAAATGGTGAATTGGAGGAAGAAGTATACATGAAACAACCTAAAGGATTTCAGCTATCTGACAAATCGGATATGGTTTATAAGTTAAAGAATGCATTGTATGGACTGAAGTAAGATCCCAGAGCTTGGTATGCAAGATTGGATAGATAATTGACAAAGAAAGGATTCAACAAAGACTATGCTAACAACAATCTTTACTTCAAAGTGCAAGGTAACAAAATGTTGATAGTAGTTGTATATGTTGATGATATCATCTTTGGTGGAAATGAAGGTATGTGTAAGAGATTTGTAGAAGAAATGCAAAAAGAAAATTGAAATGTCTATGATTGGTGAGTTGAATTTCTTTCTTGGTCTTCAAGTAAATAACACTGATAAAGGGATATTCATTTCATAATATATGTACATGAAAGAACTGTTGAAGAAGTTTGGAATGGATGGCTCCAAACCAGTTAGTACTCCTATGGTAACTGGATGTAAGTTGAGTAAAGATAATGAATTTGCTAAAATTGATCAGAGCAAATATAGATCTATGATTGGTGGACTATTGTATCTTACTGCTACCACACTGGTTATTATTCATGTAGTATGTTTAGTTTCCAAATTTAAATAAGATCCTAAAGAGGCACATGTTATAGCTATAAAGAGGATGTTTAGATATCTTAAAGGTACACCAGATAATGGCTTATGGTATCCTAAGGGTGTTGATCTCACTTTGAGTGCTTATACCGATGCAAACTGGGATGGTTGTGTGGATGACTAAAAGAGTACCAGTGGGGATAATTTTTTATTGGTAGAAGATTGGTTTCTTTTTTGAGTAAGAAACAAGACTCAATTTCTTTATCCACTATAGAGGTAGAATATATTGCTGCAACATCCTATTGTACACAGGTTTTGTGGATGAAGAAAACTCTGAAAGACATTGGAGTAATATGTGATGAGCCTATTCCTATTTTTTGTGACAACACAAGTGCTATAAAAATTTCAAAGAATCTGGTTATGCATTCAAGAACAAAACACATATCTATCAAATATCACTTCCTAAGAGAAAAAGTGTTGGAGAATGAAGTCAGGTTAGATTATGTGACAACAAAGGAAAAAATTCTAGATATGTTTACTAAGGCTCTTCTAAAGGATACCTTTGAGCATCTTAGGGAGAGGTTGGGGGTCATTGGCCCTCCAAACTAGGTGCACATGAAGCTGTATCAGTCTAGTGAATTCGCATATCCTTTATTTATTTGGACTAATGAATTGGTCTACTCCGCATAAGGATTAGAAAAGGTTTTAAGTGTTGCATAGTATAAGTTGAATGGTGCAGTCCTAAGGGGGAGTGATCAAAGTTTTTGATTGTTTCCATTGATTTCAAGGGGGAGAGAAAGTCGTGTGAAAAATAGTAGCAAAGGAAGAGAAGGTTTTCTCTCAAAATATTGTGTAGGATGTTGTCTTTGATGGTTCTTCACATCATATGTTGTCATCAATGACAAAGGGGGAGATTGTAGCAACTATGAGCAAGATTGGTGGTGTTGCCATTAATGTTGTCATTGATGTCAACATAGTTTAGTATGTTACAGATTGCACATGTATAGTTGAGATGCTATTGAGATGTTGTGAGTACATGGAGTTATCCTTATGATGTTATATATGTGCTGAATTGATGAGCTCACAAGTGATTTAGAGAAAATTAATAAAGAGAGAAATCAAAGTTATGAATGCGTTCAAAATATGCTTCGCTATGTGCTCCTCATTTCTCCTATGTTGATCCTATGCTTGTGGCAATTTGAAAGTTTGCTAATGGTGATCTAATGGTAATATCTACTAAGTTGAAGCTTCTAGTTTGAGGCGATGTGAAAGTTACATTCACCATTGTGTGAACTGTTATGGTAGACTTGCTCTTCTATGGATTGGGAGAAATGTTTATCTCCATAGTCCTCCACTATTTTGTTTTAGATCTTGTGGATTTGGAACATGTCTTATAATGATGTTCTCTAGGTATTAGCAAAGATGCATGTGGTTTGGTGATCCAGAAGTCAAGTTTCAGTGTTGTTGTATGTGTTTTCACATTTCAGATGGACTGATGGAAGGAGTTTAGTGTTTGAAGATTTTTGCACTTGCTATGAATGTATCTAGAGGAACCTAAGATGTGTTCTTGTGCATAATGAAGTGTTTTGTGTTGTCCACATGCTATCTTCCTATTGGGAAGTATGTACATCAATGTTCATTTGTGTTTTCATTATGTTTGGCTGACCTAGTGTTTATAGTTCATTTGGGGAATTAAATTTAATTAAGGAAGCATGTGGTTGATCTAAGACATTATCATTCCTTTCCACCATAGGAATGTTGAGTTGTCAACCTAATTTGAATTTATGAAATAAAGCATATGTGGCCGACCTTGGAGAATGTTTCTAAGGTTGAAGATGGTATAAATGCAAGTCAAATTGCAAAGAATTGGATGTGGATGCAAAGTGGTGAAGTAAGCCACAAATCAAAAGAGTAGAAGTGTGTGAAAGTGAGTTGAGGCAACAATACTTCATTGTGTTAGATTCCTGAAGGTAGTGAGCTAAAGGTTTCTACAATCTTCTAATCAAGGCTGTTGATGTGTATTAATTGTTGTGGTGGATCTTTTGTTCTCTTTGTATCAACGGGTAGTAAGCCTCCCTATTGGAAAATGATTCCTTTCTATAGGCAGTGTGCCTTTCTATTTGGACAGTGATTCATCTTCTTGGAAATGAGCCCTTGGCAGCGAGCCTTTGTAATTGGTTTTGTAATCTCTTTATATTTTGAGTTAATCCTCACCATGGTTTTTCCCTCATTGGGTTTTCCACGTAAAAAAATGGTGTTCATTGTATTGATTTTACTTTCTATTATTTGTGTTTCATGTTCATACTTAATAACAGAATGGTGTGCTTGTGGAATTTGTGTTAAAGTTGTAAGTTTGGATTTGTGTGACAACTAATTCACCTCCCCTCTTAGTTTTCTTGCTCCTTTTTAAAATTTTACTAATTCAAGTTATTGATTTATACATTATTGTTTATTTAGGCTTTAAGAAATGAAGACAATGACTATAAGGTGCAAATTAGACGATAGTGATCATGATGTTAAAATTATAGAGACAAAATATGAGTGTGTGTGTACTAAAAAAGTGGCCAAGAATAATGAATATTTTTTGAGTCTTTGTTTGAAAAGGAAAGTTGTAAATCAACTAAGTAGTATATTATTTGTTTAATAGTGTTTAATCAAATTTTATAGGAAAGGTCTTTATGTATATAAGACATAATATGTTTTTTTTTTGGTTTTATAGGCAACAAAAAGAGTGCAAAAAATGTGGAGAGAAAAAAAAAGGAAAAAAAGATACAGTGATGCCATCTCATAGAATCCAACGCTTTTGTGATTCAAAAAATGTAGTTGGTGAAAATGATAGTTGTGATGATGTGCAACCTAGTATAGCACATGGTGATGTGCAACCTGATATAGTACATTGTGATGTGCAATCTATATATAGCACATGGTGATGTGTAGACTAATATAGCACATGGTGATGTGCAATGTTGTGATGATCTCTTAGGACTAAGTCTAAGAGAGATTATTGAAAACATCAGCGTAAAGGAATAATAGGTCTGTAGATGCTTTTTCAACATTAAAATATGTGTTTAATAATGTGGAATCCATGGAGACCGGTATTAATCTACCTACTCATGCCACATCTTATGTGGCCAATGAGCATGAAGTTTCAGTTAATGAGAGTCATGAATAGAGACTGCTTGCATCGATTGTGCCTCAAAGTGCACCTATTGCATCTAGAACTTTTGATGTAACTAGTGGATCGGCCAAAAATACTGGTAGTAGTAATTTAATAGAATATGTGGATGCCTTTGTCAAAAGACAAAGATTGAGTCAAGATTTGTATGGATTTACTGAGAGGAATGCAAAAGAAAGAAAATTAGAAGTCAAGAAGTCATTCTTGCTTGAAGTATCAAGAGATGGTGAGCCTATTGGGCAAAATGTTACAAAGTGGGCCACC
>VDFB02281492.1:649699910-649785180 GCA_007258455.2 Sequoia sempervirens
AGTTTAGGGTTTCACCAAGAAATGCTAGTTTCAAGGTATTTTTGAAGACAAAGAGCTCTCTTGAGCTAGGGCATGATAGAATAGTTAGAATGGTAGTGGAGGTGTTGAGGTAGTGACTTTGGTGAAATGAAGCAAGGGTGAACAATTTTTTTCATTCTTAACCTTGATGGCTCTCAGTTTATCTAAAATGGTAAAGTATACAACATTCATTAACTTTGAACTATTGTTTAGTTTGATAAATAGTGTTGGGTTTGTTTTAAAATGGTGTTTCATTAATTTGTAACTATTTCTTTTGAAACCTTAGTCAGTTTTTAACAAAAGCACAAAACCATTTTGTGATTAAGGATTAAAGTGCATACAAATCAGTTATGAAGATGGTAGTTTTTTTTCAGTTCAAAGACAATGAACATTATAAAAACTATGTTAAAAGATAGTTAGAAGGTGGTGTCACATTGGTGACTTGACATGAGGTAGTTTGGTACAGTTTGAATATAGTTTTCTTGTCAGTTATAAGCTTGAACAGGGGCATTTTTTAAGATAGTTAAAAGGATATGTGTGAAATTTATGTGAAAGGAAGTAACCATTCTTGGAATGTATGTATAAATAGTGATTTATCATTCTTTTATGTTTGATGCTTTTAATAGAGTTATCATGTTGAATGTGTAGACAAAATTATGTAATTGAAGTTTTGCAAAAATGATGCAAAATAGAGTGTATAACTAATATATTTGATATTTTAGAGATTCTAGTGAATGAATATTTAAGATATTAAGTGTATTATATTAGAGGTGAAATATGATTTGTATATAAATATAATGATCCTCGATATTTAAATTCTTTATTGAGAAATGTATGATGAAGTTAAAATGATCAAGTCAATGAGATAGATTGATCATTGCATGTGAGGCAAATGTTTGTATACCAATGAGGCAAATGTGTGTATCCCAATGAGGCATTCTTGTAACTAGTGAGGTTCTTTGGTCAGTGAGGACATTCTAGCCAGTGAGGCATTGTTTTATTGCTAGTGAGGCATTTGAAATCTATCAGTGACATAATATTGCCAGTGAGGTATTGTAAACAAAAAGTTTTCATATTAAGCCAGTGAGGCATCAATTCTAGAGTGGTTTTTATCCCTAGAGGGTTTGCCACTCATCAAATTATTTGTCTTATGGTCTCAATGTTTTGATGTGATATTGTTTCATGATTGTGATGATATTTTGTTTTCTTTAATATTTCTTATTTCAGTTCTTCAATGATTGCATTCAATTCATGAATGTTTTTATCACTGAAATATTAAGAGCATAAATTATTCAATTATTTTTCAAGGAAAAAGTTTAAAAATTGTCTAAGACACTGATTCGCTCCCCCTCTTAGTGTCTTCCTCACACCAAGAAGTGTATCTTTCAAAGGAAAAACATAATATCAAAACCTGTATTTTTTGTAGTGCACAATTCTTTAGCAGCATCATTTATTATCAAGAAGTTGCAAATGATACTCAATGGTGGTGGCTCATTTGGCTACAAATAATGAATTCACTATCTTGGAATGTCTCAAGACATTGAGGACAACACCAGTGTCAATGAAAAGATGTAAGAATACTCTAATGAAAGCAACTGAAGAGCTATAAGGAAAATAGAGATAAATGCATTTCATGTGAACATACTAGAGCACAAACACCTAGAAAAGGAAATGAAAAATATAGGGCTAAATGGAGGTTCCAAGAGCACAAACACCCAAAAAAATTCCATGACCTAGAATTCTTCTCAATATAATTATGTCTACAACCATGAAAGGAGTTTTGGGAGAAATGCAAGTGTTAGAAGGCAGCCACAAGTTACACAAATGAAACCCAAAGATTTTGTGTCAAATATCAAAGGATTTTGGACCCATTTTTTTCAAAATATAAATCGAGAAGCCACAAAATATACTTAAAATATGAAGAATTTTAACCATTTTTTAGAATGGCAATGTAGAACTCAAAAAATATGAGGTAAGCATGAGTACAAAGTTCAAAGTTTTGAGAGTTTACCTCATAGCCTAGAGAAGATTCAAACACTTTAAAAATAGAGAAACCCTTCTCCCAGATGTCAAATACGAGCTCCATGAAAAGGCCAATATTAGCCTCAAGACATAGAAAGAAGTATTATCATGCCCAAAAAATGTAGAGGTCGTGGCCTTGAAAACATAGAAGTGCCTCATAAATAGAGAATGTAACAAATTAAATGTAGAAAATAATGGAACCCATGAAGTGTTATGCTCATAATGCATACAAGAGGAAAATCTTCATCATTTTCATATTTATCAAGCTCAATTTGAGCCTCTTAATGTACAAAGAAAGAACAAAAATATTGAATGGTGAAGAGCTTACCCAAGTTTTGTTTCAAAGAGAATTCATTCTAATTCCTATAGAAAAAATCTCCAAAAACTCTTCAATTGTGGCCTCAACGAAAAGGAACGTATTGACAGAGAGGAACAAGAGAAAATGCATGAGTAAATAGAGAAAATCCACGGGTCTACATCCCAGCAAAGGCATTCAAAATGAAGGAAATTCAAAGGCTTATGCATATTCAATAGAATGAGATACTCACCATGTAGATTTCCTAAGGAGAAGGCTCCTAAAAATCAATGAAAAGTTGAAAGAAACCCTAGCTCAATGAGAGAAAAGTGGAGATTGAATGGTTTTTTTGTAGGGTTTTCTATTTTCCCTAAGTTAGCCTCATATTTTTTTCACAATGATTTAAAATTCAATGCCTTAACTAATACTTTGCTCTCTTCACTTTTATGTCGAGTTTTCATGCCTTAGGTATTTTTTAATTTTTGGAGAAAATCATGTGACCTTTGATTTATTTCTTTGTGATTTTTTTAAAGGTCAAATGCCTAATATTTTATACTTGGATTTTTTTTTATCAAAGCCATACTTTTCCTTGTGTTAAAAAAATCAAAACAAAGTCAAATATTTTTCCCTCTTTCTTTTGCAAAAAATTGAAAATGCAAATATTGTAAGGCATTATTTAACCAATATTCCTATAAATTGCTTGTGTAATTGTCATTAAAGGTAGTAAAATAAAGCAAGTGCTAGGTGCCCTCATAGAATATTTCCTTTTTCAGTTTGAGTCTCATTGTGAAAAATAAAATAAAAACTGAGTGAACTAGGTCTTCTATTCCTATTTTTAGTCAGTTTTGGGTGATTTTTTTAGTCCTTTTGGGTAACCCTCTTGGGAGGGAAACTTTCCATATTTTCTCACTCAATTTCAATTAGTTTAGGCCCTATTTTGGATATTTTTCTTCTTGTTCGAAAATAGCATTGAGGTTCTACTTTGGAGAGCAGTTCACTCAAATTTTTCCCTTCTAACTCTTGGAGACATATTGGAGGCATATATTGGAGAAAGACTTAGTTTTTTCTCATTTAAGATTTGCTTCTTTCTCTCTTGATCACTTGCAGAGAGCTTTGTAAGCCTTTATTTTTACTTAGATTTGCATGTTTTGATACTCCTTTCAGATCAACAAAATCAATAGAGCATTCCTATCTCATGATTGTTGTCTCATTTTGCAATAGTGATTTGATGTTTCATTGTGATCCTAAGAATTGAATTCTTTTTATGTCTCATTATTGTAAATCTGTATGCAAAAATTTCATATAATAGAGGTTGTATGTTGTGTTTTATTTTCAAACCTTCATACAAGTAACTTTAGTGTTGTGTGTTTCCTATGAGACTACAAGATTTAATGCTTTAAGAGATGATTATGAGTTTAGTTAGCAAGTCAGTTTAAAGTTCTAGTGCATCACCCCTTTAGGTTTTAGGATTTTAGTTTTCAAAGTTATCCTAATATCCTTTTCTTCAAAAAAATCTTTAGTTTAGGTGATCTTCCAAGGGAACCAACTCTCTCTGGATATTTTTTCTCATCATATGTTACCCACAACTTGAGAATGTTTCCATGTTTCCAAAAAATAGTTGAGTCAAACTTAGCTTATATGCAATCCTGATTGACAACACATAGTCTATATTTCTATTTCCTTTATCATATTTTCTATCTCATGTCTTTCTTGGCTATTTGTGAAGGTAAAAACACAAAAGTAGTGGTTTGACTAAGGAAAATCCTTACAAAACCCCAACATTTTTCCTTTCTTGGCTATTTGTAGGTGTATGTATGCATGGAGCTTGCTAGCCAACTAGACTTTTAGTGAGTTGGTCTATGTCACTTTTTTTTTTCATCTCCTCCTTCACCATCTCTTGCAGTCATTTCCTATATTTTTTATTCTATTTGGTTTGTTAAATATTATTAGCTAGGTTGTCAATAGGTTTTTTGGCTTTCCATATTGTACTTTTCACTTTAGCCATATAGATGCCAACACACTAGTAGTAATGAAGGGAGGTCTCATAAGACTCCAAGGACATAACTTCTATGATCGCCTCACACTTTAAATGTGGAGTTGATGGAGCTTCTAGGTTGCTGCAATGCTCATAAAATAAGTGCAAGAATGTTGCTTAAAAGAGTGAAGAAGTTGTAAAAGATTGCTAGAGGATTGCTAGAGAATTGATAGAGAGTTAAATGAAGTGAGAATAGATGTTTTTGAAGATGGGATGAGAAGTAATAAAGTGTTTTGGGGTTGGTTGGTCAAAGAGGGATTTTAAAATTTGACCATAATCAGGTGTGTAACACCTCTTCCAACTTCATATGCATGAATCCATTAGGTATGGCAACGCGCTGCACAAATGTCTGCATGCCACATATTCATACTTGACAAATATTCTCTCACCAATGCAAAAGATGAATGCAAAGTAGATGGAAGGAAAGTGGGTGATGTGGAATTTCACCTTTAGATTTCATTTTCTAAGGTGAGGGTATGCGAAAGGGGAATTTTCTTAAGGGGTGAAAATTTTCTCCTATACATTTTCTCCCACTATAACAAGCACACATATTAATGAGCACTAGGTAAAGTAGATCAAAGAGTTAGTAGGGTTAGAAATGTATACCTAAACCATCGAGGAAGCATACCATGATCATCAACCCCCTACTATATCAGACCATGTGAAGAATGCATGAGGAAAAGTAAAAATAAAAAATTGGGTCAACATGGAATGGAAGCCTAAATTCCCCCAACACTTTGCATCATCCCCAATTTTCCAAAAATAAAGACACATAACAGAGGAAGAATGATGATACAAATAGAAGAAGGTTTACAAAAAAAATTCACTCCTCTACCCAAGCACCAACAAGGGTGACAAGGGTCATCTAGGTACACATAACAAGAGCATGGGGGGAACACATCAAAACACACACATCTAATCTGAATACAAAGGAGGGGCCTCCCCCTAATACTTATTGAAAAAGAGGTCATTCGCTTCCCAATCTAGATCATTGTAAGGGGAAGGAGGATGAGGCTACAATGGTGGAATATTAAGGGGAGGTGCTTCTGACCCTCCTACAACAAGGCCTAAGGAAGAATTCCTTAGAAGGTCTTCTCTACTAGGCTCTTGTGGATCGTCAATGATTTTGCAAAGATCACCCACAAGGCTAGAACTTTTTCCAAAGAGTTAAACATGCACTTTCTAGAAGTGCCATGTCATACCTCAATGGACAAGGAGGATGGCACCTAAGATTCACTGCTTGGCTCACCGAATGACTTGGGATTGGTGACAAACTCAGGGGAAGTTGGAACTTGTTCTATTACTAGAACAAAACAAGCTAGCGTAGGACCACCCTTTGGAGAAGGTGGGATCCTCTTATGCCCTCCATTGCTAGGATGACCAACATCCTCTTTCTACTTTGTTGGAGAATGTGAACTCCCCACAGATGAGGCAAGAGGTGTAAAGGAGGAAGAGAAAACCATGGTAGACACCATCAAGGTATTCAACATTTCCATAGGTTTAGGGAGTAGCGGGATGTTCAGAAGGGACATTAGCAGAGGTGGCTCAACTGAAGGAATGATAAAAACCTACACCATTTTAGAGTTAGGTGCACTCACTCTTGTAGTAGGAGCCAGAAGCAAGACTAAAATTGATTGAATAGAAGCACAAGGGAGGAGAGAGGAGGATGCACCAGGAGGCCCTGAAGTAGGGGTAGTTATCTTATGTTCCTTTTTCTGCAAAGTAGCCTACTTAACTGCTAGATCATTTTTCTATAGCTTGCACTCACATGCAAGGTAGTTTCTACAACTCTTTGTGCTAGAGACTAGGTGTTGTGAAGGGAGAGAAGGGTCCTACTCAGCCATAAGGGTGTCAATCACAGTCATCTCTAGCAGAGGGATAGGCTCCTAAATGGGAGCATGAGGAAAAGGTTGAGAAACAACAAGGGGAGTTGAATCTAGTTCCTCAATGGTGGGTCTCTTCCCATTCATTTCTTTAGGAGTAGGATTTGTGGGAGGCCATAAAGGTTGAGACATAGAGGATTCCCCTTGGGGATCCTTTCTTCTACCATATCAAATAGGCCTAGACTCCATGGGTAGAATAGGAAGTTCAAATGTAAGACCCTTGGGCTTTTGCGAGGCGAGCACCATAGGGTTCTCCTGCAAACACGGAGTAGAATTCAATGATGCCACAATAGTGTGAGAGGAATTATTAGGTTGGATAGAAAAAGAAGAAGAGGAACCTCTAGAGCACTTCTCTTTTACTCTTCTATGGGCCTTGAAGGCATCACTATCAACTTTCCAACAAGCCTTATGTGAGAAAACATAAGGTGATCAAGGGTATCTCACTGTACACATTAAGTACCCTTTCTTGTACTTCTAATAAGTCTAGTACAAGAGGTCCTTCCTAGGAAAGAGAGGACCAAAAAGTGTAGGCCAAAAGTGGTCTAAAGAATAGCTACCTTGCATAACCAGTGGTCTATAATTCATGTCATCAATCACATGTACTAAATCCTCATGGGTAAAATTCAAAAATTTATACACAACCGAAAGAACTATGTTCATAGCTACTAACTAGGGGACACCCAACTTCACTTTGAAGAGTCTAGACCTTGGGATTATGTCAAACAATAGGTTTACTAACTTAGGTCCAACAAGGATTGACAAAATGATGCTACCAAGAGGAGATACAATTTTTTTTGTTATGCGTACGGATGGTGCTCACAAGTGCATCATACCTATCTTTATGTAGAAAGTTAATTAACATAATCTCCTCAGTTATGATATTCACTTGAGATTTCAATTCAACAAGAACTCCTACTATAGTGTTCCTGTTGATTCACAGATGGATATAAATAGGAGATGGTTCTCTATTAAAACCCATTGATAGGTCTTGCAAGGTGAAGGTTATACCTAGACTACTACTCAGAGTCTATGTAGAGGGGATAGGAAAATGCAAGAAAGAGACCATCACACACACTAAATGACACTCTAACAAATCCCCCAAAGGTTTGAAATAGGATAGTGACCTAATTAAGGCTTTGTTTCACAACACTTATGGAACCTTCCAAGTATGCCTACTAGGGGTCCCAAGTTGGGATGTAAGGTGAAATTCCTCACAATACTTGCACCAAAAATGTAAGAGAGGGGGACCAACCATGTCAAGGCTCCAGGTCACAAAGAGATGAGAGAAGAGGGCTGCCCTAAGTTACCTCACTCTAAAGGATTTCTTGGGGTGAGGATCATGAATGGAGAGCATTGTATAGTACTTTTGTCACTCTATAGAGTCAAAATTATGGTCTAGGCTAGACGAGCTAGTTTTTGGCATTAGTACTGCACCTCAGATAGCTCTCTATCTGAGCACGATAGTGTAGTTTTGGGATGTTAGTGTGGTACACAGGTGTTTGTATGACTAGAAATGCAAAATAGAGTAAAAACTATCAAAAAACCTATTGACGCCCTAGCTAGTTGATTGTGATAGGAAAAACAAAATGAGAAAGTACGAGAAATAGCGATGGAGATGATAAAACAAGTCGATGGAAGCTTAGGCGATGAAGATATTCTCACAAAAGCGTTGATTCACTAGCTACCTCCACCCACATGTCCACCTACACACAAGAAAGAGGGGAAATTATTGGGGTTTGTATAGGGGCTTGCCTCAGTTAGATCCCTACTTTGGTGATTCCACCTCCATGGACAACCAAAAAGCAACAGAGTATAATATGTGATAAAGAAAGTAGAAAGAAAGGAAGATTCCAATGAACACTACAAAACAATATTATGATACTCTATCAAATCACAAAGGAGAGTCAATCATTACCACCTCCACCCAAAATCTCACTAGCCAATGGAGAAGAATGCAAGGTATAGACTTGGCAATGTCACGACAGTCACAATAGTGATGAAATGAGGTCTCACAAGACTTGAAGCCCACAACTTCTATGATAGCCTCACAATTGCAATGTGGAGTTGATGGAGCTTCAAAGCTACCACAATGCTCATAAAATGAAGTGCTAGAATGTTGTTTGAAAGAGTGAAGAAGCTGTAGAAGAGTGTTAGAGGATTTCTAGAGAATTTCTAGAGAATTGATAGAGAATTGCTAGAGAGTGAAATTAAGTGAGAAAGGATGTTTTTGAAGGTGGGACGAGAAGGAATAAATCAATTTTTAGGTTGGTTCGTCGAAGAGGGATGTTACAATTCATCCCCAATTGGGTGTGTAATGCCTATTCCAACTTCAGACATAGGAATCCATCAGGGATGGTAGCACGCCACATAGACATTTGCACATTGCACATTTGTCCCCAACAAATATTCTCTCACCGACACACAAGACAAACACCAAGTGGATGGAAGGAAATTGGGTGATGTGGATTTTTTCCTTCGTATTTTATTTTCTAAGGTGAGGGTTGGTTGGTCAAGGAGGGACATTACAATTTGGTCCCAATCGAGTGTGCAATTCCTTTGCCAACTTTAGATGCAGGAATCTACCAGGGATAGTAGCACACCATACAAATGTTTGCATGCTATGTGCTCATCCTTGAATAATATTCTCTCACTAACACACATGACTAACACCAAGTGGATGGAAGGAAGCTAGGTGATGTGGAATTTTTCCTTCAGATTTGATTTTCTAAGGTGAGGGTATGTGTAAGGGAAATTTTCTTATGGGGTGCAAATTCACTCCTATATAATTTTACATAGCTAAATTCCTTGTTTTAAGCTTTTGTTTGTTGTTCAGACCTTTCTATTTTAGTTTTCATATTTTCTATTACATTTGAATCATTACAACTAGCATAACTTAAATTCATTGCAATTGTGGATAGAATTAGATTCTTGTACTTTTCATATTCAACATTAGTTGATAGCTCAATTAGATTAATTTACATTTGGTATACATTAGAAAGAAAAACCAAAAACAAGGTCAAACAATTAAACCACTTGGATAAAGTATATCTATTTGACTATGTCAAATCTCTTCTTCCAAGTTAACCTAACCCTCAAGACTCTTAGTAGTGATGACTTTGAAATGTTAGATGAATCCCTTGAGGATTTCATCTTACAAAGTTCATCCACTAAGGCTTGTTATGAAAAACTAAAAACAAGAGATGTTAATGTGATCCAACCTCAACTTATCCTATACCCACCTTCACACAAAACTCAAATTCAAAACAAGCCTAAATTTACCCTTTAGCCACCTAGAAACAATGTCTTGCAACATTCAAATAATAGAACCATTGCTCACACATATAACACCTGAAACAATCTACAACCAAAACAAACAACCTCAATATCCTTACCTTTACCCAACTCCATTTTTCCTAGAGTGCTCCTCATCCACCTTTGAATAGTTTAAAGGAGTATGATCTTGTTGAACAACTTAAGAATACTCTTGCAAAAATATCCCAATGGGATTTTTTTCAAAACTCTCCTAATTATCACATAATGCTTCAAACACCCTTACAACAAGTTGTGATCCCTCCCAATACAAATGTAAATGATGTAGCAACTCTAATACATGGAATGCATACAATTAATGTAGACATTATCTTTCATCAACATGAGCTCCATCCCTTGGAGATGAGAAAGAGACATGATTCCTTCATGATAATATAAAAATTCAATAGAACGAGAATAAAAAGGACCCTTGCGGATAATGGCTCAGCCCTTAATGTATGCACTGTGAAACTTTTATATAGATTTGGAATAGAAAATTAAAAATAGAACTTGACTGCTTATTGATTCAAGGATTTGATAACGTAGGAAAGCAACTGCTCAGTGTGATTACTTTACCTATTACAATAAAAAATGCTACCTTACAAACTCCTATTCATGTTATGCCTCATGACCTTTCATACAATCTTCTTCTAGGAAGACTGTGGATTCATGAGATGCATACGGTGCCTTTGACCCTTCATCGTATCATGAAGTATGTCTATAACAACAAGGTATACTGAGCTGAAATAGGCCCTGAGCCTAAAATTCACTTACTAGTTTAAAAAGGAATGACAAGTCCTCTAAGCACATTAATTCCAACATCAAACATGGAACCCATGAAGGAGTAAAAAAAATAGATTGAAAAAGTGTCAAAATTATTGGATGATGATTGGGGTTCTTTAGAATTCACACCCTAATTTATGGGAGAGTACATAATCACAAATAAAGTAGATGAAAAGCAAAAATAACCAATGGTAATGTCCACACAAAATTCATAAGAACAATCACAAGCATCTACCATGTCCACTTTAGAGGAAGACACAATTTATATAAAAAACTTTGATGAGATAGATTATCAACAACTACCAAACCCAAAAGAAATGGAAAGACTTTATGGGATAGGTTATGAACTCATGAAACAATTGGGTTATAGTGGAAAAGTATGTGGAAAGAAATAACAAGGCATTCATGTTTCTGTAGAACCTAATACATAAGAAACAAAAAATGGTTTGGGTTATTTCCCTTCTAAGATTATGCAAGAAATAAAGAGACCCTCACTAAACATCAACACCATCATGTGTAATCCTAAAACAACTCTCACCTTGAAGCATCTAGAATTGATTGATATAAATTATGAAGAATCATTGGGGTATATCAAAGATGATGAAGCTTTGAAAATATTGCTAGGAGTTTATGACAAACCATTCACTAATAAGAAACAAGTTACATGTGCTATGATTAGTACCAAGAAAAAATATGGAAAAGATGAAAGTAGTAAAGTTGACATGAGCAAAGAAGAATATAACCTTGAATTTTTGAAGAAAAATGTCATTCCCTTAGGAGATATAGTGGGAATATAGATGGACATTAATAATGAAGATAAGGTGATTAAAATAGGAAAGTTCCTCGATGATGAAGAACAAGAAGACCATGCAAATTTACTTCATGAATTTCTTGAATTGTTTGCTTGGGCTTATTTAGATATGTCAGGAATTGATCCTAATATTGTAACACATAATATAGTCCCCACTAAAAATGCTAAGCCCATTAGACAAAAGGTTTGGAAAATGAACCGTAAGATAGCCTTACTAGTTAAGGTTGAGATTGTAAACCTCCTTGAAGCTAGTTTTATAAGACCTATAGATTATTCTCCTTTGATCTCAAATATTTTCACAGTTGAAAAACTAGATAATCATATTAGTATGTGTACAAAATTTCATGATTTGAATAAAGCATCTTTAAAAGATGACTTTCCCCTTCCTAATATTGATATGATAGTAGACTTGACTACAAGACATGCTTTGTTCTCATTCATGGATAGATTTTCTAGGTAGAATCAAATCTTTATCAACCCTTGAGATAAATATAAGATAATATTTACAACAGCTTCGGTAGCATTTACAATAGCCTGGGGAAAATTTTGTTGGGTAATGATTCCTTTTGGACTGAATAATGTGGGTGTGACATATCAACAAGCGATGACATTGATATTTCACAATTACATACATAATATTTTGGAAGATTATGTTACTAATATCCTCGCCAAATATTTAACAAGATAAGATAATGTGAATGTCCTTCAAAAAATATTTGAGTGAATGCAAAAATACAACATGATATTGAATATGAAAAAGTGTATCTTTGGTGTAGATATTGGAAAAATTCTAGGTTTTATTGTATCTCATAGAGGCATTGAGGTGGACATGAAGAAAATTGATTCTATAGTCAACATGCCACCTCCTAGAAATATCTCTCAATTATGCACCTTACAAGGAAGAATTTAGGCTATACATCATTTTGTGGCATCCTTAGTGGATCAAACATTACCATTTACACATCTCCTTAAGAAATAATTTCAATTTAATTGGAATACAAATTGTAAACAAGCTTTTGAGAATTTGAAAGAAGATCTTGCTACTTCCCTATTTTACAACCTGCTATGCAAAACAAACCATTCATCCTATATACAACAACATCAACCCATTCTCTTGTAGCATTGTTGGCTCAACAAGATGAAAATGGTAAGGAACATCCTATTTACCACATTAGTAAAACCTTGATAGATTACGAGAAACAATACACAATGATAGAGAAACAATGTTTGGCCCTTATATTCACTACTAGTAAGTTGTGACATTACTTATTAAATGCTTAAATACATGTGATAACAAGATTTGATCCTTTAAAAAATCTTTTTGCTAAAACAAATTTATCAAGACAAATAGCTAAATGGGTTATTTTGTTGACCGAGTTTGACCTTACATTTTTTTCACAAAAAGCAATCAAGGGAATGGATGATATTTGATTATCTAAAAATAGGTACCTTTCTTGAATCTAGAACTAGGAATACTTGACAACACCTTCAGTGACTTGCATCCAAGTATATAATTCTTGTTGATGTGTTGTATCGAAGGTCCTTTGATGGCCTCTTCCTTAGGTTCCTTAAATAATCTAAAATCCTTATAACACTAGAAGAAGCTCATTCAGGTGCTTATAGAAGAAATTTTGGAGGATGATCGTTAGTACAGAAGCTAATCTATATAGGCTATTACTGGAGAAACATGGAACAAGACTTGTTTGGTGTGGACCCTAGATATCATTGGGAAAACTTCACCCCCTTCCTTTGCTAGACATACATTTATAATCACTACAACAAATTATTTCATGAAGTGGGTGGAAGAAATACCGCTTCATTCGACAACTACTAATGTAATATGTTGTTTCATATTGGAACACATTATTGTTCATTTCAGACTCCCTTCCACCTTATTTTTAGACAATGGGACACCATCTAAGAATAAGGATGTGGATAAATTATTAGAAATGTTTAACATACAGCATTGCTTTTCAACATCTTATTACCGATAATCTAATGGTCAAGCAAAATCAAATAATAGAACCCTTGAGAAAATCCTAAAGAAAATAGTAAGAAAAAACAATAAGGATTGGTATATGCATTATGGGTCTATCGTATGAACATTAGATCATCAACTATGCATACCCCTTATAACCTCATCTATGGAATTGAAGTGATAATTCCCTTGGAGTTAGAGATCCCTTCATTAAGAATCACTCTTCAAGAAGTTATTGATGATGATACATATAAAGAAAAATGGTTGCATCAACTTGAAATGCTCGACGAACCTCACATCAACACTCTTGAGAACCTTCAGGCATATTCTAAAAGAATGTAGCATAGTTACAATGACAACATAATCCCTTGTTCCTTTAATAAAGTTGATTTGGTATTATGTGAAAATCAGTGTAATGTCAATGCTAACTCGATGGAAAAAGGAAAGTTTATCCCTAATTGGTTAGGCCCTTACATAATCAATGAAAATTATGTATTTGGGGCTTA
This sequence comes from Sequoia sempervirens, assembly GCA_007258455.2. NCBI lineage: Eukaryota > Viridiplantae > Streptophyta > Pinopsida > Cupressales > Cupressaceae > Sequoia > Sequoia sempervirens. The sequence continues at coordinate 649,713,551 of VDFB02281492.1, forward strand.
TAAGTTAATAGAAATGGATAGTACACCTCTCAAAGAACCTATTAATTCCATGTATCTATGTCATTAATATGTCTAATGAACTTGAATAGTATGAATGATAAAGAAGTGATGTTAGAGTTAGTAGATGACAATCTATGTGCTCTCACATTGCTTTATTATTGACAAACAATTCTTTGTGTCTTCAATACTAAAGTAATTATTTAAATTAATTTTTAGGTGGATACTTTAGGTCTCTTGATATTCAAGATAATCTTATGTGTTATGTTAGATTAGTTCATTATATGAATTTAATGTTATTTAAATTAGATCATAGGTGCATTTAATTTAGCATAACATACTTAATCAAAATGTTGCATCTAAGAGAAACTAGGATTAGTTTTAATTAGATCACATGAAATGTGTTAAATCATAGAGACATCCATTAAATAGTCTTACAAATATTAGTTAATCAATCACATTTACATTTAACATTAAACACATAAAAAAAAGTAATGAAACATCAAAGGCTCATATATATATATATATATATATATCTCAACATTTTGTGTACATGTCATCAATATATACAATGCTAATGAGTTATGTGACCACTAGATCCCTCAGGATCTGGTGCTCACATTTGTCTAGAGGTAGTCCATCAGGAGATGGTTGTATGTGATCATGACCGTGAGTCGTTGAGTACATTAAGATAAAAATGTAAACCCTATGCCTATCCAAGGGCCTCTTGACATTCTCCTACTATTTGATCTCTCTCCACCTATAGTCTAGATACCTCTAACTCTAGTCTCTCAAACTTTGTTGGATTTTGACATGACTATACATCTTGAGAATCCTCAACTCGGTGGACACACCTCTTAAGACTCCCATACACTACCAGTAGTTCGACGTACGACCTAAAAACTATAGATCCCACTCCACAATGGGTGGGGGAACATTGGTTGTATTAGTGGCCTCCTCAACGACTGATGGAGGCACTATCTCCGTAGCCACCTAATGATAGAGATCATGAGATATCTCAAATCTCCTACAAGATAGGAACCATAAATACAATCAGTACATATCATGATATATGTATACATAAAATTAAATCATAAGCATAAGCATAAAGCATTGCAATAAATAAAATATCATCACTGAGCTCTCTAGTAGGCTATGTAAACACAACCTCATTTTTTGTAGGGGGCATGGAGGATGTGCTAGCCTCTCCATGACTATAGGTACTGGTGCCTACTATAGCTACTGATCATGATTTAGTTGCATGAATAGGAGCTAGCTCTCCCCACTCGTGGCCCACTGGATCCTCATCTACTGTCTCATCACCCTCACTCATCAATTGCTCCTCATCCTTTTCGTCGTCCTCCTCCTCCTAGACATCATAGTTAGGATTGATAGCCTCATCATACTCCTCATCTATCACATCTATCAATATTTCGACAGCCCTAAAGCCTATCTCCTCATCTTTATCCTCCTCCTTATCTATCTAATTTGGAAGTGGCCATGTGCCACCTATTGGCTCATCCATCAAGAATATAGGAGCTAGCCATGCTGCTACCCACCACTTCTCGTAGGCATCTGTAATACCAATTTAATCACCATTAGAGACTAGAGCTATATCTAAGTACTCAGAGTCACTATACACAACATCCTCAGGAGTGAACTGTCTAGAATCACTGGGTCTTTGGGCACTCCATACTAATTTACTGAAAAAGGGTCATGCCCAGGGTGCTATTTGAACATGTCCAAATTTTCACATGACGTGATCATAGTAGAAAGGTCATTTTATGTAATTGTGTCTTCTTATCAATAATTTTTCCATCTTTAATCTCCTCATGTATCGAGTCTCATCTACCCATTATAGAACAAGATGGTAAGGTCTCCATAGGATCTCATCCTCATCTAGTCAATCAAACTATACTATCTAAAAATGTAAATTATCATACTACCATAGCCATCACAATGGGTAGTTGAAGGCTCGAGGATATGTTAGGGCTATCATGCATGGAAACCCTGTCAGTCTAGTACACATGATATTCTATAGGTTCCACACCTATAGCAACATATAGTGTACCATACTATCAATCTCCCAAAATGAAAAAATATCCAATATCATAATACATATGTGCTAGGATGTTGCACCCCCAAGCATACACGGCCTTATGCTCTACCATCCCCTAAATCATGTGTACTAGTCCTCCCTCTAAGTGTGCCCCCTAGCCATCAGAGATGGGCACTAGTGTTACTATTAACATCATAATCCATAAAACTTGTGGAGCCCACAAGTATAGAAACATTGATAGATTAATCCAAGGCCTCACCATACCATCATGCACTAGACCTCCAAGGTAGTACTGCATATTATATTTCATCTCCTAGAATGACTGATCTTCTAGGAAATGTTCCCTCTCACCCCAAGTCAACACTTAGAGTATGCAATGTACGTCGTTTAGCATAATGTTCATCTCATCGATAGGAAGATGAAACATGCATGTCTTTGTGTTCCATCACTCTACTAATGCCATCTACATTTGATCATGGCACCTCATGGGGGGCATGAGGTACACCTAGTATAATCCTATAGTCTACAAGGTCTTTGTGTCCTCTGTTGAAAGAGTGGGGCCTAGAGGTGATTGATCTATCTACCACCTAGATGTTGTTGCGAACGAGTAGGAATCTAACAATAAAAGAAAAAATATGTCCTATAAGCATTCTAAACTCTTAAATATTTACATCAACAATCAAAAATTATACTAAATTTGTTCTAGTATACTCTCCTAAAGGTCCTAGACACTTTAGACCCATTTTGGGACACTTCATGAAGAAACGAGACACTTTGAGAAAAAGTGGGACACTTCACAAACAAAAAGGATACTATGAGAAAAGGGGACACTTTGTGATAAAAAGGGATACTTTGCAAACTTTTTTTTAAAGGTCCTAAATTAACCTAGAAATGTGTATAAATCATAAATAAATGTGTAAGGACAAAGATAAGGTAGAAAAATCAACTCACCTGATAATAATGCTCATCGTGGGCCTCTTGATCTCATAGGTTGTCCAGTCTAGCAACCTCATAATCATGTCGGCTCAACACTTTGATCATTCTTCACCACACTCAAGCTACAAGAAGGTAAATAAAAAAATCGTTAGAATTATTCACTTTTTACTCTTATATAAGCTAAAATTAGGGTTTTTACTATATTAGAGATAAAAAGTGTCTTTCATTCAAATCAACATAATGGGAGCTAGAGAGCTCAATTTTCAATGCCGTTTGTTATGTTGAAATTATGATTCTACCCCCGCCCTCATAAAATGTCTATCATCATGTGGTATGGTACTTGGAAATACCCTATGAAGTGACCTACCTTATTCAATGTGGTTGGCCTGCTACCTTGATTCCACCTACATAAAGCAAGCATAATCAACGGGGGAATACATCTACCCTCAAATTTGATCTTTGGAAGAAGTTGGATAAGAGGAATTTTCGAAAAACTAATGAATTAGTGATGCAAGATACGGTTCCTAACATTGTGGTTTTATAGATAGCAATAGTGGGGGCTTCATTCTCCCATACTATGATTGAACTCATATGTGTATCCTTTTATGAAATAAAGTATTGTTTGGATTCCTTTAGCTTGAATATGCATGTAGAGTCATATCGGAACTAAAGTGGGGCTAGATGTAATGACAAAAATTGACCCCACTTCTTGGAGATAGGGAAATTTCTTATTTAATTGTTACCTATTTTAGTATCTTTGCATTAACTAACCCTTTAAATCATCATTAATAAGCCCCTAATACCCATTATTTTGAATCTTGAGTCTTATTTAAGCTAAAAACCCAACAAAATAATTTAAAACATAAAAAATCCTGAAAAACCCACCTCAAAAAAGCTAAGGTGGGACTCATTCACCACCTTGGGTGAATGAGTCCCATTTGGCATCTTTTTAAGTTTTGAGCAGAAAAATCATCTTTTTAATTCAAATTTTTCTATTGAGGTCAGCCTTTGAGATCTAAATAATGGTAAATTAGGTGTTAATTCCTATATAAGCAAGTTTATAAGTCATTTTTCTCATCTAAGCCAGCGTTTTCAAGTGCAATTTCAAGAGACAAGTATCAAGAATCTTTAAGCATTCTTTCACAAGAGTATTCAAGTTTCAAAAGAAAGAAAAGTTGAAGTCTTGGGTCAACATTAAAGTGTTTTTTCAGGTCTTCAAGTTCAATTTCATTCAATATCTATCATTTTCAAGGGTTGATCATGGTTTTCTATGGTGAATCATGATGGATTTTAGGTTGGGGAGATGCAACTAGCCATTAATCCAAGCCTACGGACTTGTTACCTATGTGATTCCATCCTCCATTATCACTCTACTTTCAGCCTAAGGAAGGTACAAGAAACATTAGGGCTCCTTTAGGTGATTAGAGGTCTCTCAAACTAAGTCATTCATCTTAATTATTTCCATTCATGTATCATATTCTTACACATTAGAGTAGGCTTGCATTATGTTTTAGATTTCCTAGTCTTAGAAACACTTAAGGATGGGGTTTATGTTCACATTTACATTCAATTTTCATTGTTTCTATCAAGGTTTAATTACTAAACTAGGGATTTGACCGAGGAAAACTCACCATAAGCAAATCAAGTCTATATTTTGTTTTGTAGCTATTTTCTCAGATTTAGAGCTAGAATTAATTTTGGAAGGGAAGGGAAGAGACTGGAGTACAAATCTGAACTTTAAATTCCCAAAAAAGTAGAACGAGACTAATTCACCAAGAGTGGCAAATGAGTCCCACAACAAGTGTTTTTTTTCATAACTATTTGTAGATTTTGATACCCTTTTTCTCGAAACTAGTTCTTGTGTAGAAATCTAGATATGGGACTCATTTACCCAAATTGGCGAATGAGTCCCAATAGGTTAAAAATTTATATTTTCCAAACATTTCAGAGCTCCACTTAGCCATCTCCAGATTTTTAGTTGCACATATTCTATTGTGTATCTTTTTTGTTTTGTTTCACTTGCATTTTTAGTCATTTAGTGTTACTTTGCATTGAATTAGGGTTTTTCATTTCATCTAGCATTTCAACTTGCATTTTATTTTCCTTTCCAAGTTTTAACTTGGTGGTGAACCCCTTTATTAGCTTAGAATTAGCCCCTAGGAAAGCCCTATTGTGAGATCTATTTCTCCTTGCATTGAGATCTCTAGGGTTATCCTTGAATGTAAATGGAAAGTGGGTGTACTCTATGTCCTATGATAGCATAATACCATTTTTTCAACATTTCAACATTCAATCCCTTATTAACTTTTAAACCATTATCATGCATTAGTGAAATGTAAACATATGAAATAACAACGAAAACACATTGAAACACATATGAACACCAAATTTACATGGAAAACCCAAGAATGGAAAAACCACGATGTGGATTAGCTCACATATTCACGAATAGGAACACCAAATACAATTAGGCTCATTTCCAAGAAAAAAAGAAATACTCACTACCAAGTGGATAATTTCCAAGAAGAAAGAAGAATAGAAGATGAGTATTACAAAGAGATTCACTATCTCAAGGCAACATGAGAAATCCACCACTACAACTTTACACCATCCACAGCCTTTGGCTTACTACCTCTAGTAAATTCAAGCACAATGAAAATGTAGACACCTTCTATCACTACATATGCATTCATAAGCATTAAGTTCACACCTAGATCAACACACTTAATCAAATTCACATATTTCACACTTTACACATTTGCCACACACATCTCCAATAATTCACCTTACATTTATATCATCCATGACCTAAACAATTTCAATTAGTTTGACCTTAATGAAATGTATGTACCTCAAACATGTGTGAATCTAGATCCTAATACCTACAAGAACACAACAAATGAACACATTGATAAGATCAAATGCAAGTTAGAATAGAGGTTCCCCATAAAATCCATTTAACCATATTCAAAATAGAAATAAAGCAAGAACACGATGAAAGAAGATGAAAATAAGCTAAATCCTATTGAGAATATGCAAAATCTTGATCTTATGGGGGAGTTGGTGCCAATTTGATGTGGAAATTGGCCCTTTCCCAACTCCTTTGCAAGATTTGATGATGAATGGTGATGGTGATCCACTTTGTTGAAGATTCAAGTGTACTCCATGATGAAAAACCTGCATGACTTAGCTATGGATTCAAAAGTATGGATGAAGATTGCTAAAGATTTGAGCATAGTAAGTTTACTCAAATTGTGGATGGATAAAATGAAAGATAAGCTATTCATTTATAGAATGCTAAGATGGATGAATGCCAAAAATGAAGCAATGTGGGACTAACATTCAACCAATGGCAAGGTGCCACTTGTAAACATTTGATAGGATGAAGGTTGAACACATTTTGATCCATGTGCAAATTTGAAATTTGAAATTTATGAGATGACATGTTTAGGGGGGATGAAAGATGAGTTAAATGCCAAGTGGGAGACATGCAAGAGACAATGTAAGTGCTTTAAATGCTTTGTTGGATGGACAAGTCTATTTGGGGGGAGATTTCAAACTTGGAGGAATATTCCCTTTTTGATGCCATTTTGAAAGTAAATAGAGAATTATTAAATCAAATAGATGATTTAATTGTGCAAGTTGCAAAATCTAGAGCATTGGAGTGATTAGGATTAGCATTAATCATGATTTGATTAATGTAAATGATGTTAGTTGATTTGGCCATTTTGACTTAGATTTTAGGATTTAAATAACTCAAAATGAGAAGAGAATGATTTAGACTTAGTTAAATAACTATTTTTGATTTATTTAACCAAAGGGGGTGATTTTAGATTAAATTAGATAAATGTTTGATTTAATTACTTTAATTAGATGAACTTTAGAGATTTAATTAAAATAATATGGATTATTTAATTAAATCAAAGATAGGAAGATGAAGTGACCTAGCTAATTACATAGAGATAATGATTTAATTAAATTGAGGGATTTTTTTAATTAAAAGGGGAATTATGACGAATTTAATCAAATAAGGCTATTTGATTAAATGGTTCGATAGAGGGATAATTCAGGATGAGGTGATGTTAGTAGATCAGGATTGAGTGTGCGATATAAATTTTGTATATTTTCTATGTCTACATTTTGCCCCTCTTTGAATCGATGCACTTGTTGCGTTGGTTCAAAAAATAACCTTGCCATGATAAAAAGTGAAAATTTCTCTTATTGTTTTAGATGCCCCACTGCTGCCCTAGCGAATGAAGAATTACGCTGGTATACTACCCCCTTGAGAGATCAGGCGAAGAGGTTTGATTTGAGGATCGATCTCTCAACAAAGAGTTTCAAGATCAGTTAAACTTGAATATTTGATGTAGACATATTTGATGATGTAGGCAGTCATCAGCCATGGGTAGCCTCATGCCTATTTTGATATATTACACCCACTTGATCTTGATTTGTATCATGACAGTTACATTATTGATAATATAAATGAGATGATTATGATGTTTATATGTAATAGATGATATGGATGCACATTATATGATATGATGATGCTTTTATGATTATGTGTATGGTGATAGATGTATGGTTTATGAGATGTTTAGAATAACCAATCTATATTATGCAATGATGGGGATGAATGCATGTGGTATGAATAATGCTTTCTATATGATATGATATGCATTATGTAGTATGTTGATGGTTTGTGGATGCAAGATAGATGAAATGGTGATGATTTATAATTAACTGTCATGGTACCATGTTAGCGTGAAAAGCAAGAGATAGAAGAAAATAAGAGATTCCAACATGACATGAGATGATGATGATGGTGGTGATTACTTGCCAAGGAGTTGGGATTTTCAAAGGGTCAATTACCTTATGTTTGATAACACACATAGGCATGATGCATCAAGGTATAAAGAACTAGGATGGAATTGTACCTAGTGCGATGGACTTTGACTCGACAAACAAATAGGAGTATTCTTGTTCACACTTGACATACAAAAACCTTGCTAGGATGTACCTAACAAAGCAAGTATTTGCCAAGTTATATTACAAGAACATCCAACAAGAGCAATAGATAAAATGATAATGATCATTGCCCCATTCCTATCTCTCTAAATCCCTTCATTGGGGACATCATTGAGAGGTCCTTGGAATGAGCACAATAAGATAAACCAAAAGAAAAGATCAAGTACACAAACAATCCAATGTTCTCCATACCTTCAGCCAAAGGGATGTGTTTTGATAGGATAAGAATCCAAGGTGATATCCAAAATGATGCCCATTGTTGGAATGATATATCCTAGGACATGCATTGTATAGGATGATTATGGTTTGATAAGTTGATTGATAGGCTGTTGATATAAGGTTGACTGACATGTTTGAAAATGATCAAGATTTTGATTTTGCATTTAACGATTTGTTGCTTCAATTTTGATTTTACATTTGAAGCTTTCTTTTGCTGATTGTTGTAGTTGTTTCTATTTGTTTTGTCAAAGGATGAAGGTGATGATCAGTTTATTATGGATGATTGATTATTGCAGGTGTAAGCGAGATGAGACGAATGGATTTTTTTTCAAATATTTGGATGTTTTTGACGTTTTGAAATGTTTTGAGACTATTTTTTGGTGTTTTCAAGATGTTTTACAGATGTTTTTGGATTTTGATTTTCCAATATTTTTTGGGGGGGTTTTATAATATTTTATGATTGTTTTTGGATTTATTTGTTTTTCGAATGTTTTTGGATTTTGATGTGTTTTTGAATGTTTTTGGATATTTGATGTTTTAGGGGCTGATTAGATATTAGCCTTTCCTACATTTAAGCTTAGAGACAACATAGTTCGGATTTCAATGTTTTTGATGTTTTATGTTTTTGACTTGTTTTTGGATTTTTTGCATGATTTTGATGTTTTGGATATGGACATATGTGACGATATCAGTTTTCTATTTTGGGATTTTGTTGAAAACCAATCTAAGGTTGATTGATCGCATCAATGGATTGATGATGATATCATTGTTGAGGATGCACAATAATGCAAGTATAGTGTTAAGTAGCACAATGATTGAGAAAGATATCCTAAGATGGTGATGGGTTGATTAGATTTGATGATGATAACATTGTTGAGGATACACAACAATGCAGGGATAGTATTAAGAAACACAAGGATATCCCAAGATGATGATTTTTTGATTGGATTTGATTGGTCACAATTGATGAAGCTTGATTTGGAACAAAATTTGTTCAAATGATTTTATGTGACGTTTGAAGTGCAACTTAGATGCAACCGATAATGATTACTTGGATTGATGTTCGATGAAAGATGAAGACTGATAAGGAATGTCTTCTCATCAAAATATGCCATGGGCTAGTGATTTGGATTGTTGCTCACAAGTGGTTTGACCAATTTGATTTTTTTTTTCCAATGTTTGGATCACCACATAAGTTGGAGGATATAGATTAAGATTTATTCTCAAAGCAAGATGTACATATCTACCCCCAGTTTCTAGCAATGTTTGGACTACCATGGGTGAATGCTCGGATAGGTGTATGGATGGATGAATATGACAAGCATGCAAAGGATGCCAAGGATTATCTTGTGATAAGACAAGGTGTTCAAATAAAGAATGCTCATTTAGATAATGCTAGAGTAGGATAGGATCAATGAAAATGACCCATGTCAAGATGTTTACCATAAGCAAGTGTAAAGTGTGCCCCAAACTTTCAAGATCAAGATTACTCAAACTATGGATGCAGATGGATGAAAACGGATTGGATAAATGGTTCATGGATGAATGGATTTATTATGGATAAGATGGATGAAATGTTGGATTTATTGTGGATGGGATGAGATGCTTCCACCTGAAATAGTGCACGCAAATGCTTGATTCTACTCATGATGCATGTTTTCTAGGTTTTTACAATGGTCTTGCCCAAAGTGCCACCAAAGTGGTTTTCACTAGAGGGTGATTTTTTCTCTTTACTATTTTCAATCCTTTTTCTAATTTTTTTGGATTTTCATTTTTTTTTTCTTTTTTTTAAAAAGATTTTAAGCTCATGTTGAATCACAAAGTGTTACTAATGTAGGTGCCCTTGTCATAATGTTCCATCAATATCCTACTTGAAGAAGTTGCTTTGCTAAGATACGCGCACTTGAATGCAACTCTTGGGATTCTTGATCTGCTTTATTAATACTAGGGTTAACTCTGTCTCTATGGGCACATCGCAATAGAGTGCCTTCAAAATCCTTATGATGAAGGGTCTCTGCCAATACATGTTCAATGTAAGAACTTGATATCATGCATGGAGGCATGGATGGAGTTTGTTTAGGGATAAGAGATGGATTGTTTGACAATTTGGAACCTTTGACTCTCCAAACTTGGGAAGATGAGCAATGATGGGTGGATACGAAAGTGTGAAGGGAATTAGGACCAACTGCTTGATACACTTTGTATGTCACTTGAAAAGCCTGCTTTTGCTTTTGTGGACATCTTTGATGGATAATTTTCCCTTTTTTATTTTTCCCCATAGTTTCTTTGATTGATGGAGTTTCATAGGGATAATCTTTCTTTGTATTCTTTGGTATCCACTTGTATTTGATTTGTCCTTCATGCTTCTCTACTTCTTTTTCTTTAATAACATTCCTTGTGCTTTGATTCAAATCTTTCTTTTGACATTGGTCTGAATTCATGGATGGGGTGATGGGTGGATGAAGATTCATGATGTGGCTAGTTGTAGTATTGGCATTGATTTCATCATAAGGATTCTTCATGCTCCCTATGTTGACGTTTGCTTGAGATGAATTTGTCCCCAATATGGTGGTAGTAGTACCTTCATGCATTGATTTCGACTGTTCTAAGAGCTCTTTTTTAGACTGCATTCTATGATAGATGACTGCTATAGATGATGTTATTTCAATTTGTTGCTTTGCTAACTTTGAAATATCTTGTTTTGTCTAACATTCTTCCTTGAGTGGATAATGTTGGATATCTTCATACATGATGTCTTTAGTCTTGATTTTGGATATATCTGATCCTAATGTTGACAACTTTGTTTGACTATAGGAATCAATAACCTGATATTTTTGTGTAATAATATCAGGAGTAAAGGAATCTTGTTCTAAATGAAGATTATCTACATGTCCATCTGAAAAAAGCATCTCATAGCGATAGGGAGTGGGGTTGGAGGAATCAATCACAGATTCCTGCTCTAGGCCTTTCCTTGTAAGACTTCCTTGGTGCTTTGCTTCACCAATCTAACCTATAGGTCCCTACTCATGACTAGGTGCCCCTGGTTTTTTTTCCCAACCCCTCTTCTATCAACAAGCTTCCCTTCTACCAAGCCAACCTTGGTGCTTCGCCACATATTCTCCATTGGCCCTTACTCTTCTTTAAAGACCAAATCCTCTCTACATTCAACTTGATAACTTGCATAGGTGTAACACATTTAAAAAGCTTCAAGGGACTCTATCTAGGGTTCTTGTACCTCCTCAAGACTCCCTTTAACCATCACTTCCACAAATCCCTTCCTAGGGTTTGAAAAGGCTACAAGCCTTGAGCCCCCAATTAGGCCTCTAAATAGAGACAAAGTGCAATTTTATCCTAAACCCACTAAATGACCTGGGTTCTTTGCTTGGGATTGGTGGTCCCTATTTCAACACCTTGAATATTTTTAGGGTTTTAGAATAGCACTACCCATACACTGCTCAAACATAGAAATGGACAAAAAGATAGGGTTTCTAAGCTTTCTCAGGCTGATTTTAGTCTGTCAAAGAGTTCTCCCACAAAAAAAATTATTAGAATCTCCTCCTAACCTCCAAGCATATCCAAGACCATCAAGAAAATTCACAAGAAATAATTTCTTCAATATCTTAATTCCCCTGCAAGTTATAAGGCTTTTACTCCAAGTCTGCCCTAACCGGACCCTACCTGGCTTGCCTAGGGCAAGACATTACCTGCAACTCCTATACTGCCACAAACCCTACAAGCTACCATAGTTACACTAAGGGATCCTAGACACTAATCCCAAAGGGCTGTATAATTTCTATGGTGGGAAAGTTCTCTAGAGCTCCATTCTTTCAAAACTGCCCGTTACAGGCCAGAAAAAGACAGTAATCAAACTATGTATAGATAAAAGATGAAAATGATTTACAAAGACAAAAATATTGGTGCACTAAGCTTTCAAAATGTCCACACTACATTCTAAAAATAAAAGAATAGTAAATCTACTCCATTAAAGCTCAATATGATAACAAATCATAGGAAACTATCTTTTTTGAATGTTGTTTTCCTTAGCTTCTCAAATGTCACTTCAGCAATAAAACCTCTAACCCACCTCCATGGTTGAGGCATTCCTTAAATATTCCTTCAAAACAATTGAGTTTCTTTGATTGAGCCTTTTAGATGACCTAAAGCAAAGATTATAAAACCCACTGTGTTTTGCAAACTTTGGCAACTTTTTACCATTTAGCAAAGTGAGCCTCTAAACTCCTTGAACTCTTGACAACCTCTTTCCCAAAGACCAAAAACACCCTAAGCACCCAACACAATGTTCAACATTACCTTATGATAACACAAAAAAATTTGAACTTCCTTCTAGACTTCAGGAAAACCCAATGTTTCCCAAGTGGTCTTGCACCACATAGCTAGATGGAGAAGTATGTGCTACATGGATATGCTCATATTGCATAGATAAGAGAGTGTCCATTAGATTATTTTAGTATCTTGAAGATAAAAATTCTTGATCTTGAATGATCTCGGGGTTGCCTTCGACACACTTTGGATCAAGTTCTTGACATGGATCAGTTTCAAAGGATGGATTGCTTACAAAGGGTTCTTGGATGCATCATTAGGCATGGGGAATGGCTAAATATCCTCTTAATCTTTGAGTGGACTTGGAACAAGTGTCAGGTTGAGAATTCCTTCAATATCTATAACCATGAGGTCAAAGGGGGTCAACGCGTCTTGGAAAGGACCATTGCTAGACCTTAGTGAAAGATGTTGATCATGCTTTGGGATAAATTCTTGAGATATGTCTTCTAACTCATAAGGAATTGTAGAGAAATTTTCAACATGATCATAGGTCAATGGAACATGCATTGTGTCGATAGGATCAAACAATCCTAACACTCCTTGAAATAGACCACTAAAAAGGGGATCTTGATGTATGGTGCATTGATCATCAGATGGTGTAGAAACATCTTCAATATGCTCCTTAATTGAGAGATCTTGAACAATGTTTTCAATAATTGTGGTGGAGAGATTATCAATGTTATCACTAGTGGTTTAATGTTCATCATTATCCCCAATAGTTATCATTTTGTGTGTTTGTGTTTGGGTAGCTTAACAGGCTTGGGCAGCTTGAGAGGCTTTTTGCATTTGCTGAGCTTGTGGTGCTTGTTGCATGGCTAGATATTGTTGGATGGACTTTTGGTAGGCTTGGTGAGCTTTTAGTGCAATGTTATATTTTCTTGTTACATTTGGTTTTGGTGGTAGTGGTGGCGGATTCAAAATTGTGTTGGATGTAGTGATGAGTGGTTGAGATATGCCTAGAGTGATAATGGTAGTGAGGGGTTGAGATGTGATGGGTGTGAGAGGGGTGGTTGGAGTGATCGAGGTGACTGGAATGGTTAGAATGACTAAGGTGATAGATCCTTGGGAGACCATATTTTGATTTGTCAGGATTGATGTTGTCATTTTATTAGATACCATCTGTTGGTGCGATGTTGATGGTATATTCAAAGGATTAGATGTGATGGCTTTAGGTCGATTGATTTGGATGGAGTGATTGGTGCTAGGTAAAAGGGAAAACCCTAAACCAAGGAATGATGTTGATATGGGTAATGGTGGTGGAGATGTCTCTTGGTGCAATGACTCAACTATTTTTGTAAGTGTAGCAATTTGATCTCGCCAAATTTGATCTTGATTTCGATCTTGACTCCCTTGATATACTTGATTTGGTTTTTGTTCAAGCAAATTTTGGATGCATACTTGTGGTTTTTGAATGGGATCATGGACAAATTGATTTTAGACAATGTTCTAATTTGGGATGATGTTTAGATTTGGCATGATAGGTTGAAATTGAACATTGTTGATGTTGGGAATCACATTTCCTTGTTTTAGGTAACTTTAATTTTGCACGGTGTTACCTTGACTTGGACTAATGCATGGAGTTGTTATCATCGTATTTGGATTTTGAACAACATTTGTGTGATTTGTAAACATATTTATCCCAAAGTTTTTTGGATTCATGTTTGGATAACTTGCACTTGGTACCTTCTCATTTGGCATGTAGCGATTTGGTGGGATGATGTTGTTCATTTGAAGGCTCATGCATTGATTGTTCGATTGACATACTTGTAGGTTTGGATTTAGATCTACCATCGGGAAATGTGTTCCAATTTTTGATTTGGGCATACTAACATTTGTTGTACTATTGATATTTGTCAAAGGTAATGATCCCATGTACAGTTTGTATAGATGTGAGTGTTGATAATCAATCAGCATTGTAAGCCTTTGATAGCTTAGTTGACTTGGATTACTCATGATGTATAGATCAAGTGTATATTCCATGTCCCTCTTGTGTTTTGACCTTGTTGCAAAAGTTACCTCTAAGGTGTTTAGGACCAAATGATGCGATGAAGGATGAAAAGGGGTGAATGATATGAGTGTTGAACATTTAGGGACTTTGTATCAATGCTAGACTTAGGGCTTGATTTTTATTGGTTTGATTGGATAATGAACTTGTAAAATCTAAGATGTTAGATGTGATTTTAGGATGAACTTGTTCAAAGGGGTGCTAATTTAACTAGAGGTATGAGAAATGATGCATTCCCATACTCCTAACTAAACAAGGTGATTTTGAGTTTGATGATTTACCCAAGTCTAGAATGATGTTTTCAAAGATCTAAAGTTATTTGGGGGATGAGGATGATAAATGTTTGGGGTGGATGAAGTGTTTGATTTGATCCTAAATGAACCTAGGAAGGACTTTTTTACTAGGCCAAGATAGTGAAGAACATGCCTTTCTCTAAAAGTAATTCAAAATCAAAAGATCAATGTTTGCATGAAAACCATATGACTAAAAGATTCCAAGCACATATGTGGGGTCCAATTGATTTAATCTTTGCTTAATGGGTTCTTTTTACCACAAACACACTCTTGATTATATTTTGAATCTAGATTTCTAATGTCTCAACTTTCCCCTTATCCTGCAAAGTGTATTATGCGAAAACCAAGGAAATTTGAGGCAAGAGTTACCTATTGTTGACCTTAGTAGGAGAAAATTGAGATGAAATCCAAATGCTTAGAAGCCTCTAAGGATACAAATCCCAAGGGCAAGCAATAACATGTGAATTTTTTCAAGGATATTTTCTTCTCCTAAAGGGTTTTGAGATTTGATGCTCATGTTGAATGTTGGTTTTCCAATGTTTTTGATCAAAGCACTGTGTTTTCAAATTGACTCACAAGCAATATAACATCCTAGCTCAATTGGTACATTTTTCTTGGTGGGCTTGCCTCATGCCCTTCATAGAAGAAAAGATGATTTTACATGCAACCAAGGAAATAGTATAAAGGTATGTTAAGAATGAAGTCTTAACCTCTATACTTTAACCAAGATCAGACATGGCAAGTAACTTCTTGGAATCTAAGTTCCAATGCACCACTTTGATAAACTCATTGAATGGATCAGTTGGCCACTACAAACAAAGGTTTTAGTTCAGACTTTCTATTTGTGGAGATTTACCCATACAGCAAGAGTCCCCTTTCGGATCCATCTTATTGGAATCAATCGTGTGATATTGGTGTTTACTCCAATACCCATATTTATATCCTAGTTCGAAATACTCTTGGCTTTCGAGTGTTACCGATTGATTCATTCCCTTGGGTGAGTACTTTTTCCCCAAGGAAGGTCTTCTAAGATAGAAAAAAGCAAATAAACTTATTCATAGTTCGATCAAACCTTGTTTAGAAACAAAGGGAGAACACATACAATAAATTCATTCACACTCACACAAGATTTTGTTCAATTTTAGACCCAAAAATCAAGTGTGTAGGTGATTGCTTTGTCTTAACCTAAAATCATGAAAAAGGCCTTTTAATTCTCAAGATCACTATAAAGTGTGAGAGAAGCTCATACGTTCTTTTTCAATGAGGTTAGTTTAAATAAGCCATCACAAAACAAAATTGCACTTGTTCATTTTAGATCCCCAAAGCAATTGTGATTTCTTTTTAAGCACCAAAAGACAAATGAGAGTTGCTTTGTTCCATTGTTAACCAAAAAAAAACTCTAGTAAGTTGTATTCTTAATGTTCATTTTAGCCAATTTGTAGCAAAAAATTGAAATGTTCTTTTTAGAGCCCAAAATAAATTTAGTAGGTCATAAAAGCTTCAAGGGGTAAAATCCTTAGAAGTGGGATTATAATTGCTTCCCAAAGTGTTCAAAAACACTTGATACAATGATGGGATAATGATTTTTTTCTTTGACTTCCATGATCCATGATCCTTTAAAACCTACAATACAAGATCCAAATGTTAGATGACATCAAGGAACCAAAAGATATAAAGGTTAGATAAATGATTAAGCATAAAAACCCTAAAATTTAGACAAAGTTTCATTATGATTTTACATTAAGTGAAAATTTGAAAATTTTAACTTTATAAAAGTTAATAATAATCTACACCATTTGATAGCTTATGAAATTTTACCCTATTTCAAAAAAAAAAAAAAGTTGAAAAAGACCAAAAAATGACCAAGATATGGCCATTTTAAATTTGCATGAAAAAGAAAGAAATACAAGTAGTTCTATTTGATTTTGTAGTGGCGCTATATGGCAATGTTGGAGACTACAGTGGCACAGTTTGATTTTTGAGTGGTGTAGTTTGATTCTTGATGCAGGAGCATCCAGTGGTGTAAGGGCAATCTTGCATCACCCAAAAATAGTTAAATTTCAAGTTTCTCAGTTTTTAGATGTTTTTACATTTTTGGATACCCTTTTTGTCATAATGAAATTCCCAATTTATGGTTTTTATTTTCTATTCCTGGGTTGAAAGATATTACAGTTTTAGTTTCCTAGATTTGCACCTGAAAATCTTCCAAGTTGGATTTGAGGCACTTAGAGTTCCCGGAACGGCCCCAAAACTTACCAAAATTGGTATAGAAAATTTTGAGTGTGTTATTGACTTCGAGACCTTTCCAACGGTTCAAACAGTTCACGAATCGGAGTCCCAGATCAAAAGTTATGGCCCTGGGAAGTTTGCACTTTCTAGAAGATACAATTGCAAATATTCTTTCGAAATTTAAATTTCAAGTTGTAATTTTTCGGTGCTAAACCACCTAAACTCAAATTTGAATGTTGTTTTGGTTACAAACTAAAGAGGAGCTCTATTTATGGGCAGGTTTCTAATTTTTGCGTAGCTTTTTAGGGACAAGCTCGCATATTGCAGAAGGGTTATTCTGTAGCTTTCTGTAACTTGCATGTGTTCTAGAACTTGGGGATTTGAGATCCTCTACATGTAAGATGCTCCATTTTTTGAATAATAAAATTATTCTCTTGTTTGTGGATTATTTTCTAAGTCTCGGGTTGTGCCCTCATCAAGTGGTATTAGAGCGGGTTTTCTTGAGCATGTGGATAGATCATGGATCATGAGGCAGTTCGCACTAGGACCGTGGTTGTGGGTCAAGGTCAAGAAAGATTCCTCCAAGAGTGATGCCTGGTAGGCATGGTGGTGCTAGAGATGGTCAAGGTAGCAGAAATGCTAGTGGACAAGATGCGCTGGCAGCCCTCCAGAGATAGATTGATGTGTTACAAGAGTAGTTGAGAAAAGGGTTAAACCCGAGGGAGGAAAGTGAGGATGAAGGAGCAGAAGAAGGTTCAGATGTAGAAGAAGAAGAAGAAGCAATTGATCAAGACCAAATGCAGCTAATAAGGGCCATTTTGAAGATTGGGAATAGACCTAGAGAAAAAGTCCCTAGTTATTTCAGAAGTCTTAACCTAGAAGAGTTGATCGACTGGATCAACGAGCTAGAAGAATATTTTGAGTATGAGGAAATATAGGACCCAGATTGGGTTAAGTTTGTGAAAATGAAGCTGAAGGGCCATGCCAATATTTGGTGGAGAGAGGTCTAGTTGCAAAGAAATCAAAGAGGAAAAGGCAATATCACCAGATGGGATCGCATGGTAGAGAAACTAAAAAAGCAATTCATACCAGTGGACTACAAGTTAGATCTTTTGAAGAAATTGCAAGGGTTGAAGCAAGGAAGTAGATCTGTGAAAGAATATACTGAAGATTTTCACAAGATAATCATCAGAACAAGTCACACAGAGGCCAATAAGGAGAAGGTAGCCCAATATCTTAATGGGTTATGACCAAGCATTCAGGAGGAGTTAAGCCTAGTCAGAATGACCACCATTGAGGATGTGTATTAGTTTGCTCTAAAGGTGGAAGAGAAGCTAAACAAAATATTTGATGGCAATCAAAAAGGATGAGGAGGTCAAAGTGGAAGGGGCAATGGAAGACCTTCAAGAAGTCGAAATGATGATGAAAAGAAAAGTGAAGATGTGGGTAACAGCCAAAGCCAAAGGAATGAAAACTTCTACTGCCCTTGTGATCAAAATAATGGTGATCAAAGAGGTAGAGGACGAGGGAGATATGGACAAGGATTTGGAAGAGGTGGTTTTAGAGGAACATGTTTCTAGTGTGGTGAAGAAGGGAATTGAGCCTATGAATGTTTGACAACACCAAGGAAGGGCAGACAAAAGGCTAGAAGGTTGTGGAAGGGTTGCACATGCAGATGAGGAGTCCCAATCTGAACATTCAGATGATGCTGAAAGGGGAGAAACCCTAGTGATTAGGAGAGCCCTAGTGACTGAGGAAAAGGAAATAGAACAGAGGAAGAATCTATTTCACACAAAGTGCAAGTGTGAAGGAAAATGTTGTGATGTCATTATTGACAGTGGGAGCAACAATAATCTAGTGTCAAAAGAGATGGTCACAAAGCTTAAGCTAAAGAGGGAAAGGAACCCACATCTATATCGGATTTCCGGGTTGCAGAAAGACCACAAAATTTTGGTCAATGAATAGTGCCTAGTAAAGTTCAAGATCGGGAGCTACCATGATGAGATACTATGTGATATCATCCCCATGGCTATATGTCACATGTTGTTGGGGAGGCCGTGGTAGTTCAATAGGCAAGCTATACATGATGGCCATGCAAACACTTATTCCTTGACAAAGGATGGGGTTCGTCACAAGTTGAAACCCCTAAAGGAGATCGAAGAAAAGGTATGTAGTAGTGCTAAAATTTGTTATATAGATGGAAGAAAATTTTTAGAAGGTATGAAGCATGAGCATGTGTGTTATGCATTGATTCCTAGAGTGAATAAGGAGGATAGTGAGAAGATTCCAGAAGAAGTTTCTGGGATGTTGAATGAGTTTAAGGATATTGTTTCTGATAATGTACCTAAGGGTTTACCACCAATAAGGAAGATCAGTCATTAGATTGACTTGATTCCTGGAGCCAGTTTTCCAAATAAGGCAGCTCATAGAATGACTCCAATAGAAAATGAGGAGTTGAACAGACAAGTTCAAGAGATGTTGAGAAAGGGTTTGATATGGGAGAGTTTGAGTCCATGTGTAGTACTTGCAGTACTAGCACCAAAGAAGGATGGGGAGTGGAGGATGTGTACAGATTCCCAAGCCATAAACAAGATAACAATCAAGTATAGATTTTCCCTGCCAAGGATGGATCACCTGATGGACTATTTGAGTGGAGCTTAGTACTTCACAAAGATTGATCTGAAGAGTGGATATCACTAGATCCGGATTTGAGAGGGAGATAAATGGAAGACTACCTTCAAGACCAAAGATGGCCTGTACAAGTGGTTAGTCATGCCTTTTGGGCTAACCAATGCACTGAGCACATTCATGTGGCTCATGAACGAGGTACTAAAAGAATTTCTAGGAAGTTTTGTTATTGTGTATTTAGATGATATTTTGATTTTCAGTAAGACATTAGATGAGCATCTAATGCATATTCGAAGAGCCTTTGAGAAGTTAAGAGAAGAGAAACTATTGATTAATCTAAAAAAGTGTAGTTTTGTGAAGAGGGAGTTAGTGTACTTGGGGTTTGTTGTCTTAGCAGAAGGTCTCAAGATGGACCTAGAGAAGGTGAAGGCTATTCTAGAATGGCCTACCCCAAAAACTGCTAACGAGGTGAGACCTTTCCATGGTTTGGCTAGTTTTTATAGAAAGTTCATTAAAAACTTCAATAGTATTTGTAGACCCCTAACTGAAATAATGAGAGGGGATAGAAAAGAATTCAAGTGGAGCACTGGAGCGGAAAAAATTTCTGAACTGTTGAAGCATAAGGTGACAGAACAACCTATTCTAGCCCTCCTAGATTTCAACAAGGTGTTTCAAGTGGATTATAATGCCAGTGGTTGTTCCATTGGAGTAGTGTTGAGCCAAGAAGGTAAGCCTATTGCCTATTTCAGTGAAAATTTAAATCATGCCAAGAGAAAGTATTCTATACATGATCAATAATTTTATGCAATAGTTCAAGCATTAAAGAAATGAAGACATTATTTGTTGCCAAAGGAATTTTTTCTATAAACTGATCATCATGCTTTGTAGTACCTAAATAGTCAGGGAAAATTAAATTGGAGGCATATGAAATGGGTAGAGTTTTTGCAGAGTTATACCTTTGTTTTGAAACATAGGAGCGAGAAGTTAAATAGGGTTGTAGATGCCTTAAGTAGGAGGCATACATTGATGACAAAGATGCAGATTGAAGTGGTTGGGTTCAATGAACTTAAGACACTATATGTAGAAGATCCTGATTTTGCAGAGGCATAGAAAGCTTGCAAGGAACTTGTTACAGTGGACGGGACAAGGTGGCTGGATTTCATAATCCAGGATGGCATGTTATTTAAGGGAAGTCAATTATGTATCCCAAGGAGTTCCATGAGGAAGAACCTGATAAAGGAGAAGTATAGTGGAGGAATGGCAGGACATTTTAGTCGAGATAAGACCATTGCCATTATTAGTGAGTAATATTATTGGCCTCAGTTGTCACAGGATGTGAAGAAGTTTGTACAAAGCTACAAGGTATGTTAGATGGCTAAAGGAGTGAGCGAGAATACAGGCTTATATCAGCCCTTACCTGTACCAGAGAGGCCATGGGAGGATATAAGTATGGACTTTGTTCTTGGTTTGCCAAGGACACGAGGGAATGATTCAGTCTTTATGGTGGTTGATAGGTTTTTGAAGATGGCACATTTCATTCTATGTTAGAAGACCCATAATGCAGTCCACATTGCTGACTTGTTCTTCAAAGAGGTGGTGAGGCTACATGGTCTGCCAAAGAGTATTGTTTCAGATCGTGACATAAAATTTGTGGGGTATTTTTGGAGGACCTTGTGGAAGAAGCTGAAGACAGAGTTGAAGTTCAGTTCTACACACCATCAACAAATAGATGGGAAGATAGAGGTTGTTAATAGGAGTCTGGGTAACTACTGAGATGTTTGGTAGGAGATAAACCCAAGGGATGGGACTTGATCTTACCCCAGGAAGAATTTTCTTACAACAATTTTGTCAATAGAAGCACTGGTAGATCACCATTCTAGATTATGTATGGAGGTAGCCCCGGAACAGCTCCAAAATTGAGGAAGATGGACCAAGAGAAGAAAATAAGTGTTGAAGCTGAAGATTTTGCAGAACACATCAAGGATATACATGAGAAGGTAAGAGAACATATTAACAAGATGAATATGCAGTATAAGGCTGAGGCAGATCAGAAGAGGAGGTATAAGGAGTTTCAGATTGGTGATTAAGTGATGGTCCACTTGAGGAAAGAAAGGTTTCCAATGGGAACATATAACAAATTGAAGATTAAGAAGTTCGGTCTCTCTAAAATTTTGAAGAGGCATGATTCAGGGAATGCATATGAGGTAGATTTGTTGGATGAATTCAACATTTCCCCTGTGTTCAACATTTCAGATTTGACAGAGTATCATGAAGGTGGCACAGAGGAAGTACCAATGATGGAACAGTGTGGGATTCCAGCACCTACTTCTGAAAAGGAGGAGATTGAAGAAATCCTGGATAGTCATGTGGGATGGAGTACCAGGAATAGGTAGTATGAAGAATATCTGGTGAAATGGAAAGGAATCCCTGTTAAAGATTCATCCTGGTTGCCTAAGGTAGAGTTGACCATTTGGGTTTTCCTCCACCATCTGAGACGTGAGAGGGTCACTTCTCAAATTACCCTAGGTGTCTGATGCAGGAGCATTCAGTGGTGTAAGGGCAATCTTGCATCACCCAAAAATAGTTAAATTTCAAGTTTCTTAGTTTTTAGATGTTTTTACATTTTTGGATACCCTTTTCATCACAATGAAATTCCCAATTTACGATTTTTATTTTCTATTCCTGGGTTGAAAGATATTGCAGTTTTAGTTTCCTAGATTTGCACATGAAAATCTTCCGAGTTGGATTTGAGGCACTTAGAGTTCTCGGAATGGCCCCGAAACTTTCTGAAATCAGTGTAGCAAATATTGAGCAAGTTATTGACTTCAAGACTTTTCCAATGGTTCAAACAGTTCGCAAATTGGAGTCCCAGATCAAAAGTTATGGCCCAGGGAAGTTGGCGCACTTTCTAGAAGATACAATTGCAAATGTTCTTTTGAAATTTGAATTTCAAGTTGTAATTTTTCGGCACCAAACCACCTAAACTCAAATTTGAATGTTATTTTGGTTCCAAACTAAAGAGGAGCTCTATTTATGGGCAGGTTCCTAATTTTTAGGTAGCTTTTTAGGGACAAGTTCACATATTGCGGAAGGGTTATTCTGTAGCTTTCTGTAACTTGCATGTGTTGTAGAACTTGGGGATTTGAGATCCTCTACATGTAAGAAGCTCCAGTTTCTGAATAATAAAATTATTCTCTTGTTTGTGGGTTATTTTCTAAGTCTCAGGTTGTGCCCTCATCAATTCCAGCGGTTTAGTTTGATTCTGAAGTAGTTATGTATAGCCCCGTTGGACTGTGAGTGGTGCTATATGGCCCTACTAAACTGTCAGTGGTGCTATTTGGCCTTGCTGGACTATGAATGGTGTTGTTTGAAGTTTTTAGTAGTGTTGTTTGTTTCCAATGGTGCTATATAGCCCTGTTGGACTATGAGCAGCATTGTTTCCTATAAACAAACAAAAATGCATAATTTTGACAAAAACATGATTGGAATGTGAGATTCCCCTCCCTCTAGCACCAAAATGTGAACCTAGATCCTAATACCTGCAAGAACATAACAAATGAACACATTGATAAGATCAAATGCAAGTTAGAATAGAGGCCCCATAAAATCCATTTAACCATATTCAAAATAGAAATAAAGCAAGAACATAATGAAAGAAGATGAAAATAAGACAAATCCTATTGAGAATATGCAAACTCTTGATCTTATGGGGATGTTGGTGCCAATTTGATGTGAAAATTGGCCCTTTTGCAACTCCTTTGCAAGATTTGATGATGAATGGTGATGATGATCCACTTTTTTGAAGATTCAAGTGTACTCCATGATGAAAAACCTGCATAACCTAGCTATGGATTCAAAAGTATGGATGAAGATTGCTAAAGATTTGAGCATAGTAAGTTACTCAAATTGTGGATGGATAAAATGAAGGATAAGCCATTCATTTATAGAATGCTAAGATGGATGAATTCCAAAAATGAAGCAATGTGGGACTAACATTCAACCAATGGGAAGGTGCCACTTGTCAACATTTGATAGGATGAAGGTTGAGCACATTTTGATCCATGTGCAAGTTTGAAATTTGAAATTTATGAGATGACATGTTTAGGGGGGATGAAAGATGAGTTAAATGCCAAGTGGGAGACATGTAAGAGACAATGTAAGTGCTTTAAATGCTTTGTTGGATGGACAAGTCTATTTTGGGGGGAGATTTCAAACTTGGAGGAATATTCCCTTTTTGATGCCATTTTGAAGGTAAATAGACAATTATTAAATCAAATAAATTATTTAATTGTGCAAGTTGAAAAATCTAGAGGATTGAAGTGATTAGGATTAGCATTAATCATGATTTGATTAATTTAAATGATGTTAGTTGATTTGGCCATTTTGACTTAGATTTTAGGATTTAAATAACTCAAAATTAGAAGAGAATGATTTAGACTTAGAGAAATAAATATTTTTGATTTATTTAACCAAAGGGGGTGATGTTAGATTAAATTAGATAAATGTTTGATTTATTTAATTTAATTAGATGAACTTTAGGGATTTAATGAAAATAATATGGATTATTTAATTAAATCAAAGATAGGAAGATGAAGTGACCTAGCTAATTACATAGAGACAATGATTTAATTAAATTGATGGATTTATTTAATTAAAAGGGGAATTATGACGAATTTAATCAAATAAGGCTATTTGATTAAATGGTTAGATAGAGGGATAATTCAGGATGAGGCGATGTTAGTAGATTAGGATTGAGTGTGCGATATAAATTTGTATATTTCCTATGTCTACAACATGCAACACCAAAATAGGTCAGCACCAAACACTTTCATAGTGGAAAGAAGTGAAGGTAGACCACACCAAGGGTTAACTAGGACCCAAATACACATCACCATGCTACTCAACACATCCACAATACATGAGGTACCTCTATAAATATTGCTAGCTTGCTAGTTTGGCCAAACCTGAACTAACACTAAAAGTGACCACATACATGCTTCTCCAGGTCATGCAAACCACACAATAATACTTCACAACATCCAAACAATAATTTAAAAATATTTTAGCATCATCAAAATATTTTGCAACTCTACCACAGCCACCTGAAATAAAGATTACTTTGATATCATAGCATATTGTGTTTGCTTATTGTTTGGTATCTCTATTTCTATGTACTCTCCTTGATGACATTTGTTCAATCATTTCCATTTTACTATCTGTAGAGGTGGAAACACCAAAGCAAGGGACTGACTGAGGCAGTCCTCTAAACAAAACCCAACATTTTCTCATCTTTTGTGTGTAGGTTCTCCTTGAAGTGAAGATCTTGAAAATATCAACTCATGGGTAAGAAGGTGCACATCCCTCACTCTTACTTTTCAATTCATAGAATAGGTTTAGCTAAAGTATTCTACTTGTTATTCTATTATTCCATTATTTTTTATTCCCTTCATTGCACTAAATTTCATCAGTTGGGTCATTAGTCAGTTTTATGTGATTTTAGACTGTACCTCACAATTTCTATCCATATGGACGCTAGAACACTATTGATATGCCAATGCATTGTGTTGGAGTTTGTGTCCCATGATGTAGTCCTTTGGTAGTAAGTTACCTAAGTTGCAGTCTAGACTCCAAAAACTTGCTCACTTGACTCCTTGAAACAATCAAGTTTGTAGAAGGACAACAACAACTAGGTTGCTCTTACTTCTTAGCCTTTAAACTTTCAACACTCCTAAAAAATTCCATTAGCTTGAGGTAGACCAAGGAAGCTTATTTTTCTAGACTCTCCCATGACCATGAATCCTGAGCAATTGGTCCACCTCCTCTACATTTTGGTGAACCCGACATGAATATCCTAATTCACTCCTTGGTATCATAGGACCTCCCCTAGCTCCCTAGGTGTGTTGTAGATTCATGTGTTGTAGGGAATGTAGCCTTGCGACCTAGTCTATGACCCCTAGTTGTATAGTTAAGAGGGTTGCTAGGTGTATGGGAAGTGATGCTTGGATAGGTCACCATTTGAATTGTCAAACCTTTGGGGTACCTTGAGGAAGTCCTTTGCAGAGTACATAAAGATGGCCTCTTTTATGCATCTTCCCATCCCTTGTTAGCAACCCACAAATGGGTCACCCACTATAACCTTTATATCATAAGACCTGCCTATGAATGTGAATAGAGAACCCTCTCCTTTGTACATTCTTGCGTGTATCAATGGGAACATCATGACTAGTATTCTTATTGATTCGACATACCAAGTTAATGTTATAACAGAGGAGATGATGCTAATAAAATTTCTACATAAGATGGGTATGATGAATCTAAGAGCACACTATGTACATGTGATAGAGTCTCAGTCCCTCCAATATGTTCTATCACAATCTCAATCTTGGTAAGACCTAGGACTATAAATAACCTTTTTGACATCATCCTAGAGTCTAACTTGTTCAAAGTAAAGCTAGGAGTCCCATTGATGGTTTCAATGAACATTGTCCCTTTGGTGACCCATAAATATATTTGAAGTTATCTCATGAGGGCTTTGTGCACATTCTACACAACACTGAGTATAAGCCTCTAATGTCACATGGGGCCTATTCGTTAGATCACTTCTAGCCTATCCCTATTGGTTTGATTCCACCAATGATGAGCCTATTATATAACACTTATATTAAATGCAAGAATGGGAGCATAGCACCAAAAGTGACCAACCCTCCTTCCCCATGTGCTATTTTAGTTAAGGCCTATATGATTGCATAGTAGCAGGTTGCCTCTTTCTCCTCTTGAAAGGGGAAGGGGAAGTCTACTTGTGCCCAGGGGCCTTCATATTCTACTACTACTCCATCTATTACTACCTCCCACCTTGATGTGATGCCCTTGGCCTCCACCTCTATGTGTCTCATGGGGAGTCTGATGATGCCCACTTGGCAAAGGCCAAGTTTCAGGTATTTGAGCTTCCCGTCTTACACATGGTGCCTTAGCTTGTTGTCTACATTAATTGGAAGGGTCCCTATGTAGTCACCTCTACGTCTCAGCCTATGTGGCCTCCTACTATTCTTTCCTCCTTATTATTGAATGGGAAGAGACTCATCACTGAGGTGTTTGAGTCTACTTCTCCACAAGTTTTTGCTTCCATCACTGCATTTCTTCCTCATTTTTTCTAGGATTCACTCCCTCAACAAGCAATAGCTATGATGGACACTCCCATGGCTAAAAATTAGCCTTTTAATCCTCCTCAAGTCATAGCTTTTAGCTCTTAAAGTTGAAGAGATCACCTTGTGCATGAGTGTAAGCATCGAAGAAAGGCTCTAAATGCTCATCAAGTTGCCTCACAGAATTTGGAAGAGGAGTTGATAGCTCTTGTTTTAAAATCTCCTATTGTGACCCCCTCTTTCTCTTCTTCTACTTTGGTTCTCATCACATCAATCTGGATTTTGACTCTTCCTGTGAGCATGGATGACCCTCACCCTAAAAGGGTGCAAGTGTTCATTTCTCCCTCGATCAAGCCTCCTCTCCTAATGTCCCTTTTGTACATCCTACCTTTTCCTAAGCCCATAGATATTTCAAATACCTTAGTGGCATCCATTGCGGTTTTTTCCACTTCCTCCTTTCCTTCTACTTCTTCTATGGGGATCTTGCATCCTCCTATGAAGCAAAAATTGGAGGATGACCCTACTTCTAATGGGGTCAAAAGAAGAGATCGCCTTCTTTGGGAGAGGGTTTTCCTTTGGCTTGTATCATCCTATTGATGGAGGTAGCCTTGACATCCATCAAGTTTGTCACTACCCATGAGTCTTTCAATGAGGTTAGTACTAGACCCTGGGCACCTCCTTCACCCACCCAGTTGACACATGAAACTCTTGTCAAGTGCATGTTCAACTTGGTGGATGATGTCCCAGCTTTTTTCGATGATCTTTCCAAGATCAATGACATTTACCTCATAGGAAGTGAGTGAATAAGACCGCAAGGGGCCATCTTCCTTAGCTCTTGTTGCAGGAGAGTCAAAGGGTGCTCCCGTTGCTATCTCTCCCTTGCAAGCTCATCCACCCTCTTCCTATAATAATTTATATTAGGAGAATTATGACCTCCTAGTTGATGAGGACTAGGAGAGCACCTCTTCTTTATCTATAGATTAGATTTGTGTATGTATCGTGTTTCTCCTATGCATTTTTTTTGTGTTCCTAGATGACCCTTGTCACCATTGTAGGTGCTTCAATATAGGAGTGTATTATTTCATAAAATTCTTCTATGTGTTCCATCATTATTTTATTTCTTGTGCCTTGAATTTCACAATTGGGGATGATGCAAAGTGTTGGGGGAATTTAGGCCTTCCTTCCATGTTGGCCCAATTTTTTATTTTTATATTGTTTTCATGTACCCTCCTTCATGATTTGATATAGTAGGGGATTGATGATAGTTCATATGTATATTATATTATATCTATTTATATATATCTATGAGCAGTTCTAACCCCAAATTATTAGATCCACTTGTCTCTTGATTTCTTCATCTTTGCTTGCCTTTTCTTTTTTATCTTTCTCCCTTTTTTGCTTGCTTCTTAATTTTGTGGTGCCTATGTGTTGTCCCTCATCTATGTGAAAATATTTTCACATCTACATCTCATTATGTATCATGGGCCATGGCATCTCTACATGTTATTCCTTTCCTTAGGATGCCACATGCTCCTTTGATTCACATGCACCATCCTAAGGGGGGGCTCCTACATCTCTAAATTTTAATAAGGTGTATTCAGTTACCAACAAATCCCTTGCTGAAAACCTTTACATTTTTTTCAAAAATTGTATCCTTCACTAAGGATCCCATCAGCAAGATCTTTTCAAATTGAATTCATAGCAAAATAATTAAGAATTCACCTTCAAGGATGCCATTCTTCTTTCTTTTGTATTCCATGACAAAAGAGAATCTTTCGAAAGGACTCTATTATGCAATTTTCACACACACGCCCCACTAAAGGCAGGGACTCTCTTTTTTCTTTTGCATCTCTGCCTCTTGACTTGGTCAATTTTTTTTTCTCTTCTTGGGAGGCTATTTTAGGATTAAGTCTAGACTAGGTTTGATGAGGACAACATTTTGAGGCTCTAGGGGAAATTTGCCTGTCTTGGAATTTAAAAATGGGGATTTTGAAGTGAATTTTGAATGTTATATGTAAAATCTTTTTTGCACCTATGGGTAGAGGATGAAAAATTAGGCAAGGTTGCTTTTTGAACATTTTGAAAATTCCTTCTAGAAAAAAAGTTGAGGTTTAGGGGATTTCGACCCAATAGGGAATTCAGAAAATTCCATCCCTGAAGGATTTTCCCAAAATTTCCATGACCCCCTCAAAATCAAGAAATTTCCATTTTTGGAAATTTCTGAGACCCCCCAAAAACTCGAAATTTTCCAAAAATGGAATTTTTAAAAAAAATTCCAAAATGGAAATTTTTCAAAAATGATTTTTTCCAAACTAGAAAATTTTCAAATTTTTCCTTAGAATTTTAAAATGTTCTTGAAAATGAAATTCTTGAGATGGAAAAAAAAATTGAAAATAAAAATATCCAAAAATGGAAAATTTTTGAAAATGAAAAGTTCCCATTAAAAAATGTGAGCTACTAATGATGATATCTATTTTTCAGGATTAAATAAATATTTAAAGCAGAACTTGAATATGTATTCATGCCAAAAAGGAAATATGGAAGAGTTCAATTCAAATTTTAAAAGTGGAACTTGCATAAGAATCTATGCCCAAACTGTTTATAGGTAGAAGGAGTTTCTAGAAGACATGTGAAGCTGATTTCATCATCCAATCAGAATTTTCATTAAAGACAAGTTGGCATAATTTTGTTTTCTCATTGTTCCATGATGTAACTACTTTTATGCAATTGGATGATGATGTACCATGAGTTCCCAAATTAAATGTAACTGTTAGATGCTTCTAGAGGTGTAATTTATTCCATTGGATTGATTTAATCATGGCCTTTGATTCAAAATGTAATTTTGTATAAAATTCTAGTGCCTTCTCATTTGTAACTTGGAGACTAGGTTAGAAGAGCTTATTAGAAGCCAGAATTGGCTATGTTAGGAGTTAGATTATGCAAGATAGTAGCTGTAGGAGAGGAAAGACACTATAAATTGTTATGTAATGCTAGAGAAGTTAATGCAATTAGATTGTTGATTTGGAAAGCTTTGTGTTACACTTTGACAATTTATGGTTTCTTGTTCTCAATTCTCAATATTAGATGTTAGATTTCAGTTCTTTTACAATAATGGTAAAATGTTAATGATGTTGATCGATCTCTGGTCCATACTTTTAGCAATTTTTTTATTGTAATTTTTTGTGTAAAGTTAGTCTAGGACTTATTTTGTGCTAAGTTCAACTGTGGATGCTTGTTTACATTGTGCTAGTTATTGGGTATGTGGATGAATATTCATAGTCTAAAAATCTTCAGTTTCCTTTGAAGATTGCACCTTTTCTGTAGAGTTGTGGGCTTGTCCTTGATCAAGCAGAGATTAGTTTTGTTGGAGATCTATCCATTTGCAACATTTATCATTATTGTGATTGATCTTAGGAGCTAGTTTAGAGTTGAATCTCTCTTGACCCTTATCTCTTTTGTCATTTATTTTGAATCTAGGTTAGTTTTAGGATTAAAAGTATCACCATATTGTTGCATCTAATGAAAGTACACTTCCAACATTGTTCATTTGTAAGGACCCTTGTGATTACCATCATTTTCACATATTATCTGAGTTGTTTATGCATTGTCAAGACTTGACATTAGAGACCTTGGGGTTATCTCTTGAGTCTTGTTGATAGAGATTTACCTTTCAAGAAAGATAGGATTTCCATATTCTGTCTGAGTTGTTGTTGTGTAGAAAACACCATCAATAAACTCCTTGATGATAGGATTGTTTGCAATAAATGTCATTTCTTTTCAAATAGAGCATCCCTTGAGTGAATGCCTCTTTCTTTTAAAGGGTTCGTGAGGGACCCCTTTGAAAGCTTCTCCTTCAATTTCTTGTTTCAAGAGATGACTGCATGTCTATTTGCATAAATTTTTGTTCACCTAACATGTTTTGTATATGGATTAACATGTTTCCTTATAGGATTGAGCACTTGTGAGGGTGAATTAGACTCTATAGAGCCTTTCACATCTAGCCACCCTCAGGACCGAGTACCTATAGTGCCTCCTTTCCAAAACTAAGCACTTGTGAAACATTTTCATTCTACAAGACCCAACACATGTGAAACCCTTTGTTCATCTTTTATAGGACCAAGCACTTGAGGAGACAATTTTGTAGGACTAAGCACCTATATAACCCTTTTTTCATCTTCTACAAGACCGAGCACCCATGGAAACAATTTTGTAGTACTGAGAAAATCTAGAGCCTTTTTTTCACCTTTCATAGGATTGAAAACCTATGACACTTTTGTTTAAATCTCCATAGGACCAAGTGCTTATGGAGCCACCTCTTTCCTATGCTTGAGTTTGCTAGATTGTGATCTACTTCATTGATAGTTCAAGTATATATTCTTCAACTTTCTCTCTACTTTAAAATGCATTCATTGACACTTATGCTTGCTAAAGTGGGGGAAAAATGTAATGGTGTGAATTTGCACCCCTAGAAAAATTCCACATTTACATTGCCTCCTACCTTAGTAAATTAAGTTTGATAATGCAATCCACATTTCTACCACATTTCTTGGTCCACATGGTAGTTTTTTTGTGTGTTAGTGGGGGATATTCTATCTGGGATGCTAGTGTGGTGTGCAAACATCTGCACGATGCACTGTTGTCTTGGTAAGATTCCTTCCTCTGGAATCTATAGAGCCATTACACTCCTCCATTAGACATGAAGTGTAACACTCACTACTCCCATGACCAACTTTGAATGTCTCTTTTTCCTCCATTTTCACCTTTCAAATGGCTATATCATTCATTCTTTCATGCTTCTTGATCATATTCACACTTTGAGCAACTCTATACACTCTTCTCACTCGTTTTAAAGTTCCACTGCCTCCATTGAAGCTACAAGTTAGTGTTTTGTTGGTTCACTCTCTTCATTGTTGCAATAATGTTGATCTTTGAAGTCTTGTACTCTCCCTCCTTCTTCCATTTTCCTTGAGAGAATTTGGTTAAGAAGGTGATTTCTTTCCATTTCCCATTCACTTTGCATTATCATATTTGATATCATAGCATCTTGTTTTTTCTTATTGTTTGGTATCTCTATTTCTACATACTCTCTATGACATTTCTTTAACCATTGCTATCTAGATATCTATGGAGGTTGGAACACCAAAGTAGGGGACTAACTAAGACAATCCTCTAAACACAACCCAATATTTTCTTGTATTTTATGTGAAGGTTCTCCTTGAGGTGAAGATCTTGAAGATATCAAATTGTGGGTAGGAAGGTGTACTTCCCTCACCCTTCTTTGTCAATTGCTAGAATTGTTTTAGTTAAAGTATTCTTCTTGCTATTATATCATTCCATTATTTTCTATTTGCATCATCATAGTAAACTTCATCAGTTAGGTCCTTAGTTAGTTTTCTATGATTTCATAATGTACCTTATACTCTTTTTCCATATGGAAATGAGTGCACCACTAAGATGCTAGTGTGTCATGCTACAGTGCATGTCTCACGCTATATTCCTTTACTAGTAAGTGTGATATAAGAGGGATTCACAGCACACGAGTCTCTTTATTCTCAAGATATCACTAGGGAAGGAACTGTCCTTATACACCTCAACATAAGCAAGTCAATGAGAATGTAGAAAAGTATACTTCAAGTCGTGTTTCAGATAAATTTGTCTCAGATCCTGATAGAGTGAAACCTTAGGATTTTTACCTCAAATGAGTGAGCTCTTAGTCAAAATAGA
This sequence comes from Sequoia sempervirens, assembly GCA_007258455.2. Lineage (NCBI taxonomy): Eukaryota > Viridiplantae > Streptophyta > Pinopsida > Cupressales > Cupressaceae > Sequoia > Sequoia sempervirens. Next base: position 649,746,152 of record VDFB02281492.1, read on the forward strand.
GTATCATGGTTTTAGGATGCCAATGCAATGCATTGTCATCTAAAAGGCATGCTGGTGTCCTAAACAATAGAGGGCTCAAGAGCTCAGGTGGACAAAACTAGGTTCCACTTCTACACTTGGATTTGAAATGTACTAAGTGAAATAAACAAACAAGAAGCCAAAAGCTCAAAATAAACACAAGGGGACTTGGATAGAGCTTACCCTTTGTCAGATGTTCAACTCTTCACTCCAAGCTCCACTTGCACCTACAAAAAAAAGGACAAGGGGGAAAGTTGGGGCTATATAGGGGCTTTCCTCAATTAGACCCCCACTTTGGTGTTCCCACCTCCATGGTTAGCCAATTTAGAAAGGAGTGTAAATGAGGTAAAATAAGCATGTGGTGAGAGCAAAACACGCTTAGGAGTAGAACCCACACCACAAGATAGTAAATGAAAAAGGGAGGAAAGTGAAAGAGAGAGAGAGTGTTACCCATGGGTCTAGACCCTCTATGGAGCACACAGACGCACCATTGGGTGCTTGCTTGAAAGTTGTTGTTGTTGGAGGGACCTCAGTTCGACATGGCTTCACTTGTGAGAGTGTTTCTATCAAAGATGAAGAGAACTCAAGACTAGAGCAAGTAACAATAGAGCTGAAATGAATGACTTCCAACCCCTAATGAGAGCAAGAAAAGGGTTTTTAATGCATGCAAGGGTGAAAAAGAGCTATTACATCTGAAACCCAACTGCTAGGACATGTGTCAAAAGAGTTATAATTCTAGATTCCCTGTTTCAAACTTGGAAAACAACTAGAATGCTAGTGCACCACGTAGATGTCTATGCACTGCACAAACATCCACAGCCTAGATTTTTAGGAAACATGTCATCACACTTCTATTTCTTTGCCACAAGTTTGCATGGAGTTAGAATCATGAAATTATGATTCATGGGATTTTTTTCATTAATGCTCTAAGGTGTTATAAGTGCTAGAAAAAAATGCAAAAATGTGGAATTTCCCCTACGTGAAATTTTGTGACATTACATTTCCCCCCACTTTAGTGGGCTCAATTTAGGAAAAATTCATCCTCACTAAAGAAGAGAAGAAAATTTTCACTTGAATTTTTAATTTCATAGAATTGTGTGCCAATAAAAAGGACCATAGAGTCCACCAAAGTCAAGCTAATTGGTATCAAAGGTTTCCCCAGCATCCAATCTCAACAAATAGTGACAAAATAGTCATGGAAAGTCTTTCAAGATTTCAACTTGAAAAACTCAAATTTTGGGTTAGCCTCAAAAAATTGGAAGAAGTTGCTGCTGAGAGCAGAATGATCAAGAAAAAGTCATCGATTCAAAGGAAAAATATTATCAAGAGGTGACTATATGCCCCTTCCTGAGTTTTCCCCTAGCTTGGTGGGGTAAATTAAGGAGAAACTAGGGAGCCACAAACTCTAGGAAAAATGGGCCTCAAGGGGCCTATGTATACCTAGGTGGGCCCCTAGAAGGGCCATTTTCACTATTCACTGAGAGAAAATTGTTGACTTCTATGAGAGAATAGTTAGAAAAATTCCTAGCAAGAGGGAGTATGAAGCACCAAGGCTAGAGCAGTTGCATGACATTGCTGAGGGCCACGATGTGGACCAAGTAAGCCTCTAAGCCTCATTTTTTATTTATTTTTAGCTTATCTTTAGCACTTTTCTAGTCAGTGAGGTGAGTAGGCATCTTTTATCTATGCTCACTTCCAAAAAATGCACTATCATCCATAGTCTATGCTAAGGTCCTGAGTCCATTTTGTTGTCTTAGGAATGCATCACCAAGGCGACTATGGTAGTTAGGGATGCATGTGCAACATGTAGATTTTTGCGTGATATGCATAGGTCTTAAGTAATTTTTTTGCTTTCATAATGAAATTTGATGTTCTAACTTAATTTTTTTCACTTTTAGCATGAGTACCCAAAGATTCAGGAGCATTGAGGAGGGCAAGCATACCAACTCATTCATGAGCATAGGGACCGTCTAATAAATGACAAGGCCACACACCTAGAGCAGGTCGGTCTCTGGCATGTATTCATCATGCCATAGATGAGATACCACAATAGGATTCTTATAGCCTTGACGAAGCAGTGGGATGCCACTACATCATCTTTCCAATTTCCTTATGGGGAGATGACCATCATGCTTGAGAACATTTATCTGATCCTCAGACTACCCATCTGTGGATGGTGGGTGGCCCTTAATGATACCTAATCGGTGCGAGAGTGGAGGGAGGGAATCCTCTACTACTCAGGGAGGATAAATGGCAGTGACAACATGGGCCACATCTATACATACTGGTATGACCAGGTGAGGACCACTACACTATTTTTGTGATGAGTTATGGTCATGACCATGGCATTATGGATCAAGATAGATGATTGAGGCCAGACCTTCACATGGGCCTTGTCAATACTATTAGATAGATGGTTTAGCATAATATAATTTTTTCCTAGGGGTGCAGCATGTTGGCACACCTTTACTAGGAGTTGGACCAGTACGTTCACTATGAGTACCATATCCTTACTACATGCACGCTTTTTTAGGTGTAGGCTTTTGCTCACATCATGTGCACCTGGCTAGTCAATTTTCCTTGGTAATGACCTATCACATTCCCATGGCCCACTGATATGATATGACAGGCTAGTGGGGATTCAATGATCTAAAGTTTTGGCAGCTATAGTTTGACATTGTTGCAGCAGATGAGGTTTGATGGAGACCCTACCAATTTTTTTGATGTGTGGACAAAAAAAGGTATCTAACGAACCTATAGAGGGAACATTTTTGATAGGCCACCATAATTATATCATAGCACCTTACTACTAGAGTTTGGGTCATGCAACAACATGGCCATCCTCAAATGATTCCACTAGATCTGCCCAACTATACTAGGGCCTATAGGAGTGTAACAAGGGTTGGGGATCACCCTCACCTCACCATTACTGATGTAGTCCCCTCTAATGATGATGAGCACAATCAGGATCGACCACTCATAGTCACGGCTGATAATGTTGGGGTAGCAATTGATTTTTCATAGTGGTGGGAGAGGCACCATTCTGCTCATGTTTTCAACAAGGATTCCCTGAGAGGGGACCTTAGTCCATAGGAGGATTTTTCTCCCCAACCTTTGTAGGATAGATAAAGGGGGTGCCAACACCAACCCTCACCCTAATCCTACATGGCAGCCAGGGGATCCAGGTATGCATAGTATAATGTTTATATTTTTGTGCTTTTTCATTTTTCTTGTTTAAGATATATATACATGCCATGTGATAATGATGCATCTTTCTTTCTTTGTGGTTGTAGAGGATTTAGGCCCCAGCACCAGCCCTCTCCCTGATCCTACATGGTAAACAAGGGGTCTAGGTATACATAGTGTATTGTTTATGTTTTCATGCTTTTGATTTTTCATTTTTATGATATATATACATGCCATGTGATACTAATGTCTCTTTATTTCTCTATTGTTGTAGAGGAAGGATAGGGATAGACTGGGTTGATGGCTCAGTTTATTTTTTAGGTAGCCCATAATGTACCAATCTAGGGAATGGTTCTCAAAGATTTCTGGCCAATATCTTGGGATGAAATGCCCCCACTTTTTAGCTGGTAGCACACCTAACGACTACATACAAGAAGTGAGGTGTGGAGAACATGCAATTGATTGTAGAGCTTACAACTATTCAGGGACAAAGTGACTAGTTGTTAGGTGAGCTATGGATGGTGCTCAATGAGTGAGACATGAGAGTGAGAAGTGTTGACACCACTTGGTAGGCATGTGATTCCCTTAGAGCCATCACAATGACCTCAATGGGTAGCTAGCAACTGTGACCTCTGCAGAGGTTTAGTGTCTATGGGATGAGTTGAGGCATGCACAGATGATTATAGCCTCCTTACAGGGAGAAATCAAGGGGATGTAGGTAGCTCTATCCATATCATACTCACACCAATCTTGCTCCATGATCACCATACAACCCCTCCCGAGGGTACCAAAGTAGTAGCCAAATCCGAAGGGATTTGGGAGCCATGCACCACAGTGATAGGGACATCATTTTTGTAGTGAGATATATACATATACATATATACTTGTAGATCTTTTGTATAAACATCTATTCAATAACCTCTCATTTTTTATAGTAGTGGTCTAATACATTTACATGACATTCGATACATACATGTGTATTTCATATATATATGGATATATTGGTTCTAATATGATGGCTTTATTTCTGTGTATGCTTTTTACTTTCATGTATGTTTATGCTATGGATATTATTTGCTTATATGGATGTATGTTTACATTAGATGCTAATATGATTAATAAACACACCTGGTTGTATGTCAATTAAATACAATGATGATCTAATTTCCTTAAAAGATGTAATGACATGCATGGACACATAGTGTAGTGAAACACATGTATGTATGTCACACACACACAAGTGGCCATATCATAACACAAAAGAAATTCACAATGCATTAATGAATAATGTCAATATATGTACTGCTATTACCCTTTCATAGAGAGAACACGACATGAATGACACATAGAACACTACATGTAGTATCAGAATAGATGCATTGCATTAACGAGAACTTTTAGAGGTGTCCTATCCATAGATGATAATCCATAGGCACCTAAACTATACACAAAGATCACAATGCAAAGGTCTAATGAGTTAGGACTAAACCTCCCCCTCTGATCTGGTGGCGCATTTACATTTCGATGGTTTTTGTAGAGAACTAGGTCTCCTAGTTTAAAGGTCCTAAGAAGTGCACTCTGATTATATTATCTTGATAATGACTGTTGATAAGCCTGAAGATGATCGAGGGCCTATAAATGACACTCATCTAGCATATCCAACTAATGTAAGTGGTTAACTCAGTATACTTCATCATTAATTAACCCTTTAATGGAAACCCATAATGATGGAATTTCCAACACCGAAGGCATGATAGCTTTGGTACCATACACAAGGTTGTAAGGAATTATTCCAATTCCCACATAGACACTCATGTGATAGGCTCACAAAGCATACGTTAATTGAATATGCCATTCCTTACCATGCTTATTAACTTTTTTACAAAGAATGAGTTCAAGAGTTTTGTTAGATGCTTTTGCTTGACCATTATACTATGGATAATATGGTGTAGAAAACCTATGTTGGATATGAAATTTCTCCAATAAATTCTTTACTTCCTTGTTCTTGAATGGTGTACCATTTTCAGAAACAAGTGTAGCAAGAAATCCAAAATGAGAAATAATGTTGTTCATGAGAAAACTACATATAGCTTCAACATTTGTGGATCAAAGTGGGATAGCTTTGACCCATTTCGCAAAGTAATTCATAGCATTAATAGTAAAGGTATGTCCCTTGGAAGAAGGGGGTAATTATTTTCCTATGATATCCAACCCCCATTTTGTGAATGACCAAGGAGAGGTTTGATTTTGTAACTCTTGAGTAGGTGCATGAATAAGATGGTTGTGTTGCTGACATTGAAGGCACTTTTTGATAAAATTGAACGAGTCTTGCTCCATTGTTTTCCAATAGTACCTCATGTGTATTAATCTTCTTGTCAAGGTTCTACCACTAAAATGTTTGCCCCTGGAGCCTAAATGGGCTTCCATACAGGCAACAGGTATTTCCACTTTATTGAGACACCTAAGAAGCAAGTTATAAGATTTTTTATAGAGAACATCGGATAAGATGAAATAACGTGTTGAAAGCTTTCATATATGTGTGTGATTAGTTTTTGTTGCATCATCAGGAAAGTCTCTAGTCTTTAAGTAACTTTACATACTAGAGAACCATTCTCCTGAGTCTACATGAAAACACACAAAGGACTCAAATTCAAGTTGATCGAAAACCACAGGGGTTTGTAGGACCTAAACCATGAAGTGGTATTCATTTGTATCCTCTTTTGAAGGTACCAAGGAAGCAATGCTTTCCATGGCATCGATATGTCTATTTTGTCTCCCAAGGACACTATCTATTGTGAAAGAGCAAAATTGATTGAGCAAGGACAAAGCAAGGTCTCGGTACTGGGATAGCTTAATTTGTTTAGCTTGATAGGTTCTCATAATCTAATTTGCAATAAGCTCAAAATCACCTAATATACAAAGATGTTTGATTCTTAGTGTAATCGCATCACACAAGCTAGAAATAAGCACTTTGTACTAAGTGATGTTATTGTTGCAAGGGAAATTTAGTCGAAAGGATAGAGAAACTAGTTTACCTTTGAGGGATATCAAGACCACACCCACTCTAGAACTAGTTTGACACCTCAATCCATTGAAATACATTTTCCATTCAAGGTCGTAATTAATTGTGAAAATATTTTCATTAGGGAAAAAATACAACCTAGAGAAGGGACGAGATGAGGGAGCATCTACCAATTGATCAACAACCACTTGACCCTTTATTGATTTCTAAGTAGCAAACTTTATATCGAACCTAGAAAGAAACATAACCCACTTAGCTAATCTCCTAGCAAGGTTAGCGCTAGAGAATAAATACTTCAAAAGATCTATTTTTACTATGACATGTGTTTTGGCATGGAGAAGGTAGTGTCTCAACTTCTATGTAGTGAATACAAGAGCAAGGCATTACTTCTCCATGGAGGAATAATGAGTTTCATAATCGACTAAGATGTGGTTGATGTAGTAAACCAATCTCTCTTTCCCTACATCATCATATTGAGCTAGAAACACTCCCAAATCATATGGTGATGTAGCAAGGTAAAGAAAAAAGGCCTATCTTGCATCGCTGGCATCAATATGAGAGGATTAACCAAATAAGCTTTTATTATCTCAAAGGATTTTTGACACTCCTCATCAAATATGAAGTGAACTTTCTTTTTCAATAAATGAGTGAAAGGCAAGGTACAATCAACCAACAAAGATATAAATCTATGATTTTCCTGAATCTTCCCTTGTCAACTTTGAAACTCACAGATATTCCTCAATGGAGGCATATTAATGAAGGCATCAACTTTATTTTTTTCAACTTCAATTCCACAGTGTGAGACTATGAACCCCAAAATCTTGCTGGCATCCACACCGAAGACACACTTATGGGTATTGAGTCTCATCTTGTAGAGTTGAATCCTTTTAAAGATAAGATGAAGGTTCTTCACATGATCTTGATGAGTTATTGATTTCACCAAAATGTCATCAACATAGTCCCATAAGATCCTATAAATAAATAATGAAATATCAGGGTCATTTCCCATTGGTAAGTCACCCTCCATTCTTTAAACCAAAGGGCATGACCACATAGTAGGAAGTACCCCAAGGGGTAGTGAAGGCTATCTTGCATTAATCATCTAGGTTAATACAAATCTGATTGTAACCTAAGAAGCCATCCATAAAAAATAACAATGCATGGCTTGTAGTTGAGTCCATAATTATATCTATATTAGGTAACATAAAATCATCCTTAAGAGAGGCTTTATTAAGATCTCAAAAGTTAATACATATGTGAATATGGCTGCTAGGCTTACTATCTATGACTATATTTGAAATCCAAGGAGAGTAGTCAATTAGACAAATAAAGCCTACTTTCAACAACTTCTCTATCTTAGTCTTAACCTTCAACACCACCCTAGGATTGATATTTTGAATTTTCTGCTTAACCAGCTTGGTGTCGGGACATGGTATGATATTGTGAACCACTATAGATTGATCAATACCATGCATGTCCTCATAATTCCAAGAAAAGATATTCAGATGAGAATGAAAGAGACAGAGTGTTCATCTACTTCCTCAAAAGAGAGACACTTCTAGATATTGATTTTTTTTCTAAAGATTTAGGATCCACAAGAACTTCAATAGTATCTCCTTTAAGGAGAGAGCTATGGTCTTTGGGATGGGATTTCAGAATTCCATTGCTAACATTAGATAGAGGGTCTTCCTCATCAATACTCAAAATGGATTCTCCAAAGTATGCTTGTTTATGCAAGTGATATATGAGAATTGTTTCTTGTGGTAGTAAGGAGGTAACGGGGAATAGGAACCTAGAAATTACCCTAGTGCTTTGTCCAAGGAGAAGACATACAAAGGGAATTTCTTAGCCTAGCCCCTTTCTTCTATCAACTCAGGATGAACCAAGCTCAATGGCTCAACTGAAATCATATTAACACTCCAACAAGATTTTTGTTTAGACCATTCAACAGAAAATCCCAAAATTAGATATTGTTTTCATGGCTTAAACTAGATAGGGACTTGAATTCCTTGCTTGATACTCCCCAGGCCTTTCTTCCTTACTTGATACTCCCCAGGCCTTTCTTCCCATAGCCATAGCAAGAGGTGAGTTAATATTCAAACCCATAACGAGTTTGTAGATCTTTAGGAGGTGGTAGCTCTATGTAGATTGTTTCATTCCAAACATGAATGTTGAATGTCTCTATGAGAGTGTTCCCACCTTCTTTACCATGTTCAAAAACATTGACCTCCTTTGTAGAAGTAGGATTATTCTCCTAGAAAGAGGAGGGAGTGCTTTCCTTAATAGGATAACACTTCTCTTCCCAAGTAGGAGTGTCTTTCACCATTGTGTCAGTAGTACCTGGAAATTCTATACCAAAGGGGCTTGCCTTGTATTCTGAGATGAACAACTTAGAAAAATCCAAGGAGCACCAATAATCATAGGAAATAATTTGAATGAGAAGATGAAGGGGAAGACAAAGGAGACTTAGGATCTTCTACTTTAGCTGGTTCGTCTTTGTCGACACTCACTCCCAAAACAACTTCTACAAAGGGTATTGATGAAGAATATACCATAGCATCAATAGTTAAGGATGGAATACAATTCTTTAGAGTGGATACAACTGAAGAATGACTTGCAACCATAGATCACAAAGGTGAAAAACTTTTGGATCTTCTTTAACTATAACCACCTAATTATTTCTAACAAACTTCAAAGAACGGTGTAAATTAGAAGTCAGAGCACCCATAGCATGAATCCAAGGTCTCCCCAAGAGAATATTGTATGGTAATGAGCTAGAAATCACATAAACCAACATAGCAAAGGTAACAGAGCCTAGCTACAAAGGTAGCATTATCCTACCTAGAGCTTGGCGGACAACGTTATCAAACTCACAAATATACAAGGAAGAGGCTGCTAAAGAAGATGAATCAACTTTAATCTTAGGTAATAGGTCCATACAATAAACATTGAGAGCTAAACCAGTGTCAATGAGAGTATTCCTAATATCGATATTATTAACATTAATTATAATCATCAATGGATCTACTTGCTTCTACACATCTAGAGGCAGGAGTTCTTTCTAGTGGAACACAATATTTGGAAAATCTGCTAAAAAATGAGCTAACAGTGCATTAACATCCATAGGCCTAGCAAAGGTAGGCAATAGAATCTTTGGAAAGGCTTCCTACAACATCTTTTGGTGAATGAAAATGGTTTGAACCAAGTCCCAAAGTGAGATTTTAGCCATAGTAACACAAAGTTGCTTAACAAGATCATAATCACCTTGTGAATTGATCACAAGTTTAGGTGTTGGAGGCAGGTTGGTTGAGAAGGTGGAAAACAAGTGGGAACTTTAGCTGGTTGTGATGTAGAAACAAAAGGTTTTTGATCCAAGTTCTACTTATTTCTCCTTGAATTGTATGTATGCCCAATAGCATTAGAGGAAATAGAATATATAGCTTTCATGAACCTTGAATATAAGTATTATGAATTAGTATGACATGAAATCCCATAGACAAAATAGTTCTCCTCAGGCGATGGTTCAATAGGGATCATGTAAATAATAGGTTTCTTAGGGCCCATAGGAGCCACATAGGCCACAACCACATTTACTGACTCTTCAACTTGTAAGGGGAGAGTTTATTTGGAAGATTTTTAGATAGGGGAAGGTGCTTCTAGGAAGTCATCTAGAGCATCTTCCAACATATAGAAATCTTATTCATAAAATGGATTATCATAAGCATCTGACATCATGAAAATAGATATGATGCATTCACGTCTAGCTCACCAAAATGTGATATAAGAGGGATTCGCTGCACACACAGATCTCTTTATTCTCAAGAGATCACTAGGGAACAAACTTCCCTTATACACCTCAACATAAGCAAGTCAATGAAAATGTAGAAAAGTATACTTCAAGTCTTGCTTTAGAGAAAGTTGTTTCAGATCCTAAGAGAGTGAAACCTAAAGATTTCTACCTCAGATGAGTGACCAAGCAATAGAGGGCTCAAGAGCTTAGGAAGAAAGAACTAGGTTCCACTTCTACATTTTTATTTTAAATGTACTAAGTGAATAAATGAACAAGAAGTTGAAAGCTTGAAATAAACACAAGGGGACTTGGAGAGAGCTTACCTTTTGTCAGATGTTCAACTCTTCACTCCAAGATCCACTTTACACCTACACACAAAAGAACAAGGGGGCAAGGTTGGGATTGTATATGGGCCTACCTCAGTCAAACCACCACTTTGGTGTTCCCACCTCCATGGACAACCAAGTTGGAAATGAGTTTAAATGAAGTAAACTAACCATGTGGTGAATGAAAAACTAGCTCAAGAGTAGAACCATCACCATGAGATAGTAAATGAACAAGGGAGGAAAGTGAGTGAGAGAGAGAGAGCATTACCCATGGGTCTAGACCCTCTTTGAAGCACACAAATGCACTATTAAGTGCTTGCTTGAGAGCTATTGCTACTGGAGGCACCTCAGTTCAGGATGGATTCACTTGTGAGAGTGATGCTATCAAAGATGAAGAGAACTCAATACTAGAGTAAGTAATAATAGAGCTTGAATGAATGACTTCCAACCCAAAATGAGAGCAAGAAAGGGGTTTTTAATGCATGCAAGGGAAAAAAGAGTTGTTACATATGAAAGCCAACTGCTAGTAAATGTGTCAAAAGAGTCATGATTCAAGATTCCCTATTTCAAACTTAAAAAATTCTAGGACACTAGCATGCCACATAGGTGTCCAGAGCCTAGATTTTCAGGAAATGTGTCATCATGCTTCTATTGCTTTGCCACAAGTCCACATGGAGTCAAAATCATGAAACTATGATTAATGGGATTTTTGTCATTAATTCTCTAAGGTGTCATAATTTCTAGGGAAAAATCTAAAAATGTTGAATTTCGCCTAGGTGCAATTTGTGACATTAGAGTAAGCTACCTGAGTTGAATTTCAAACTTCAAAAATCTAGTCACTTGACTTGCTGAAATAATTAGGTTTGTAGAAGGATAGCAAAAACTAGGTTTCTCTTCCTTTTTAGAATTTAAACTTTCAACTCTCTTGAAATGTTTCATTATCTTGAGGTAGATTAGGGTAGCCTATTGTTCTAGACTCTCTCATGACCTGGAGTCTTAAGCAGTTGACCCCCCTTTCTATAAAAATGATAAAAATACCTTATATTTATAAGTGATTTTCTAATTTCTAGACAATTAAAATTCAAAAATATTTCAATTGCAACTTGAATTGGGATCATTAAAATACTGCCAAAAACATATTTTAAATTTTCTTCTAAAGTGTAAAGGGGACCCATTCACCCAAGGACCTAAATCTAGGACACAATTTTTAGGGTGTTTAATTTGATGTTTGCAATTGTTTAATACAGGTTCCCCTTTCATAAAATAGAATTAATTAGACTTTTAAATGCATAATTGGGTCAATTAGAGGCTTAATTAAGTCCAATTAATTAAGGGGATGCAAACATAATGTGGAAATGTAAAGGTGTACATTTTTCTACACTAGAAAAAAATACTGCAAGGAGTGAAAAGCTACCAAGTACTAGATAATTGGTCCTCAAATACATCAAATGAGGATTAGTACAAAGAATAACAAGCACCACAAGAAAGCAAAAAGAAGAAACCCAAAATAAAGAAAAGAAAATTCATAGTTCTAACAAGATAGGGAACAAATACTTGGAAGAATAGAAGAGAAATTTAAGTGATTATTGAAGAGTTAGAACCAGAAGAAGAAGAAGAATGTGACCACTTTCAGCCTACTAAAAAAATCATAAGCAAATAGTAGAAATAACAAGGAAAAAAATTATCTAACAATAGAAGGTTGAAATTGCTCATTTCTCAAAGGAAGAGGTAAGTGTTGGGAAAATGTGTCTCAACCTTGCAATTATATATGATTTATTGATAGGATGTATGTTAGTATTTGATGACCAATCATGCAAATACTATATACTTGTAACAAGATGCAGGGTTTAGGGAAATGTCCCAAAAAAAAAGCAAAGAAAATCACCGTACATCATAATTTTCCCATTGACACATCAAGGTTTTTTCCCACTAACATGTCATGATTTTTTCCCACTAACACATCAAGGTTTTTTCATTAACATGTCAAATGAAAAATGACCTTATAAAATCCAAATTCTAGAAGGTTCCAAAAATATTGTTATTTTATCGTAGAAAAATGGCCCCTTATCATTTTCATGGCCTCTTAGGTCTGTTTCATGGTGTTGGAACTATGTTGAACTAATTTTATGTTGTAACATGGCTTGAACATGCTTATTTAGGTACTAAAATTCAAAGAACGATGTCTTGTGAAGGTGTTGTGAAGTTTTGTAAGAGATTTCTATATTCTTCTAGACTCTATTAAATACAATTCACCTAAAAATCACCCTTTTCCTCATCAACAAGTCCTATTTTGAAGTTTTGTAAAGTCTTATAACAATATTTCACACTCTTCTAGGCATATTTTCACTATTTACACACTTCTCATGCTTTATTTGGTCTCTTTATGCCCTCATGAGTTGTAATTAAGTGTATTTTGAACGTTATCCCAACAAACAACATTAAATACAACATTTTTTCTAACACATTTTCTTAGGTCCTAGGTGGGACCCATTCACCATGGGTGGCAAATGAGTCCCCCTTGGCCCCAAATTCAAAATATTTCAAATTTCCTTTCAGGATTTTATTCAAAATCACTTCATGTTGGCCTATGATGAGGTATGAACGAATACTAAGGCACAAGAATTGTATAAATATGTGATTTTAACCTCATTTTACATATCCTTATTAAAAAATTCAATCTCCTAAGTTATTCAAGCAATCTCAAGCATTCAAACATTCTACAACATCGTTCCAAGCACATTTCAAGAACTTTGAAGTAGCCAATTGACATTACTTCAAGTTTGCAACATCAAGTGTTAGGTAAGTTGATAGCACTTGCATGTTATTACTTTATCTTTATCTTGCATTTCATTATCTTTTGAAGGGTTTAATTACCAAAAGTGGGGTTTGACCAAGGAAAACCCCTATTCACTAACCCCTAATCATTTTTCCCCTATTGCTTTTTTTTTTGTAGCCCTTTGTTTTAATATTTGAAAGGTTATTAGGCATTGAAGATTTATTTTCATGTCAACTAAGTGCTTCAAGTCAACTTAAGTCAATTTCAAGCTTGGAGAGAGTTATTTGTCCATTTTCTACAGATTTGACTTCGACAACCCGACAGGAAGGCATTTCAAGAATTGGTGTTGCAAAGTTGTCTACTAGTTTTTTAGAAATTTGAGAGAGGACTAATCTTATACCTATGGAAAATGATCCCCACCTTAGGATTGGAAACTTGAGTTTTGTTATATTTTAGATCCCGATAGACATAAATTAGCTCTTGACAGTTTTTCATCAGTAGGTGGACTAATTCACCACCCTGGACAAATGAGTTCCATTGTAAAAAAATAGTGAATTTCATTAGCATCTATAACACTCCAAAAATCATCACAATTCATCTAGGTGCACTCAAATTCATCTTCTTTTTTTCTATTTTGCATAATTTCTCCATTTACATAGTTGTTTGCATATCATAATGTGTTTTCAAACATAGTTGTAATTGCACTTTTGCATTCATTTTCATTCATTTAGATTAGTCAATTACATTTACTTAAAGTTAATTAACATCATAAAAAATTGCATACATCGTAATTTGAGTGTTACATAAGCATTTTTGGCCCTATCTCTCTCCTTTTAGGTGAAAAACCCTAGAAGTGCAAGAGTAGTCTCAGGGTCCCAAAATTCTATGTTACATTTTGGTGAACCTGACGTTTGAATACTTTGAATTTCTGATTGAATTTACATATTGCATCCTAGTTCTCATTTGCATTAGCATTCAATTAGGACATTGATTTGATATTGCATTATGCGACTTTTCATTTTGCATTAGTGAAAAATTCATTTAGATTTCATTTTTGCATTCAATTTCATTGAAAAAGGTAAAAGTCTACATTCTAAATTTGTAATTTCATGTTATAGAGTATTTAAATCATCTTTAAATTTCTAAAAAACACTAAAAAACATCATATTGGGACTCATTCACTACCCAAGGCAATTTATTCCCTCTGCACTTTTGAGATGACTTTTTTGTAATTTATCTATCATTTTTCTATATTCCTATTTCTTGTTCCTACATTCTATTTTCATTTCCTAAATCTTTTTTTTTCATCATTCATTGCATCTTAGTTTCTTTACATCATGATTTATTCATTCAATAAGATTTGGACTTCATTAAAATCATTGGTAGACATGTCAAACTGTTCCTTTGGTTGTGACCCTAATGACCTTTAACTCCAACATGCTCCTACAACTCCTAATGATTGTCCTCTTTGTGAAGTAGACATCATTGGAGAAGATGATGATAGAATGCACAAGTTCTACAATGACTACCTTGACAATCTAGAATCCAATGCACCCTTTTACCCATCTGTGAGATCAAAAGACCTTCCTACTATTGCACCTCTTGATCACTTTGCATATTTACATCATGAAGTCAATATAGGACCCAAGGTTCCTCCCTCAAGTGGACCTAGTTCCTCTAAACCACCAAAATACCAACCATTCTATGAGTACAAAGTCACAATAATTCCTATCAACCTAACACAAAACATGAACATGACATCCATCAAATTCTTGAACAACATTCAACCGAAGCAAATACAATAGGACTAGGATATCAAGATCCTTCTCATCCTAAGAAACATCCTCTTCAAGCAAGGAGACTTCTAGATGTTGGAACAGTAATCTTGAATGCTCCTCCTAACTTCAATATTCTTCTTCCATGTGAGCAACCTTTATCTCCTTCTAATGATAAGGATATTAGGATCCCCATGGGTCCTTTTCCTCCTATTCATGAATGAGGAGAGTCTAGCAAATGAAAATGACCTTACAAATTGAAAAAAATCAACTTTTCCACACATCCTCGCCCTAAATGTGAAAAGAGACTTCAATTGCTCTTAAATAGAGGTCTTGTACTTTTACCACCTATAAATAGGTTGGTTATTCATCCTAAAGACTACAATATCCCATATTGCAAATATCATCATATTCTTGGACATCAAACCAAAGAATGTCGGGTATTGAAGGACATACTAGATAAGTATAACTTCACTGATATCGACTATTTCCCTGTCATACCTTAAAAACAATCCTATCCCCTTCTTCATGCCATAGCTGTATAATTACCTATTCTCACTATTTCATGATTGTTTCCCATTACCTACCTTGGCTCATTCTTGTATTTACCCTTTGTTGGGGGCAAGACATTGTGATCCTTGTCCTTGTAATGCATTTTCCTTTGTCCCTTAACTATGTTGTTTCCTTTCCGCTTATCTATTCAAAATTGAGAAACCAATAACTTAGTTAATGATTGACTTACATTTGCATTACTTGTTCCTTTTTGTTTTCCTTTTCATGTGTGTATTGTGTTCCCCTGCATTGTGTGTTTGATGTTCCCTCTCTTTGTACACTTCTTCTATTTGTACCTCTATTCTCCTATTTTTCATACATTATCTTTTTCATTTTTGTTTTGTGTTTTCCTTTTGAGGATGGCACAAAGAATATATATGCCCTATGTCTCTTCCATGTTGACCCAATCAATCCTTTTTCTCTTTCCTTTTTCTTCTCTTGTGTTCTCCTTTTGGGGATGACACAAGGCATTGAGACTAAAATGTCTGCTTCATGTTGACCCAAAAGCTTCTTTTTTTTCATTTTTCTTTCACCTCTTCATTTTTCCTTTCACTTGTGTTATCCTTTTGGGGATGATGCAAAGTGTTGAGACCACAATGTCTCTTCCATGTTGACCCAAAACGAACTTTATTTTCCTTTTTTTTTTACTCTCTTTGTGTCATTCTTCTAATTCTATGTGCTTTGGGGAATGATGATAGTTCTAAGAACTTTCATAAAAAAATTATAGCAACAAAAATAATGAACCCAAATCCATAGATCCCTTATGTTTTTGGTGTGTTTTTCTTTCTAGGGGGAAACACCCTTTCTCTTCTTTTTCATTCTCCTTTACATGACGCAACCTAACTTAAAAACATATGACTTGGCATAGAGCTTTCCAAGTTCGCTTTCATGTCTTGTTTTCTTTTTTCTTTTTCTTCCATTATTTACTTTAAAGTAATTTCTCATAGAATGGTGTGTAGCAATTCCTTTAAAGTGGGTGAAATACATTACCATAATTCATTTGTATTCTTGGTTCCTAGTGTAGCCTTGTCATTTGTGTGATGCATTTGTCACTTTGTGGATGACATTGGGTGTGATATCCTTCATAAGTGTGATCTATCTCAACATATTGTATTCTTCTTGGTGCCTTGATTCGATGCACTGCATCCCCTAAGTTGTGAATATACTATCCTTTGATAGTCCTCTTTTGGAGAAATTAGACACAATGTTCCCTAAGTGACTAACCTTGCATGAACTAAACAAGACTCATTTGAACATCCTTTTACACTCTTACACTTTACATTTTGCATTTTCACGTTTCCTTTTTGCCACCTTGCATAACAAAACTTGCATGACTGTGGTATCCTTGATTTTTGTTCATGAGAATTTTCTTTGTGGCACCTTGTCAAAGTTATTAGGTAGTATAACTTTAATATGGTTGAGCAGGAAGCCTAGCTAGAGGCATGACTTTTCCCCATAGCCACCTTTGTGTTTGTGAGTGCATAACAACTAGCGTATGTATCTTACTTTTTGGGATTTCTCACCCAACAAACAACTAGTTTCATGGCCCTAGAGTGAGTATACAACTAGGACTTCTCACCTTGCAAACATCCTGAAGATTCATGGCCCCAGAGTGAGTACACATTTCTCCTTTTCAAAACAATTAGACTAGATATCTTTTCACAACTAGTTGGATTGATGATCAAAGCTTCATTCAATTCATTTCAATACTTGTGTGTTCCTTTGTTCATATGCTTGGTTCTCTAGGGGATCTTTATCCTCGGGACCTAATCATCCCTCTTGATTTTTGTATTCCATCTTGCTAACGTAAGTGCATTCGAAGCCTCCCCTCGATGTTCATGGTTACTTTAGCGTTAGTTTGAAGCAGGTTCATCCTCTCACTAAAGTGGGGGCTAAATGTGCCATAGAAAAATGGCCCCTTGTCATTTGCATGTCCTTTTAGGTCATGTTTCATGGTGTTGGAACTATGTTTCTCTAATTTTATGTTGTAACATGGCTTGAACATGCTTATTTAGGTACTAAAATTTAAAGAATGATGTATTGTGAAGGTGTTGTGAAGTGTTGTAAGAAATTTCTACATTCTTCTAGACTCTATTTAATACAAATCACCTAAAAATCACCTTTTTACTCATCAACAAGTCCTATTTTGAAGTTTTG
This sequence comes from Sequoia sempervirens, assembly GCA_007258455.2. Lineage (NCBI taxonomy): Eukaryota > Viridiplantae > Streptophyta > Pinopsida > Cupressales > Cupressaceae > Sequoia > Sequoia sempervirens. The sequence goes on from VDFB02281492.1 coordinate 649,763,754, forward strand.
TAAAGTCTTATAACAAGTTTTCACGCTCTTCTAGGCATATTTTCACTATTTACACCCTTCTCATGCTTTATTTGGTCTCTTTATGCCCTCATAAGTTGTAATTCAGTGTATTTTTGAATGTTATCCTAGCAAACAACATTAAATACAAAATTTTTCTTGACGCATGTTTTTAGGTCCTAGGTGGGACCCATTCTCCATGGGTGGCAAATGAGTCTCCCTTGGCCCCAAATTCCAAATATTTCAAATTTCCTTTTGTAATTTTCTTCAAATTCACTTCATGTTAGCCTATGATGTTGTATGAATGGATACTAAGGCATAATAATTGTATAAATATGTGATTTTAACCTCATTTTACATCTCCTCATTCAAACATTCAATTTCCCAAGTCATTCAAGCAATCTAAAGCATTCAAACATTCTACAACATTAATTCAAGAACTTTTCAAGCAGTTTGAAGTAGCCATTGACATTGCTTTGGATTTACAACATAAAGGGTTAGGTAAGTTGATAGCACCTGCATGTTATTGCTTTATCTTTCTCTTGCATTTCATTATCTTTTCAAGGGTTTAATTACCAAAAGTGGGATTTGATCAAGGCAAAACCCTAATCATTTTTCCCCTATTGCTTATTTGTTTGCAGCCCTTTGTTTGTATATTTGATAGGTTATTAGGTGTTGAAGATTGATTTTTATGTCAACTAGGTGCTTCAAGTCAACTTAAGTGAATTTCAATCTTGGAGAGAGTTATACATTTGTTTTCTACATATTTGACTTCAACAACCCGACAAGCAAAAATTCCAAGATTTGTTGTTGTAGAGTTGTCTCCTAGTTTTTGAGAAAATTGGAAGTTGACTGATTCACCACCTATGGTGAATGAGTCCCACCTTAACACTGGAAACTTGAGTTTTGTCATATTTCAGATCTCAATAGATAGAAATCAACTCCCAACAGTTTTTCATCAGTAGGTGGAATGATTTGCCACCCTTGGCGAATGAGTCACACTGTAAAAAATTAATGAATTTCATTAGCATTTAGAACAATCCAAAATCATCACAATTCATCTAGGTGCACTCAGATTCATCTTTATTTTTTCTATTTTGCATATCACAATGTATTTTCAAACATAGTTGTAATTGCACTTTTACATTCATTTTCAGTCATTTAGATTTTTCAATTATATTTAGTTAAAGTTCATTTACATCATACAACATTGCATACATCCTAATTTGAGTGTTACATAAGCATTTTTGGACCTATCCTCTTCTTTTAGGTGAAAAACCCTAGAAGTGCAAGAGTAGTCTTAGGGTCCCAAAAATCTATGTTTCAATTATAAGTGGGTAGGAATTATGTAGACAAAGGTGTATTCTAAGAATCTAATAGCGGTCATGCTATCTCTTGATCTCTAGTGGTGATACTCCTATGACAAGCCTACTCTACAAGTATATTGTAATCTTTTGATTTCTAAATAAATATTGGGTGGCTTTTGGAGTGTGGGGTTTTTCTCCTAGAAGGGTTTTCCCCACATAAATCATTGTGTTGTAGTATGCATGATACTTGTGTTTATTTCTATTTATTTTTTTGTAACTATTAAAGATTTGTAAAAAATTTGCATTATTCTCCTCTCAAGGTTAGTGTAGGAAGTTGTTCTACTACCTTAGCTTCCTTACAAGTGGTATCAGAGCTTGATCACCTTTAGTTTCAGTTGTGGGTTGCTGATTTTTTTGAGCTAATCTAGATTTGAAAGGGAGCTTGTGTAGAAGAAAATTTGTGCTCTTATTGCAAGGATTTTTAGATGGAAAGTTCATTAGGGAGAAAAGAGGTGGAGAAAGTTTTTGAAAATAATTTTGAAATGTGGAAGCTAAAGATGTGGGATCTATTGAAAGATCAAGATTTGTGAGATGTTGATGAGAATGTTTCAAGGCCTACAGATCCCACTCAATATTCTCAATATGATGTTATGGACCATAAAGCCAAAGGTCTAATTAGACTGTACTTGGGAAACTATGTTTTAATTAATTTCCATGAAGAGACCTCTACACAGAAACTGTGGAAGAAGCTTGGTGAGATGTATCAGATCAAATTTTTAGTGAACAAGATTTTCTTAAGGAATAAGCTGTATTCCTTTAGAATGGAAGAGGGTGGATGAATCATAAACCACCTAGAATAATTCAATATGTTGGTGGCTCAATTGGCATCAATTGGTGTCAAAATGGATGGGGAGGAGAAATATTAGATCTTGCTTTGTTTTTTCCCTGATTCATGGGATTCTCTTGTTATGGCTATTGGGAGTACTTCTATTATATTGAGGACTGAAGATGTGGTAGGTTCTTTTCTTTATTAAGAGATGAGGAAGGTATCCATCATTGCCAAGGAGGCCCTAAGTGTTTTTGGAAGACCTAAGGAAAAAGGAAAGAAGAATGAGAAGTGTGACAAATCCAAGTCCAAGGGGAGATCTAAATCTACTAGAAAGTCTAAAGTTATGTGTTAGAACTGTGGTAAGCCTACACATGTTTGTAAGGAATCTAAAGAAGAAAAGAAGAAATTTGATTTTGATTCCAAGTCCAAGAAGGAAGATGGTGGTGCATTCATTGCAACTTTGGCAACTTGTACAGGTAATGATCCATGGTTAATTGACTCAAGTGAATCTTTTCATATGACCTTTAATAGATGTTGGTTTTGTGAATATGAAGAATTTGATGGTTGTTAGGTGTACTTGGGTGATGATTCTCATTTATACATTGTTGGTTGTAGTAAAGTTAAAATTAGGTTTCTTGATGTTAGAATGAAAAGGATTAATGGTGTGTTGCACATCCCTAAATTAGCATGAAATTTGTTACCTTTGGGAAAACTAATAGATGTGGGTGTTCAAGTAGTATTTTCTGATGTAGGATGCAATATGGTTAGAGGTGCTATGGTGATTTATAGAGGTGTCAGATATGGGACATTGTATAAGATTGATTCATTCACCATTGAGTGCAATAGTACTGCGAATATAAAATTCCTCAAGCTCCCTTTGGGTGGTTTTTTTCGCTAAGTGTCAACCCACACCTCATATGTTTGAAATGTTCTACTTTGCTTCTCAATTAGGCCTCTTTTTGCTAAAATTTGTTAGTTTCCACCACATTTCCACTAGGAGATCTTTGTAATGATTGCTTCCTTCACTCTTCTACCAGCTCCAACCATGCTTCCTGTGTCATCACCGCTGAGACTTCAAGGATGCTTCCTTCCACTTTTGAGTCAGGACCAGTCTACATGCCACATAGATTTCATTTGCATACACTTTTTGGAAGACCCCATAGTCGACATTGATAGTAAAGAATGTTGCCACATGTCTTCCCAACACAATCTTTCATTACAAAAAGGGAGAAATGAACCACAAGTTTTGACCTGTCGCCATGCATCTCTTTGGCAAGAATTCTATCAAAGGGAAAGATGAAGCGAGTAACAAGCTATGACATGTTGCCACATGTTCTAAATTCCTCCATTGGGAATTGACACTTTTTTGCATAGAATTTTTCTAGGACCATTGCCATCATTCATAGGGGATGCATCTGGATAGGGAGTGACTATGTTCTATGGCACGAATATTTTCTATTACAACAACCAAGGGGAATCATTGCTCGAGAGACAAAATCTTTTCTATTACTAGCCTACCAAGCAGTGTGATTGCTAGCTATATATATTGATTCTTGCTTCAAAAAACAAGTTTAGAAGACACAAAAAAATTAGGGAAAGACACTAGGCCTTTAATATTGCTTTTATATTATTATATGAGAGTCTCAAACTGTGCCATTGTTTAGCCATTCTATTTTTCTTAAGCTATTTGATAAATTATTAATACTATGCCATTATTGTCCTGAATTGTTTATTTGTAAAAATTCTATGATTTTACTACATGTTTGTTGGCTTAGATCATGTATTTGACTCCCCTTTTTTGTAAATGTGTATGAGAATTATTTTATGTCATTGAATGAATTGTTCAAGCTTCTATTACAAAAAAAGTCATTTTTTTAAAAAAGCTTTGAGGTCACTCAGTTTAGAGCAATCAGTCCCCCTATTAATTAAGTTTCCCATAAAGGTTGTTACCTTGCCAAATTTTTACATCAACAGTTTCTTTTTTCTAGCATGCACGGTGAGACTACTTAAATGAATCTAAATTCAAAGAGGGTGTATGATCCACCAGCTTGTTACTAGGTCTTAAACAATGAATAACCTTGGTCTATTAGTGCCATCACAAGGAATAGTACAAGCCATAACCCAATTAGTGAACGTTTCACTTCCTCTACCCCTTCCACTAGCCATGTTTCCCACTGCTAATAGAAATTATGTGGCATGAGATGCCATAAGTCCTCTTGTAGGACTAGTAGCACCCATTGTTTGGGGCCCTATCTTGGTCTCCAATTTAAAATCTATACCCAAGTTCTCCAAAGATGGCTTAAAAAGACCATCTTAACATATGCAAGATTTGGTGGAGATGTGTCTAGTGCATGGAGTTACAGACCAAAATGTAGCACTAAGGTTGCTCGTAGCCTCTTTCTGAGGTAAAGTGCTAGATTGGTACCACACTTTGTAGGCTAATACTATCGATACTTGGGATCAGCTCAAAGACCCTTTCTATGAAAGATTCTCAAATGATGGAGATAGGTCTTCACAATATCATTAGCTGTCAGTCATAAAATGGGCCCCATATGAAGCCATGATTGATTTCAATGCCTGATTCCACATAACTTGGTAGAGAATCCAAGTTGCTATCTTCCCACTAGCCAAGTTGGAGTTCATGTTCTACCTAAAATCTATAAAGCTTGATATTTTGATGATGATCTAGTCTCTTGGTGGAACCATGCTACCGAATGCATGTAGTGTCACCATCAAAGTAGAAAACAATCTGATAGACATTAGGAAGTTATCACCTTAGCCCATCATGCCTATATTCCCTGAAGTATTAGTTTCCACCTAGGAAATTTTGTCTACCAGTGTGTCTGCACCTCCCCAATCTATGTGCACATATCCGAATGCATCATAGAATGTTGCTTCTACACTCAACTCTTCAAAGGAAGAGATAAGTGAGTTCAAGTAAATGTTATTGACCATCACCAACGAAATAACTACCATCAAGAAAAACCAAGCCACACCTTTGAAGCCAACTTATCAAAATTATGAAGTAGGTCTTCTTACCAATAAAACTAGTTCGAAGGAGGTGCTCACAAAAATCAATAGGTGCAAACAACTAATCAAATAGTACCAATTCATTCTCCATTGTAGAGTGCCAACCCAAGCTCAAGCAAAGAGTTGACAGTGGGGTAAAACAATTTAGTTGATGACACCAACCCTTGGTGCTTCCCTTGTGGTGATGCATATATGCCTTAGAATTTCTTGCATGGAAACTTACAACAAAAGGTGGCAGAGTAGTGTAGCCAAGGTACGATGTTGGACCATGGATGTTATGTATATACCTCTACACAAATGGAAAATGTGGTGCTTACCACGCAAATGTATGGGATGTCCTTGGAGCAAGAAATGGATATTGCTTCTAATCACACTCTCTTCTCATGGATGGAATAGGAAGAGGTAGTGTTCGTAAATGATGCATTCACAACAAAAACACTGTAAGTGTAGTTTTATTATAGGACTTGCTCAAAGAGGAGATTCATGGGAAAATTAGCCGTCCCTCAACTAGTCAGTCCATAGCCCAAAAGTGCTTTCAAACAAACACATAGTACCTTCACAGTGGCACAACAATGTTCACCGCGAAGGGAAATTGTCATAGCTAGAGCTAAGGAGTAGAAGCCTCCAAATTTTCCATCATTCAATGTGGTTGAAAAATTGAAAAGATCATCCCCTAATGTGTCCTTGTGGGATATCTTAGCTATTCTAGAACAAAAGATTGTTCTACAAAAGGCTCTTCGAGAGGATCCAATCATTGAACCAAAAGAGAAATCGCTCAAAGGAAAGGTTGTTGATCAGTCACCTCCTGCCAAAGTTCTCATGAATGACATAGAGGAAGCCCCTACCGAGGTTAAATACAAGCCAAAATTAAAACCCTTCCTCCTAATCCTCATTGTTATAGAGAAATTATTGCACAATGCCATGATTGACTCCGATGCTAGCACTATATTCATGCTCAAGTAGATAGTTGAGGCGCTAGGACTTAGCTATGATCATTTCAAGAAGGGGGTTATGTAGCTTGATGGGAACAAATTCAAAATCATAGGTATCATCAAAGACCTCCCCTTGACTTTGTTCTCATGCCCTAGCATCAAAGTTATGTAAGATATTGTGATCATAGATTTCCTTGTATGTTTGGTCTCTACCTATCCCAAGAATTCATTTCAAAGATAGGAGGATATCTTTCTATGGACTAGTCACACTTAATCCTAAGGAACAAGCATGGAGCTAAAATGAAAATAGTGTCTAAAGCTCTACATTTGGAACATGTGGCCAATGAAGCTATGATCAACATTGAGGTTTCTCATACCTCTTTCACTAAGGAGGAAACATATTGCACCAAGTTGCTAGAAGATGAAAAGGTACTGGAGATCAGACCAATAAAGAAGAAGTTTTCTTGAGTGAATATATAGATGCTTACCCTTTCAAAAACTATCATGATACTAGGTTGGGTACCTATGTCATCTCTGATGAAGATCAAGTGCTTCCAAAATTTGTGAAGGAACCTAAGAGTGACTAGACTTTAGAACTATGGAAACTGCACTTTAACAGAGCAAGATGTAAAGTGAGTGAATGGGTCAGGATATGTTTAACATCCCCACACAATTAAAAGACATTTAAGGACCTTTATTCTTCTAGTTCGCTTGTTTGAAAAATGAAGTTGAATATGAAGGCTTAGTGCAAGGTTTGATTCTTGCGGAGTTGATAGGAATTAAGCAATTAATGGTGTTGAAATTTTTTGAACTAGTGGTCAACCAAGTCTTAGGGATTTCCTAGCCAAGAATGTCTACATGAGATCCTATAGGCATAGAGTCTAGGAGCTGATTGAGGGTTTTGAAGCCTTCAACATCCAGACAGTTCCCTAGGAAAAAAATATTGATGTAGATCACATGGCCACAATTAGATCCTAGTTTGACCCTACCTCTGACCTAATTCATAACAAACACTCTATATGAGTGATAGTCCAATTGGTGATTCTAGAGAATGATCAAAGCTAGTAGGTATTTGAAAGTGATGAATGCATCACCTCATTCATCCAATGGTCAGGAGAATTTTCCAACCAACTTCAACCAAAGATTGTTGAAGCATATGATGGAAAAATTATTTAGCTAAGGTCTAATAAGCTTTTAAAGGGACTTTACTGAGCTATTTTCTCATCAATCCATTTCTTGGTCCTTTTCTCAATCGGGTTTGTGATGGTTTCTAGGTTGGTAACCTCATGTTTAGTGTAGTCAATTATCGACAGTCAAACATTAGCCAGGGTGTTTTATCTTTCATCTTCAACATTCTAGTCTGGTACAGGAAACAAGTCAATAGACTTCACAAACTAGATAGTCATTCTCATATAATATCACATCTGAGCCTCCTTATCATCATCACAGTTTTCTTAGAATTCTTTAATGTGAGGTCGATGGGCATATTGTCTCTCAACTTATTTCTTCAACCTGCCATGGGGATCCACATTTTCCTTATCTGTATGCAAATCCAAATTATACCTTGCTAGTTCCATCTTAGATTTCTTAGTGTATTGGGTAGAAGGGAAAGAGTACATTCCCTATCCAAATGTAAGGTGATATGGTACCCTAGCTCAGTGTGTGTTGCTCAATAGGGTGTTGGTAGTCTATAGCTACCAAGTAAGCTCTAACAAAATGATTGTGTCATCGGAGTAGCACAACAATCAGTAGGGTTATCATAAGAACCCTTCTACTTTGATCTACATGAATTTTGGGAATTGGATGAAAAAATATACAAAACCCTTCATGGGAACCTTAGCACTATGCAAAACCCTTTTCTTATAGTATCCCCAAGTTTTTGATAATATACCCAATGAAGGAATCATTCACCCTTTTGTACTCCTTTTTGAAATTCTTGTATTGTAACTTGGGTTAGCAGTCATGTACCTTTAGTTTTCCCTAATTGGTTCCCAATGTTCCAACACAGAATAACCTTTTGTATCCAAGAATTTACCTACTAAGAGGTAGACTAAATATGAAGTCATGTACAATTGTGAGGTCTTCTTCACCACCATGAATTGATCATCCAATTTGTTTCTTATCATCTTGTCCCAGTGAAAGTTGGCAGTTCCTCGGAGGATCTCTTCCATGAAATAAAAAATCCATTCTTTGAAGAAGGTCGCAATAGGCATGCCCATCACTTTGCTCGGGAGTGTGAATAGATCATGATGTTCTTCCAAGAAATTTCTCCTATACAACTTTTGGGGAACCTTATTGGCACAACCCCTTTTGTCCTTTAGCCATGATTAATTGATTGTCCTCTTACACCTAAGAGGATCTTGCTTCCAAATTGTTAAGGAAAATCCCTTTTCTATTCCCTCCATTTCATCAGATACTAGGATATCAAAGGTCCTATTGATAGATTTAGCAGATAATTTTCCAACTTACTCTTCCATATTTGACAATTATTTTCCTATTATGAGAGTGATAGTGCTCTTAGAATACCAATTACTAGCTTTGGAGCAATGAGAGCTGGAGGAAAGATAGCTTCCTTTGCAAGGCTACTTTCTTTTATTCTCAATGCCTCCTCTATAGTGGGATTGACCATTATAGTCTCCTTGAACTCATATATCTTTACATGCCTGAGGTCGATGTTAGAGATTGTGTCCTAGTTAGACGTAATCTTAGATGTGCATTCTACTTCATGGAACTAGTAATTCATTTGTTCTTTCTCTTCTTTCCCCTAGGAGTTCTAGCAGGTTTCTTTCCTTTGTCAACTTTCCCCACTAGTTTCTCTTATGGCCCCTCAATAGGTTCCATAAATCCTACACACAAAGGGTGTAGTAAATGCATTGACAGATTAAGAAGATAAATTAACATAGTTAAATCAAGAAAATTCACTATTAGATCCATTTATACATCCTTGAAAAGATCATAACATTCATCACATTTAGTCATTTAAGGCTTGTTTAGGCCACTTGTGCAAATGCAAGTCTAGGGGTGTGGAATTCCACCCTATAGAAGCCGTGGGATCAAATTCCATTAAGCGATAGTGATGGTCAGGTGGACTTTTATAGATAGAATCCTGTAGGATAATTCCCACATGGCTTGACTGCTAATCCAATTCTACACAAAGTAGTTTGGCACGTGTGAAACCTTTAGATGGAAGCACCTTTAGTTGTTTTCATTCACCAAATTGACCCTTTTGGTTTATGCAAGCATAAGGAATGCATGTGACATGGATGTGAAAGCTCTTAAGGTTTAGTTGTTAAAGTGTAGCTAAAGGTGAGTGACATTCTGCATGCATAGTTTTGCATAGGTAAATCTACATGGTCACTTTCTTAGTTGGGTTTATTTAATTTCCCTTAACTCATGATTTGTAGACTATAGAGCAGGGTGGTGCAGGAGAAAGTAAGTGGAGGGCCATTGGGTTTTTGTCACTAATGAGTGAATTTATGACGGTGGCCACCTATTGGTAGCAATGCACACAGGTAGACCCACAAGGTTCACTCATCATGACACTTTCGTTAGCAAACTTAATATATTGGCTTTGCAAAAATGTAATCAGCAAGACCCACTTAGAGAAATGGTGTAAATTCTATACTGTTAGTCAACAATAGTGTGGGAATGGCTACTCACAAGGTGACTTGCTCAGTCATGCCCACAAAGGCTTGGTAACCTAGTAACTTTTTGAATGATGTAGCAGCAAATTTTTAGGGGCAGGAATCTGCATATTGTGAGCTGCTAAATACCATCTGTGAGAAGATGGACACCGCAAAACCCCATTAACACTTAACATTTGTTTCCATCCACCCAACGCTTTGAAGACTTGAACATGAGAATGAATGGGGGAGTGATCATGGTTCTTTGATCTAACCTAGATGACATTGTGTAAGCTAGGCCTCCTAAGGGAAATTCCTGTGAGGAGATTTGAAGGCTTTGATCCTAGGTTTCAATTTTGGAATCTAAAGGTTTAATATTGTTCACATTTTGGAAGCCCTAATCAAATGATATTTTAATAAAACTAAGTCATGGGGAAGAAATGTAGAGCACGGGTACATACCTCAATCATGTTGAGAAAGTAAGAAACAACTATTATAACATTTAGATCCTCTTATGTGCATGGGAGCTCCTTCTTCTCTCTCAAATTTTAATTCCACGGGAAAAAATGATAGCCCCTTAGTGGGATATTTATAAATCGTCTGTCATTAATTCCTTGTATTAATTTTGGGTACGACAGGCTTAGGGTAGGTTAGGTTGCATAAACCTATGCTAACATGGATGTTCAATAAAGACTCAGAATATGAAAGTGAGTGTAGGACCCTCTATGTAGGAAGAAGTGGTGTGAAGGATGCAAGGAGTGGAAAAGCATAGACAATGACCCGCTAAGGGATACCCATAGCTGTAGGTCTGTCAAGTCTGATGGAGATGATAGCCAAGGATGAAGGGAAGCCCACAACATAAACTTTGCATGGCCTTTGGGATTGGTGAATTTTAGATAGGGGATTTTGGTCAAGATGAGTTTGATGACTTTGAGGCATGTGACAATTTTAAGCTTAAAAATAGGGGCACGCAAAATGAGGAAAAAGTGAAAATGACCCACAAAGGGTGTTGGTGTAATTAAATGTGTTGTACCTTGTCCTAGGTCATGATTACACCTTAGTTAAGTTTACTTATGGACCACATAGGAGGTTGTTGGAGATTTTCCACTTTTGGTGGACTTGACATGTCATTAATTTATCACATCCACCTTTCATGGACACATCATGTGATTATCTCTCCACCTTTTGTGGGTGATCCACCATTTTTGGTGATTATCACATTATCACTTTTCCACCTTAGCTAGAGTGATAGATTTTCATAGTTGTCTCATGTCATAATATTACGACACTTATCATAATATTATGCCCTTTTATGTTCTCACCTTGGCTATATAACCAAGGGGTCTATCTCATTTGTAATAAATCAACAATAATCATATCATTGACATTGGATACACTCTACTCTTGTCATATTCATTTCTCTCTTTTTGTTCTTTCCATTTGGTCTCAAGATCTTGGTAGCCATAGCCAATTCTAACATGGTATCAGAGTGGGTTGGGTGCCATTGGAAAGTCTTTTTCTGAAGAGAGATACTAGATTTGGGGGTGTTCCATCTTTGGCTCTTTGTTGCAGTTTCAAATTAAAGCTTTTTGGTATAAATCTAAGCTCACCATTGCGTCTAGAAGGTTCGAGAAAGTCAATTTTTCCTTTTGTTTCATCCAAATTGGACATATGAGGCCAAATCTAAGAGGGTTTGAAGCTAAAGTGTGGTTGCCAGATCTAGAAGTTAGCTACAATTTTGGAGCATTTTGGGTCAAATCCGACCCAACCATTGCTTCCAAGAGGGCCAAAAACCCTAAGATCGATTGCCAATTCATCCAAATCGAAGTAGTTGTCTGGTGAGGCAAAAAAAAATTTCCCACAGAGCCGTATGGCCCCTAGATCGTCATTATTGCACTGTTGGTACTATATTTTTAAAAAATATATATATTTATATATTTTTTGTGATTTGAATTTTTTTTAAATCAGGAAAAAATAATCATTATTTCACAATTTTTTATATAAAATTCATTTGGAATTTTTTTGATTTAAAAATTAAAAAAATATATATACGAGTATAGGGTACTCCATGTACCCTGGACACTCAGTACTGCAGCTATAGACATTGTACCAGGAGTGTACCCTACCGCTCGCCATGTGACGGCCACTACATATCCCCACGGCCCCCACTCTCCACTTACCAGCGACCGGTCAAATAGAATTCTTTAGTGAAAATACTTTTAATCCAAGAGCTGCATTTTCCAATCAGCGGCAACTTTACAAATCTGGTAGTGTTGAAGAAAACCAATGCCAAAATATTCTGAAAGAATATTGCTCCATTGTCCATTGAAGGAATATTCTAGTGGGAAGAGTATCTTCTGTCGAAAAGCATATTCCAGCGATTGGTCGAGTTTTCTAGTGACAGGAATTCAAACGTCAAATTTAATCATGTAAATTATTGAAATCATCCTGCTTCAGCAGTGACGTCAGTGGTTGGTTCGATTTTTTGACCCCTCACAGTTTGCATTTTGGTTTTCATAGGAAAACTTTGAAGCTCAATATCTTAGTAATATGATCTCTTTTTTTCAAGATTTTTTTTTCTGATTTGGGCTAATTTTTCATGCTTTACATGGTGGTGCAATTAGTTTCTGGTTTTGGTGTCTGGTTTTTCCAAAAAACCGTAGATTCTCACAGGTGTTTCTACTTTGTCCTCATTTTGGGAACTTCAGAAGCTCATATCTTATTCCTACAGTAACATTTTTAGGTGTAGTTTTTTTTTAAAGTGCATGATTTTTTATGTACTTCCCATTGGTATGATTAGATTGATCTCATTTTGTACCAAAAATTGTACTTAATTTTGTGGCCTATTTTGGAATTTGCATGTACCAAGATCAAGACCACTTCAATGTTTTTGGCAAGTGGCAATTGTAAACAAACTACTCATAAAGTGCCAAGCTCATATATTGCTAGGGGGTTCCTTGATTGAGTGAATTTGGGGGGCTAATCTTGTGGTTGATTCCTTTGTGTTGATCATTTGAGGAGGTATCATGAATTTTTCTATTCATCCTTATGTGGTAATGCTAAATAAAGATAATTATGAGTCTTGGAAGAAAGGTATCCTGAGACCTCTCAGGTGGCTTAAGCTTTTTCCATACCTTTATGGGCTCATACCTGAACTAGACAAAAACTTGGAAGCAATCAATTTGGGGTAATAATAATGATCACATTGTAGGATTAATTGGTTCATATATTGGTGTTGAGATTCCTATGGAGATCTCAGATATCAAGTGCCCACACACACTTTGGACCAAGATTTGGGAGATCTTTGGGGACCATCATATCTCTCCATTCCTAGATGATCCTGCTACAAATTGTTTAATTCCCATTGATGATGTTGATAATATGCCCTATGATGATACTTTAGAGGAGCTTGAGTATAATAAATGTCTTGAATTTCTAGTTGACACAAAGACTTCTCTTCTTGCTTCTCCTCCTCCTATTGAGATCACATCTTCATCTATTGTTGTACTTGATGATGCTTGTGTTGCTATAGTTTTCACTCCTAGTGATTCAATGCAATAGGACATACATAGTCTTCCAGATATGGATACTTTGGATGACTTCCTGATAGGTATTTCAGACTTGTTTGTGGAGTCTCACCTTACAGATTTGGAGGACATCATTGAAAGCATTCATCTTCTCTTTGATGAAGATGCACCTTCTTCAGTTGTTTTGAGGGAACACTTTGACCCTCTTGTTCATTCTCTACATGATCATTCTTCATAGATTGGCATGAGTTTGGATACTTTTGGACAGCATTTGGAGGAGGCTTCTTTATCTTCAGAGGGGATATATTTTTCTTTAGATCATGTTCTACATTCATCTCTACTTGATGTTGGATTGTCCTCTTCAACAATGTGGCCTAGAATGCCTGTTTGGAGTGTGTCAGCTTTTGGCATCGACATGGAGACAATTGAGCATGCTTCAAAGACATCATCCACCATCCATCTTCTTCACATCCTGCATACATCCTTGGTTTTGTTTCTTCCTAAGGGAAGGAATGTTGCTCATAGAGATTGGATCATCTTCATCATTCAATGTTGAGCTTTAACCATCATTGCAGGAGACTCAACATTGAGGTGGGCTACCTTGTCTCTCTTCTACTTCTCTCTTATGGGGGGTCTTTTTCCTCACATGGGGTTTTTACCTTCTCATGCATCATTGAGAGTATTTCTATTTCATCTCTCTTTTGGGGAGGAGTTTTGTCCCACTGGGTTTTCTCCTTTTCCTCGCTTGTGAGAGATGCATTGTTTGTATCACATGTACATGGGTATCTAGCCTGGAAAGTAGTAGTTGAGACCCATCTTTGCATCTTTGTGTCATTTGTATAATAATTTTCAACTCCCTAAGTTGCACTTAAGGGGGGTGTTGGTGTGATTAAATGTGTTGTACCTTTTCCTAGGTCATGATTACACCTTAGTTAAGTTTACTTAGGGACCACATAGTAGGCTGTTGGAGATTTTCCACTTTTGGTGGACTTGACATGTCATTACTTTATCACATCCACCTTTCGTGGATACATCATGTGATTATCTCTCTACCTTTTGTGGGTGATCCACCATTTGTGGTGATTATCACATTATCACTTTTCCACCTTAGGTGGAGTGATAACTTTTCATAGTTGTCTCATGTCATAAGACTATGACAATTTTCATAATCTTATGCCCTTATATGTTCTCACCTTGTCTATATAACCAAGGGGTGTCTCTCATTTGTAATCAATCAACAACAATCATATCATTGACATTGAATACAATCTATTTCTCTCATATTCATTTCTCTCTTTTTGTGCTTTCTATTTAGTCTCAAGATCTTGGCAACCATAGCCAATTCTAACAAAGGGAAAGAAGGAGAAGGAGGGTCCCCGATTTGAATGAGTTGTGTGTGCTATAGGCACAACAAGTGGTCACATCATACATGATACCATAAACTGTGGTCTTTCACCTAGCTAACTACATAAGAGATATTTAAACTCATATGAGTCAAAATAAATATGTTGATGATACAAATTGACATTTACAAGTTGAGCCAAGCATTATTCATAAATATTCATTCCAAATAGAAAAGGAGTCAATATAGACTTATAGTTAGAAATGTTGCAAGAATGGAAATATTGGTGGTGTTGTCATTAATGTCAACTAGTCAACTGGTTATCAACTAGTTGTTCTTGGTTGTAAATGTTGAGGGTATTAATAAAATTGTACAAAAGATATGTTGCAGGTTCTCAATGGTTGCTCTAGGTTTTGGTCTAGATTTAATCCTATGTTTGTGCAGTTTAGACATGTTGTTCATGGTTGTTAAAAGATGCTATATCAAAAAATTTTGGTTGTTTATTTATTATACAATGCAAGTTGTGTCCACTAGTTGTGAAATATGATTTTATATGTTTTTGGTTGAGGTCCAAGAGAAATGTTGTTGGTCTAGATTTCTCTTTGATGAAGTCTTATGACTTGCATTTCTAAAGTTAAGTTTCCTTGATTGTATTGAAGATAATTTTGGAATTTGGAAAGTTTGTTCTTAATGGTTCTACATGTTTTAAATTGGTTTGGTCGACTTTGTGTGAAATACTACTTTTGAGGTTGATGAAGTATGTTGGATATACTTGGGTCCCTATGAAGCATGTGTTTGGGTCACCCTCATTATAATTCCACCATAAGATGTTTTGGTGCCAACCTAATTTGAATTTGGATTTGGATGACTAACTTTTGATATATTTCAAAGTTGAGGATGGTATAAATGAAAGATGGGTTAAGTGATAGAAAATATACAAGAGCATAGAAGAAAAGAAATAAGAGATAAGAGAAAGTGCAGTTGTTGCAAAATTTATTCTATTTAATGAGTGTGTGTGTGTGTTGCAAGTGTGGGAGATCAATGTGAAGCTTAATGTTGAGTTTCCAGATGCAATGAGCACAAGGTGAACTCTATCATTCATGCAAGTAGATCAAATGATTGTGGTACAATCCTTTGTTGTAGTGGGATTGTAGTATCTCTATAACAAGTCTTCTTTGTCTTCTTTGTATCTCTATGGCAATGATCCCTCTTGATTGTTAGCCCTATTGGAGAGTGAGTCCTTATTTCAGGCAGTGAGCCTTATTTCAGCTAGTGCACTTCTTGTAATTGGTTTTGATATTCTCTATAGAGTGAGTTAATCCTCATCATGGTTTTTCCCTCATTGATTTTCCATGTAAATTTGGAATTATTGTGTTTGTGTGTTGGATTTGAGTTTCTACATTGGTGTTTGATGATTAATCATTTAAGTAGTATTAAGTTTTAATTTTGGTGATTGAATTAAAGGTTTAATTCTATGACAACTTATTCACACCACCTCTTACTTATCCTATTCAACAATTGGTATCAAAGCAAGGTTCCTTAGTGAAGAGCTTAACCACTTGAGGAAGATCTGGGATGGCTATCAAAATGGTTTATGAGTATTCGAGGTTCGATGGAACTAATTATGGTAGCTAGAATGTATTAATGGAAGAATATATGGATTATTCAAGATATGATGTGAAGAAAGCTTACAAAATTCCTTACACTCCTCTTGCTAATGGTTCATGTACACTTGGAGAGATCAAAGAACATGAAGCAAACAATAAGGCAAAGTACATCTTGAAGAATAGTTCGGTACATTCCAAGTTGATTAAGGTTCCAAATTTAAAAACGGCTAAGGAAGTCTAGGATGATTTGGAAAGAGCGCATGATAGTGATGAAAGAGTTAAAGAGGAAAAATTATAGAACTTGGAGACATAGTTTAATCTTCTATATATGTTTGAAGATATGAATGTTAAAGCTTTGTACAAAAATAGGATGAGATAGTGGCCAAAATGCGAGGATTTGGTGCAACTATAGATGAAGCTAGGATTGTAAAGAATATTCTCATAGCTCTTCCCAATGCTGATAGTGAGAAGGTGAGGGTTTATTAAGAAGAATATAGAATATAATCTACCTATACTAGGGATTTTTTGTTAGGATTTTTGACATATTATGACATGAGGAAGTTGAGTATAAGGAATGGTTGTAAATCAAAAACTTCTTTTAAAGCTACAAAAGATGAAGATCTGGATGAAGAAAACTTTGATAAAATAGAAGCTAACTTTGTAAGAAGAATGAGGAAAGGATTTGGTAAGTATGAAGGTAAGTTTCCCTTTAAGTTCTTTAGTTGTGCAAAAGTAGGTCATTATGCTGCAAACTGTTTAGACAGAGCTAAAAGAAATAAAAAAAGATATGAGAATGAAAAGAAAGGAAAGAAGATTAACAAAGCCTACTATGTGAATGAGAATGCTAGTATATCTGATCAGGATTCAAAATATGAAGATCCTGATGAATTCTTGTTCTTGACAATTAAGGATGAATCTACTTCTACTAATTCTAAAAAATGGGTAAGAGAAAGACCTTTGGAGAAGGAGAAAAAAGAAGGTACGGTTGGCTCTACCCTACAAGCTAAGTAAAAGAAGAATTATTAGGTAGTTGATAGTTGTTTTTCACATCACATGACTGGTGATAAAAGTAGGTTGGTTAAGCTTGAAAAATATGATGGAGGTTTGGTTATGTTTGGAGATGATATTGCTGCTAAAATCTATGGGATAGGGTCAATGAGTTTTTATGGCAAGCATCATACTGATGATGTCTACTATGTTAAGGGTTTAAGGCATAATTTTTTGAGATTTGGTCAGATGTATAGAAAAGGATATGATCTTGTGTTTAATGATGAGAGATGTGAGATTTGGAAATGATCCAAAACATTGATTTCTATAGGAAAGAAATCTAAAGGGAATATCTATCAACTTAAGGGTGCTGATGAACAATGTTTTATGACTTAGATTAATGATAGATAGTTATAAAATTAGAGAATGTGTCACATGAATTTTGATAACTTGGAAATGATTAGTGTTGTTCAAGCCATGAGATATTTATTGAGAATTACAAAGCTTGTTAATGTTATTTGCAGGAATTGTCAGTTTGGAAAGCAAGCAAGAAATCATTACATATCAAAGGAACAATCTACTACAAGACTATTTGATTTAGTTCATACAGATATTTTTAGTCCTACAAGAGTCAGAAGTCTACTTGGTGAAAGGTACTTGATGATTTTGATTGATGATTATTCTAGATATACATGGGTTACATTTGTTAGAGAGAAATCAGATGCATTAGATAGATTCAAGGCATTCAAAGTTGTGGTTGAAAATAAAGTGAACTTGAAGATAAAATGATTAATGTCTAATGGTGGTGGAGAATTCAGCTCCTAAGAGATTAAAATTTTTTGTGAACTGCATGGAATAAAAAGATAGTTATCTTCTCTAAGAAGTCCTTAGCAGAATGGAGTTGTTGAAAGGAAAACATAGAATAGTTCAAGAGGCTACTAGATCAATGATTACTAAGGTTGGTTTACCAGAAGTTTACTAGAAAGAATCTATTATGACCAAGTCTTTTATGTACTCAATAAAGTTCAAGAAAGAGATTACAATACAAAGACTCCCTATGAGCTATGGCTTGGAAGAATTCCTAGTGTTAAATATATTAAAGTATTTAGAAGTAAATGTTATATCATAAGAAATGAAGAAACTTTGGGTAAGTTTGATGCAAGAAGTGATGAAGGAATTTTTCTTGGATATTATACTAATAGTAAGGCATACTAATGTTTCAATAAAAGACTGAGAAAAATTATAGAGAGTTCTAATATCAAGGTGACATTGATGGTTATGTATCTGATGAGCTTGATTATATAAGAATAGAAGAGATTGTGGAAGAACAGGAAAAATATGAGAAAAGGAAGCAAGATGAATATAATGGAATAGAAGAATATGCTTAGTGATGTCCCCTAAGCCACCAAGATATGTATAGAAGAAACATTTATAAAGATTATTGGAGACAAGACAAAAGTGTGTTAACTAGAAACAAAGTTGTTGCTAAAGTGAGTCTTTGTTTACTTTATGAGATTCAACCAAAAAATGTAAGTGAAGCTTGTTAAAATTAGCATTGGAAGGAAGCAACAAGAGAAGAACTTATGAAGATAGAGAGGAATCAAATTTTGGAATTGGTCCCAAGATCAGTAGATAAAAATATCATTGGATTGAAGTGGGTATTCAAAAATAAGTTGAATGAGAATGGAGAAGTTAGAAACAAAGTGAGGCTTATGTGTAAAGGTTACTCACAAGTAGAAGGCATAGATTTTTAGGAAACTTTTACTCCAGTAGAATGTAAGCTATAAGGATTTTCTTGGCATTTTCTACTATAAAGACTTTAAGGCCTATTAGATGGATGTCAAGTCAGCATTTTTGAATGGTGATCGAGAAGAATTTTTTATGGAACAATAGAAAGGATTTCAATTAGCAAATCGACCAAATATGGTACATGAAAATTGAAGAAAGATTTATATGGGTTGAAGCAAGCTCCTAGATTTTTGTATCCAAGGTTAGATAGGTATTTGATTCAACAAGGTTTTAACGAAGCTAAGTCATATAGTAATTTGTCCTTTAATATTGAAAATGACAAAATCTTGATTGTAATAGTGTATGTTGATGGCATTATCTTTTGAGGAAATGAAAATATGTGCAAAAGGTTTGTGGAAGAGATGTAGAAAGAATTTGAAATGCCTATGTTTAGGAAGATGAATTTCTTTCTTGGGCTATAGATTAATCAACAAAGAAAGGATTTTTCATTTCATAGTCTAAGTATGTGATAGAGATGTTGAAGAAGTTTGGGACGGATGGTTCCAAACTAGTAAGTACTTCTATGGTGACTAATTGCAAATCGGGTAAAGATAATGATTCACCTAAAGATGATAAGAGAAAGTGAAAATCTATGATTGGTGGACTATTGTATTTGACTGATACTAGACCAAATATCATGCATTTTTTTGTCTTGTTGATATATTTCAAGAAAATCCTAAGGAAACAAATGTTGCTACTATTGAAATAATTTTCAAATATTTTAATGAAACTCTAGATTATGGATTGTGGTGTCCTAAAGATATTGACTTTACACTTAGTGCCTATATAGATGTAGATTGGGCTATGTGTTTAGATGATAGAAAAAGTGCAAGTGGTGGTGCATTCTTTCTTGGATGCAGATTGGTGGCATGGTCAAGTAAAACACAAGATTCAATCTCCTTTTCTATTGTTGAAGTTGAGCATATTGTTGTTGCATCTTGTTGTACACAAGTTCTATGGATAAATTAGACATTGAAAGATATCATAGTAGTATATGATAATCCCATTTCTATTTTTTTTATAATACAAATGAAATTAACATTTTAAAGAATCTAGTGATGCACTCAAGGATGAAGTATATATCTATCATATATCATTTCTTGAGAGAGAGGTTCATGGAGAATAAAGTAAATCTTGAGTATGTTTTGACGAAAGATTAGATTGTTGATATTTTCTTGAAGGCTCTTCCAAAAGATAATTTTGAGTATATCTTAGAGAAGTTAGGGGTTAATTCCCCTCCTTTATTGAGCTATATGCATGTGGAGATGCATCAGTCTGGTGGATCTATGGATCTATCTTTCTTTTGTGCTGATTTTTTGGTGGATACCTCTTAGGGGGAGCAGGTAGTGTGAGGTGTTTTCATTATGAGTAATCTATTTTTCTTGTCAATGGAGAAATCAATGTAAAATATTATTTTTCCTTTACCATTTATGCGAAAGAGGGATAAGAAGCATGTGAAAAAGGAAAGGAAGAATGGATGAAGAAGCATGTGAAAGGAAAGGAAGTATATACGAAATTATCTACTATGGGGGAGAAACAAAAAAGTGTATTCAGAGCTTGTATATTTTCTTTGATGGTTTTTCACATCATGTGTTTCCATTAATGACAAAAGGGTATATTTTTGCAAGAATGGAAAGATTGAAGGTGTTGTCATTGATGGAAACTAGTCAAATGGTTATCAACTAGTTGTTGTTAAAAAGATGCAAGATAGCTGAGAGGGGGGGTGAATTAGTTGTCACAAAATTCAAAACTTAAAACTCCATAACATATCAACTCCATAACCACATTATCCATTATTAAGTATGAGAATGAAACATAGATAATATCAAGTAATTCAACACAACACAAGATTTTTACATGGAAAACCCATAGAAGAAAAAACCACGTTGAGGATTAACTCGCAATATAAAGTAGTTCAAACTAAAAAATGAAAGGCTCACTGCCAAGGGTTCACTACCCTGAAAGGAATCACTATCCAAATACAAAAGCTCACTACTTACAAGAGAGGCCCATTTCCTACAAAAATATTGTTAAAAAAAAATTGGGCTTTACAACCAAAGTGAACTGAGAATAGTGCACCTAACAAGTGTTGATGTAGTTTCAGTGATCCTCAATAGACTAATTCAACACACTTCATCCTTTTCATTCACTTCCAACTACTTTATTAATTTTGCATACATAAACTTCTATTCTTCTATCTCTATATTGCTTGACACACTAGAAATGTCCAAGATATTCATTTATATACCTGATCATTCCCACAAGAATCAATAAGGTTGGCCTAATTAGATGCATTTCATATTTACCAAAAATACCATTTGTTGGCTCTAATCATTCACAAAATATTTCAAGAAGATAATTCAAAGCTCAAACACGCTACATTATGTCGACAAGGACCTAAAATAGGTCACACATATATCCGCATAGCAAAATTAATTCACCATATCATAATTACACT
>VDFB02281492.1:649785280-649807093 GCA_007258455.2 Sequoia sempervirens
CCATGATAGCACTTTCATTGTGGACCTTGGGATCTCAAGAGCTCCTACTCCTAGTGTGGACAATGGTGCATTAGGCATGGATACTACCACTAATATTCCTTCACCTTTCCATCCAATGAATTTTGAACCAAAAAACAATTCCATCTGCAAGAAAAAGTCATTAGTATTCATGAGCATTTTGCACACTTACAACAAGACTTATCCCTTGAAAACATTTCCACAACTGCCATACCTGCAATAGAAAACCTTCATAATTTGATTCAAAGTGATGATGGCTTACAAGTTATGAAAATAATTATTAATATATACAATAAACATGCTCCTTCTACTTCCCAATCTGTAAACATTGTTGTGAGACAAGGAGGACCTCACATTCCTCCTCCTTCAACCATAGCATCCATACCAATTTATACCACTCCTCAGGGTACTACAACTATGCAACAGGTTAGTCATGTGACTTCTTTCATTATTCCAATTAGTATTCCTAGTTTTTTTGTGGCATCGCATATTCCTTCTTCTGCATTCACCCCTCTTAGTGTCCCTTTCACTTCCCCTAACATTACCTACACTCCATCACCCTTTTCCCTTCCACCTCATACCACTTGCATTGATCCCATCATTACACAACTCCTTAACACTGTTTCATCCATGCAATAGCAAATATCCACCATTAGCCAAAGTCAAAATGCTCCACCCACATATCATATTCATAGTAATCCATTATCCTTAGAAGTCTTACACACACAAATACCATAAGGAATTGAAATTCCTAGGTTTGAGAAATACAACAGTAAAGGAGACCCTACTAATCATGTTGATGCTTATACAACCTTGTGTAGTGATTTTTTCCTTGATGATAAGTTGTTGGCCAAACTTTTCCTAGGATCTTGAAGGACATTGCATTGGAGTGGTTTTCAAACTTACCCAATCATTCAATCCATTCATTCAATGAACTTGTGGATGCCTTCATATGTCATTTCCAAGTCCATATGCTCCTAAAAAGAAAATGGCTAATTTAATGTGATGTAAACAAAATACCGATGAAAAAGTAACTAATTTCATTTCACGATATCAATTATTGTATGCTCAAATTGATGTCAAAATTCTTGATTCACATATGTAGAAGATGTTTATCAAAAACTTGTACACTCACCTTTAGGATAAGTTAACTATGATTAAATTCCCTTCGTTCATGCATTTATGCATGAACCTTTGTGATTATCACAACTCAGTTTCTATTTGTCATTCAAAGTACACTTCTAACTAAGCTTTAGAAAACCAAACAAAGGCTTTTTATAGTTTAATCCACCTTATTTCAACCAACCCAACCTGTTCAAATTCAAGTGGCAGTTGTTAAAGTAGCGGTGTCCTTTACCTATGGGGACTTGAAGAGACAATTTACTTCCTTACCTGATACCCTCCATAATACAATGAACCAATTATTCCAGTGAAAAATGATCACTTTGACTACCATTAAACTACTTGATACCACCAATCCTTTACCACCCACCTTTAAACCCAATGCTTATTGTCATTTTCATCACCAAAATGGACATGATACCTAACAATATGAGTGTCTCAAACACTTAGTTCAAGACCTCATTGATTCTTCTCATTTTCCCATTGCGGGTGTTAATGATCAAGGCAATAAGTTTGTTGCATCCCCCTAACCAAAACTTACAATGTTTTACCAACCCTATGCCTAAACACAATGTTTCATTTTTCAAGGCTAATGAACCTTCAAATACTAATGTAATGAATGTTGATACAAATATTGAACAACTTGATATAACTCCAAATGCTACCCAAGTTGATCTAATGGATGAATTTTTCAATATGATAAATGTTGTCCCTCGTAAGGGCCCAACCAAAAAAATCTCTTGATATTACTTTTTCTTCTCATGATATACTTAAAAATCTTCCCGATGGTCCTCTTTACATAGCTAGCAGAATCTATGATAAGCCCACCAATGGGATATTAATAAACCCCCCTTATGGTGAGAATGTGATCACAAAATAATTTTTGGTACGACATGAGTTTTATCAAGATTTGACTATAATAAACCAACTTCATGGATTAAAACACATATTGGTTTTGCATGCCCTACGATTGGATTTGATTATACTCCCATTATACATAGGACCTAAAAATTTGGAGGTAACATTTTCTATCATTCCACAATTGGACCAATTTTGTGTATGACTAGGTCATCCTTGGCTCTACTCGATTAAAGCAGTCTCATCAGTTGTTCACAAATGTTTGAAGTTTTTACATGGAAATGAAATATTTACCATACATCATAGTGGCTTTAATCCATCATCTTCTAAAGGTAATTTTTCTTTAGAGACCTTTTGGCCTGAACCTATAGAACCCATCACCCCCCTTAAAGATTTCTTTTTCATATCTTATCAAATGTTCAAAGCTAAATGAATATCCAAGTTGTCTCTTCATAACATGTCCCTGTCCACTTCTGCTTCTTCTATTCTAGATGAGGTTGTGCTTAGCCTGAATCTAAAACATAACAAACAACACCACCTCATGAGCAACCTACCATAGACACTTCCCCTCCACCATTTAAATGACCAAGAGAAAATGAAACCAATCCTGTCATGCATCCTCACATTAAACAAGTATATAAAGCTAAAGAGAAAGTGATTGACCCATCTTCTTCAGTTTCTTCCATTCTTCCCCCTCCAGAAGAAAAGGAACCTATGATGGATCAACCTGATCTTCCACCTCAACAACTTCAAAATAATAATAAAAAAAATTGTAGTGCTAGGGAGAATAGGCGTCATCGTCGTCTCCTTGCTCATCAGTCTTGAATGGAAGAAAAAGAAAAAAAAACCAACCTCTATCTTTGATAGAAGTAATAGATGATCATCTTCTTCCTCCTAACCTTCCACAAGATAGTATAGTCCAACCCTCACAAAAAATGAACCAATCCAATAGCCACAACTTTTTGATTGGAAATAACCCTTCGTCCTTCTATCATAATCAATATTGATGATGATGATGACAAGGAGATAAAAAAATAGATGAATAAATTCATAATGATCTAAACTCTTTATTTTCATCTACCATGAGCTTAAATGATATATCTTCTATACCAAGTGAAGAACCTGGTACATCTCCTAGTTTGACACTTGCAATTCTTCCTTTGGACAGCCAACCACCCTTGCAATAAATTAAACATGATTGGGAGGTAGATGAATAGTTAGATGGTTGACTTTTATTCGCCTTACCAACCTTTTATATTCATTTTTCTTTGATTGTATGTGTATATCATGTTCCCTCATAACATACGTTTGATGTCCTCTCCCTTTGTACACTTCCTCTATTTATATTTGTGTTCTTCTATATTCCATGCATTACCTTTCTTGCTTTTGTTTATGTTCTCCTCTTTGGGATGACACAAAGCATAGAGATGCTCTATGTCTTTGGGTATGTGAATGATCATCATTTAAAAAATAGGCCCTTAAGTGGTAAAAAAATTAGAAAAATCAAAGTTAGGCAACTTGACGTAAAAATTTGAATAATTTATCTATATTATTTCAAAAATATGTAAGAATAGAATCTGTAGAAAATTGAATGTAGTTTCTAAACTAGTAGGTTTGTTTTAAAAAAAATATATCTATTTGGTGAAAATTTGAAATTTCAATGTAGTGGTATGTAAATTTTAGGGAAAAAATAAGAAGTAGGTGTTTGTCTGACCACCCTAACCGTAATAACATGATAATATATTTTTATAAGATTTTAGATATAAGTAGAGGAATCATGCCCTGATGTGATGCATATTTTTTTGTAATTTTTTTCCAAGTAAATAATTAATTATGAAGTTTTTATTACAATTCAATTTTTCTTTTGTGGACATGAAATTAGAGGACTCATGCCCTGATGTGATGCTCCTTCTATTCTAGATGAAATTCAATTTTTCCTTTTTAATCCTATATTATGTGAAGCATAGAATGTGGCGCATATTTTGGATTCAAAAAATGTGATACCGTTTGAAAGCTATAGATGTTTTTCAATCAGCCTATCAATCAAGACTTTAGTCATAATTTGAATAAAAAATGAGTAATAATTACTTATTAAATTCAAAGTAAAGCATAATTTATATCGTTGGAAAGTTGAGAATCTCCTTTAAAAACCCTTTTCGTTTCATCAATTTTGGGTAAAAAAATAGTCATTAGCCACATACCCATCATATTGCCACTTTTTGGCCCATCATGATCCTGCACATACCCCTCTTTCATGTTGACCCAAAAGGTACTTTTCCTTTTTTTCTTTTTCTTTGTGTTCTCCTCTTGGGGATGATGAAAAGCATTGAGACACCCTATGTATGTTCCATGTTGACCCAAAAGATCCTTTTTTTCTTTTATTTTCGCTTGTTTTTTCCTTTTGGGGATGACGCAAGGCATTGAGACCGCAATGTCTCCTTCATGTTGACCCAAACAAAATTCTTTTTCTTTTTCCTTTTTCATTTTCTTTTCACTTGTACTTTCCTTTTGGGGACAATGCAAAGCGTTGAGACTGAAATGTCTCTTCCATGTTGACCCAAAACAAATCCTTCTTTTTCTTTTCTTTTTTTCACTCTCTTTGTTTCATTCTTCCAGTTCTATATGCTTTGGGGAATGACAATAGTTCCAAGCTCTTTCATCAAAAAATTACAACAATGAACATACTAACCCCAAACCCATAGATCACTTTTGTGTTTGGTGTATTCCTTTTTGGGGGAAAACCTCCTTTTCTTTTGTTCTCTTTTCCATTTACATGACATAGCCTAACTTAGAAACATATGACTTGGCATAGGGGCTTTCCAAGTTGGCTCTCATGTCTTTTTTTCTTTTTTCATTTTTCCTTTGCTACTTTAAAGCAATTGCTCAAATATCAGTGTGTAGCAATTCCTTTAAAGTAGGGGACATACATTGGCATAATTTTATTTACATTCTTAGTGTAGCCTTGTTACTTTATACGATGTGGTCATCACTTTGTGGATGACATTTGGTTTGATGTCCTTCATAAGTGTGATATGTCTTCGCATATTGCATTCCTCTTAGTGGCCTGATGTGATGGACTACATCCTCTAAGTTGTGAATATTTTATTCTTTGATTGGTCCTCTCTTAGAGACATTAGAAAAAATGTTCCCTAAGTGACAAACCTTGCATGAACTTAACAAGACTCGTTTGAACATTCTTTACATGCTACATTTTTACATTTTTACATTTTTACATTTTTACATTTTTGCATTTTACATCTTTGCCACCTTGCATAACACAACTTGTATGCCTATGGTACATTTCTCTTTTTTCATGTGTTCTAAGCATACGAATCTTTGCTTGTCTCTCGAAGCACGAACCGACATTTTCTTTTGTGGCACCTTGTCAAAGTTATTAGGAGGTATAACTTTAATATGGTTGAGCGGGAAGCCCATTCAAAAGCGTGACTTTCCCCATAGCCACCTATGTGTTTGTGAATGTATACCAACTAGTGTATGTACTTCACCTTTTTGGGTTTTCTCACTTGGCAGATCACCATGAGTTATGCCACCCTAGAGTGAGTATGCATTCTCTTTTCACCTTTGTGGTTGTGAGTGCATACCAACTAGCATATGTATTTAACCTTTTTGTGTTTTCTCACCTAGTGGACTACCATAAATTATGTCACCCCAAAGTGAGTATGGATTCTCTTTTTCTCACAAATAGCCTAGATCTAATCCATAACTAGTTGGACAGACAATCAAATCTTTATCTAACTCTCTCTTTTTAACACTTGTGTTCCTTTGTTCTTATTTTTTGTTTTCCATAGGATCTTCATCTTGGGGGCTTGATCATTGTCATTCCATCTTACCAACATAAATGGATTTGGATCCTTTTCAATATGCATGGCTACTTTAGTGTGAGTTTGAAGCAAGTTCATCCTCTCACTAAAGTGGGGGCTAAATGTACCATATAAAAATGGCCCCTTGCACATTTTCATGGTCTTTTAGGTCTTTCTTCATGTTGCTTGGTCCATTTTCCTTTGATTTAATGTTGTAAAGTTCCTTAAACATTCACATAAGGTCTTTAAAATTTAAATTATGGCATCATGTGAAGGTGTTGTGAAGTTTTGTAACACATTTCTACACTTTTATAGACTCTATTCATTACTTTTCACCTAAAATCACCTTTTCATCACTTATCAAGTCCTATCTTGAAGTGTTGTAAAGTCTTGTAACAAGATTTCACTCTTTTCTAGGCTTAATTTCACTATTTACACCTTTCTTATGATTTATTTGACCCCTTTATGCCCTTATAAGGCTTAAATAAGTGTATTTTTGATGTAAACCTGACAAACAACATTAAATGTGACTTAATCCTTGACACCCACTTTCAAGTCCAAGGTGGGAGCCATTTGCCATGGGTAGCGAATGAGTACCTCTTGGCTCAAAATTTAAAATATTTCAAATTTTCTTTTGGGTTTTTATTCAAAATTACATTATGTTGGCCTGTGATGAGGTATCATTGGGTTACTAAGGCACAAGTGTGTATAAATAAGTGTTTTTACATCCATTTTAACCGCTATTCGTCAACTTCACTAATTCACTCCTTCAATCAAGCATCAATCAAGTATATTTAGATTTCTTCAATAAGGTTATGGTGTGTTTAGGACATTTGCATGTTGTTTATTCATCTTTCCTTGTTAATTTCATTTCATTTCTTCATTAAGGGTTTGATTAGAAAAGTGGGATTTGACCAAGGCAAATCCCTATAACCTAACCCTTAACTAGTTTTCACCTTTTGCACGTGTTTGCAAACTTTTGTATGAAGATTTATCAAGCAATTAGGTGTTCAAAGGTGGACAAGAATTCAAAAAAGTGCTTCAATTCAACTAAAACCTATTTCAAGCTTGGAGACAACCTACAACCTATTTTCTAACGATTTGACTCCATCAACCCGACAAGAAGATAACCTTAGATTTGGTGCTCTAGAATTGGTCCTTGATTTCATAGAATTTTGAGAGAGGATTGATTTTCCATCAGTGGTGAATGAGTCCCACCTTAAGGATGTAAATCCAATTTTTGTTAGATTCTAGATGTTGACACTTAAAAACCTATTTTTCAAAAGTTTTCATTAGAAGCAGGATTGATTCACCATTAGTGGCGAATGAGTCCCACTATTGATTTTTCAGTGATTTCTGCTAGCATTCGGGACACGCCAAAGTTTTCATTCCCTACCTAGGTGCACTCTGATTCATTCTTCTTTTTTGCATTCATTTATGTTCTAGTTCATGTTTGCATATCACATTGTGTTTTCAAACATTGCATATTTCTTAGGTTTTGCATTCATAATCGATCAACTACTTAACTTAGTTGCATTTAAATCATCTCATTTAGTCTTAATTGCATCATACATTTTTTAATTTGAGTGAACCACCTTGAATTTTTATGAGGTTTATCTCTCTCCTTTTAGTTGAAACATCCTAAGAGTGCAAGAGTAGCGTATAAGCCTCACACCCAAAAATCTATGGTTCACATAATTACCCTAAGAAGTCAACCAGGAATAGAATTCAATGCAAAAACCAATAAAAAAATTTTATGAGCACTAGAGCACATAATATTCTAATAATGCACGCCTTCATCAACCATAAACAATTTCTCAAAACCGCAAGCATTGAAAACTAACTACTAGGAAATGTGAACTAGAATACTAGAGAGTGTAGCTTGAATACTAGTTCAGATACTGGACTAAAATAATGGATCAAGCACTATCTTAACCTTGCAATCACAACAACATGGTGACACCAATGACAACACAAAACTATAGATATAGTCAGTCTACTTCATTTTTCCAACAATTGTTGGTTGTACATGTCGAGGATATATTGAGAAAATTATAATAAAGATATGTTGCAAGTGTTAGGTGGTTACTTCAGGTTTTGGTCTGAATTTACTCCAATGTTTGTGTGGTTCAGACATGGTGTTCATGGTTGTTAGAAGATGCTATATCCATATTTTTGGTTGTTGATTTCTTATACAATGCAAGTTGTGTTCACTAGTTGTGAACTGTGGTTTTCTATGTTTCTAGTTGAGGTATGGGAGAAATGTTGTTGGTCCTAATTTCTCTTTGATGAAGTCTTATGACTTGCAGTTCTAAAGTTAAGTTTCCCTAATTGTATTGAAGAAAATTTTGGTATTTGGAAAGTTCGTGCTTAATGATTCTATTTGTTTTACACTGCTTTGGTGGGCCTTGTGTGAAATATTACTTTTGACGTTGATAAAGTGTGTTGGATATACTTGGGTCCCTATGAAGCATGTGTTGGGTCACCATCATTCTAATTCCACCCTAGGATGTTTTGGTGCTGACCTAATTTGAATTTGGATTTGGATGGCTAACTTTGGATATGTTTCAAAGTTGAAGATGGTATAAATGCAAGATGAGTTAAGTGATAGAAAATATACAAAAGTTAAGAAGAAGAGCAATAAGAGAAAAGAGAAAGTGCAGTTTGGTGTTAGATTGATTCTATTCAGTGTGTGTGTGCATGTTATGAGTGCGAAAGATTAGTGTGAAGCTTAATGCTGAGTTTTTAGATGTAGTGAGCAGAAGGTGAAAACTATCATTCATGCAAGTAGACTAAGTGATTGTGGTGGAATCATTTGTTGCATTAGGATGTAGTCTCTTTGTAACAAATCTTATTTTTCTTCTTTGTATCTTTGTGGTAGTGAGCCCTCTAGGTTGTTATCCCTTTTGGACAGTGAGTCCTTGTTGTAGGTAGTGAGCCTCTTATAATTGGTTTTTATATTCTCTATAGTGTGAGTTAGTCCTCATCGTGGTCTTTCGTTCATTGGGTTTTCCATGTAAATCTGATGTTATTTTGTTTATGTGTTGGATTTGTGTTTGTACATTGGCATTTAATGATTAATCATTAAGCCATATTAAGTATTAGTTTTGATGATGGAATTAAAGGTTTAATTTTGTGACAATTGATTCACCCCCCCTCCCTCTTGGTTATCCTATTTAACAAGACATGTGAAATTTATGAAGAAAGTTAAGACAATATTTAGGTTATGCAAGAGTGGTCATAGAAGAATATTGTGTGATCTTGATCTTGATAAAGTAGTGGAGTAAGCCCAAGTCTATAAATATAACCTATTATGTAGAGTAGATTTGACTAAATTAATAACTGATAAGAAACTCCCTATAATGATCAAGTCATCAATATAGAGAACTAGAAGGAGTGGTGCATAATCATACCTTAAAATATAGACATGCAAATCTAAGAAATATCTTGAAAATCTAGTCAAGATAAGAAAATGTCCATATTAGCATACCAAGAGCAAGGGTATTTTTTAAAATCTCTTATAGGGATTAGAACTTCTACTATGTAACTCTATTATGTTGTGTATTTTATGAAAATGAATGAAATATGAATCTTCTTGAGAGAACAAAACTACTCAAATTTATGGTTCACGTGTTCTCTACCATTGTTAGTGCAAATAATCTTCATGTCGTCTCCTAATTACTTTTAGCAATGGCCTTAGAGTCTTTAAATATTTTAAATATTTCATCCTTTTGATAAAGGAAATAAACCCAAGAAAAGTAAGAAAAACCATCAATAAAAGTGAGTACATAATAAGCTTTGTTAAAATATCTTACATGATAATTTTGGAGCATTGATTGAATAAATACCTAATCTTGCATTACGATTTGCCACATTTTTTATTCAAAATGCATCTAACTCAGTTGGACCAATGGTTCACTTAACTTAGACAAGATAAAATTGGGATGCTAACACTTTGATAGTATCATTGGAACCCCCATCTTTTAAAATTTTAATTCTCACATTTTAAGGCCAATAATAGTGGGATATGAGCATTACCTATTAATATGGGTGTCAAAAGTTTAAAATAATGTGTAAAAGGTGATGTATTTAAAGACATCGTTCTACAACATTTGCATATTATTGAATGACTAAAGAATTATGACTTAGAGATAATGAAAGCATCAAAATAATTTCTCCTTTTGCTAGTGAATTCTTATCAATCATCCTTTATGAGCATCAATAATAACCAATCTCTTAACAATCAACAAGTAACATTCATTACCAAAGCACACTCCAAAGAATTACTATTAGTATCACTCAAACTAATGTTTGCAATAAAACCTTTGTTGCACAAACAATGTCATTTTTTTAATTTCCTAACACAAAAGAATAAACCAAAATTTTCTTAAATTTTCTTAAGTTTAATGGTCTCAACTTTTAAGGATCTAATAAAAGACCTTAATAATGAATCACCAAGCCTATTTGATCCACAGACCAAGCTGTACAACATTGGCATCTCACAAATGTCGATTTCTTTCCACCACAACCACTCAAAAATAAATGGAAAAAGTTCTGAGAAGATGGCCGCTATTAGTCAATCTTTTGCCATATTTTTCCATACTTTTGCTTAATTGACTGTACTTTTTGGTGTTCGCCACTTAAAATTCCACACATTACTTGACTTCCGTCAAATGTGGTTTACGGGGCCCTTTTCTCTTTCTCCATTTCTACAAATAAAGTAGAAAAATAGTTAGTAAAAGTAATCTCAGTAATGGCCGACATGAACAGATGATTTCACATGACTACTTTAGCTATGTGAAGTGGAGCAAACTTACTTGTCAGTACTGCAAGATGATTAGGTAATTGATATCTGTATTCAACACCAGAAGAAATTGTGAGGTCAAGTACGCTATTTAATCGCTGTATAATGTCTTAACGTTTAACGCCGTAAGTCAGTCACTGTCCATCCCAGTAGATATCGTTGTATACAGTCCTATGGATTGACTCATTTTCGATTCAATGAACTAGTAAACATAATTCTAATCACTCGGACATTGATATCTGTAATCAACTCTGGAAGAAAATATGAGGTCGAGTGCACTAGTTTGCTTGATGAAGAACATCGTTATACAATTCAAACAAGGAATTACATCTATGGAGAAGTGGGAGATTTTTGGCCTGCCTCTACATTATTTTCAGGATTATTTAGTAAAAAAGATATTAATTATTTTAATTAGTATTTATTATTATTTTTAATTGAGCATTATCAATTATATTTAGAAATATATTGTAATGATAAAGATTAATCACTAGCTTGAAGTAATTCATTAATTAAAAGGTAGTTGTAATGATTTGTAAATTTGTATTTTGAAATTATATTTTTTCATCAAGACTATTTTATCAATGATTTAACTTTAATTTATTTTAATTATATGGATCAATGATCACAAAAAAGTATACACAATGAAGAAGTCACAATCCTAGTGAAAGCATTGTTCAGAGAGGTATGCCAACCTTGCATCTTAAGAACAAAGAAAATATAATTTTTTGCTCTATAGAACCAAAAATAGTTTTTTTCAAGCTTCTAGGTGTCAATTTTAGACACAAAAAATATCAAAATGAGCCTTAGCTAAAGCAAGTTAGTTACAATGACATGGACCTCTTTGAGATTTTCAATATAAAAAGAAAACATCTTCAAGCAATGTATCAAATCAAAACATATGCTCTCTAAAAGTTGGTAGGCCATTTAGCATATGATGTTGTTTATTATCATTCAATGAATTTAATAAATGTGGTATAAATGTTTTTTTAATTATTCAATGAATTTAAGTCCATCTAGAGTGAATCTCTTTATGTGTCTTATATTACTTTAGAAAAAAAAAAACTTTTCTATTTAATACATTTGGCAATAGTATCATGTGTAATTCTACTTGGTGTGGTAGTTCCTATACAAGATAGGTGTACATTACATTTGAATTTTTCACTTCCATGCCTATAATGGATCTAATATATGTCATCGACTATTTTACCTATTCTTCTAGAATTTATCCATTGTTTTAATCTTCTCTTAAGTTCTTTCTACCAAATTGATAATAGATATTCATAAATTAAACTAAGTGCTTAATGATACTCACTATAGTTGTGTATTAGTTTAGTATTTAAATTAGTAATCAAACTAATATTACATAAACCATGTCAAGATTGACATTTATTTATTATTGATGGTTAATATTGGTAAGGACTGCAAGTTTTAAAAAAATATGGAATTGAGAAGTTTGACACAATAAATGAGCAATTTGACCCTCATAGACATATGACAATATTTCAACTTCCAAATGGAAGGAAGTTGGAACTGTGGGTGTGGTCTTAAAGGTTTGTCCCATAAAATATCTTTCCTTTGATTTATAGTATGAAGGAATTCTCTTTAAGATGGTAAGAGTAATTGGTACAAACATGAATGATCATCAATGGCATAGATGTTCGTGTTATTATATGATTATATTACAAGCCTTAGAGAGTTTTGGTGCACTAGTTTTATTTAGATTTGCTACCTATTGAGACAACAACCAAGACTGTCTTGTTAGTTCAATGAGAGGTTAGAAAGGGAATATGAAACCAAAAGGTGGTTAGTGTTTTGTACAACATTGAGGACTTTGAAATCCTCTCCTCTTTAAGTTGTTTTAAGTTAGGATCCTATGGTGATATGGATAGCCATCCAAGAACTTTGACTTTGGGCATGATTTTTTCTTTAAAATTACCTTCTACATTTTTTGAATAATATTTCCTTGCTCTTGTATTGAACTCTTGTTGGATTTCCTTGCTAATGTCATAACATTTGAAAATTAAATTATTCAAAGTTGCCACAAATTCATATTGTGTGTACTAATAATGACAAACCTAACAAGGGAAAGTTATAATGACAAAAGAGAAATGCCAAACAAAGTTGACCCATGCATGTAGATGTTTATGGTAACAGATCTTGATTATTTTCCTAATTCAAAGTTTTTATTTCAATCATGTTTGGATCCTTGTAAATAGATGCATATCACTTCGCCATTGATACCTTCATTGCACAAATGTATCCAAAAAATAGACCATTTTCTTTCAAATTGACCTTGGTGTGCAATGGGTATGCTGAAGGGGTGTGGAAGGTCAAATATGAAATATTTTGGTCTATTTTTTGCATTTACGTACATTTTTGTAATACATGAGGTCATTTTGTAGGAACTTTGAATCAAGAAGATAATCGGGCTCCATTACAAAAAGGCTCATGTGATGTTTGCAATAAGGAGAGATAAAGAGAGAGAGGAGAGACAAATAGATAGAAATGGAAGTGTTAGATGCACAAGACAACTGAGAGGGGGGTGTATTAGTTGTACATTAAAACATTCAATCCCTTATTAACTTTCAAACACTTATCATGCATTAGCAAAATATAAAAATATGAAACAACAATTCAAACACATCCAAACACATAAGAACACCAAATTTACGTGGAAAACCCAAGAAGGGAAAAACTATGGTGAGGATTAGCTCACATATATATGAATAACAACATCGAATACAATCAAGATTACTACCTAAAAAAAGAAGAAAGGATCAATACCAAGAATAAAGAAGAATAGAAGAAGACTATTACAAAGAGATTCACTATCTCAAGGCAACATGAAAAATCCACCACAGTAACTTTTCACCATTCACAACCTTCAACTCACTTCCTCCAATAACTTCAAGCACACTAAAAATGTAGACATCTTCTACTCACTACATCTAGAGTCATAGGCATTAATCTCAAACTCAGATCATTGTGCACTTAATCAAATTCCCATCTTTTGCACTTTACATAGTTTCCACACACATATCCAATAATTCACCTTGCATTTATACCATCCATGACCTAAAAAATCTTAATTAGGTTGACCTTAATGAAACGTATGCACCTCAAACAAGTATCACAAAGAAAGGTTGGCATCAAATGCCTCTGCAGTGGAAAGAAGTGAAGGAAGACCATGCCAAGGGTTAACTAGGACCCAAATCCACATCACCATGCTACTCAATACATCCACAATCCATAAGTTACCTACACAAATAACATTAGCACACTAGCTCAACCAAACCTGAAAAAACACTACAAGCAACCACATACATGCTTCTCTAGGTCATGTAGACAACATAAAATTACTTAACAACATCCACACAACATCTTAAAATATTCCAACATTATCAAAATATTCTAGAACTCTGTTACAACCACCTAAAACAAAGATTACTTTCATTCTATGCAACCAAACACATTGACACATATAAACAATTTACAAACAAGTCTTGTAGAACATCTCAACACCTGAAATCTCAAAGGAAGGAAGTTACAAAAATATAA
Organism: Sequoia sempervirens; assembly: GCA_007258455.2. NCBI lineage: Eukaryota > Viridiplantae > Streptophyta > Pinopsida > Cupressales > Cupressaceae > Sequoia > Sequoia sempervirens. The sequence continues at coordinate 649,799,462 of VDFB02281492.1, forward strand.
GCATGTTTCCAAATCCAAAAAACATGAAACCTTACTATGGAGAAATGTAGAGAAATATCATTTCTCCCAGCCAACCTCCTACATAGAGAGACAAATTTCCAAACACAACTTTCACTATAGAACAATCCAAAAATTGAAACTTTGGATATAAAACCTCTGAACACCTTTGATCATCATATCCAAGCTGCACAAGCATATCTTCAACCATGAATAGATACAGAGCACAACACTAAACACATCTCTATCACATTGCACACTCTTTTATTCAAATTTTCTCAAAAGCACTTGGAGACCAAGTGAACTTATTGTAACTGCAATTCTTATCCGTCAAGAAATTAATGATGGCATTGATGACAATGCCACAAAAACTTCTTATCAAACCACAACACATTTATTCTAGAACAAGCACTTGAAAACAACAAGTTCCATCTCCATACTATTGACATTAATGACAACACTAGCAACATACTTACAAAAATATCCCCCTTTTCCATTGATGGCAACACCAACTCTAAAAACCATCAACAACAAAAGAAACCAACAACAAATTTACAACAAGCAGCACTCCCCTTATTGTGGCATCTCTTCACTCTCTTTCTTTACCTTTCTTCTTCAAACACCATTCTCTCATCACTTTTTCTCTCCCTATTTTAGGAGTTCTTCAACCATTACTCTCCCCTTTAACATCAATTATTTCCTTGTGTATTTTTTAGACCCCACCCTCTCCCACTTTGACATCAATGGCAAAGGGAAACAAACTCACCTTTGACACAACATCTACATAGAATTTTTCTTTTCTAGTCTCCCCCTTCGACATCTGCAACATTACTTTGACACCACTTGCAACACTAGCAAGCAACTACTCTCTCTTCACACAACTCTTACGAGCACAAGATATGCTCCATCTGACTACACCAATCAACAATACCACTACCTACTTTCCCTGATAGTTAGCCAAGTCAACATCAATCTAGGACCAAGAATGTATCTTAAATGCTCACCTGGATAGATGCACCAACTTATACATCTAATTAAAAGGAGGGACAATGACCCCTAACTTCTACAAGAGATACTCAAAAGTATCTTTAGGAAGATCCTTTGTAAGAATATCTACAACTTGATATTTTATAGGCACATGCTCTAGCTTCACCTCATTCTCTATAAGTTTCTCTCTTAGAAAGTGATATCAGATAGAGATATGTTTCATTCTTGAATGCATTACCAAGTTCTTTGAAATATTGATAGCTCTTGTATTATCACATAAGATATAAATAGGTACATCATATGATACTTTGATATCCTTCCATGTTTTCTTCATCCATAATACTTATGTGGAACATGATGCTATTGTCTTATAAGTTCTACTTCTACAGTAGATAATGACACTAAATCTTGCTTCTTAATAAACCAAGAAACCAATCTTCTTCCAAGAAAGAAAGAACCACCATTTGTACTTACTTTTTCATCTGCATAACCTATCCAATTTGCATCTATATATGGAATCAAGGAGAAACTATTATCCCTAGGATACCATAAACCAAAATTTGGAGCTCCCTTCAAGTATCTAAAATATCCTCTTTACTGTTGGGCGGGTGCATGAAGTTGGTTGCACTTGTGTGGCCAAATGGGAAAAAAGGGGGAAACACATAACGCGAGCGCGTTGTGTGCTTTTAAAAGAAAAGAAAAAGTGAAATGTGTATCATTTGCTTTTCATTGTTTCTCAGCTCTGCCCATGGCCAAAAACCCTCAATTTCATGGTCGCATTCTAGGAGGAAGGACTTCTACAAATTTCATCAAGAACAGTTGGATTTTGTCTGCAAATATGGCACCACAATGACGAAGAGATGCAGGAGGTAAGTATTGTTTAATATTTGTTTTGAATTTGTTAGTTTGAAATTGATTTTGTTTGTTTTAGGTTAGATTTGATTTTTTAAAAAAAATCTGTAGGAAATCCTAAAAATCCTCAACAAAAAGAGGAGGTAAATACTCAATAGCAAAATCCTCAACAAAATCAACCTCAACAACAAAATCAACCTCCCCCACAATTCTCTCATTTCCCTCTTGGCACTCAAGAAAATTTGAGTGAAATTGAGAACAATAGAAAACAACTTAAGGATCTTATCAGTAGGTTGAGTGATCCAAATGCTTCAACCATAGAAAGAATGCTTCTAACAAATTCATTGAAAGACATGTTAAAAAATGTAGATGCAATCACCCAACAAATATCTGGATGGCAAGATAGGAGGCAGACAGCTAGAGCATATTATGCAGACAAATTATCATATAAACAAGTAAAAGATTTAAAAATTACTAAAGGTGATTTGTGCTCTCTATTCACTAACCCTAAAACAAATCAAAATCTTACCCTCAATGCAAAGAAGTTTCTTATTAATTGGTGCCACCACTAAGAGATTAAGAACCATTTTTATGAAAGATGGTATGTGGTCTTTGATTACCCACTGTGCAATAATTGTGAAGTCCCCCAATATTTTCTTAGGAAACTATACAATGAGTTTGTATTGAACCAAATCCCAAATTATTTTGATATGAGGGAGTTCCAGGGGAGAGGTGGGGGGTCAGCTCAAGATAGGCCCGGTGCATAGCCGGATCCTACATGGCAAGGGATATGACCTCTCGCTAGGCCGCCTCGTGAGTAGATTGTGATGCCTGCCATTGTGAAGGAGAGTGTTGACATAGAGACATTGCAGGTGATCACAAATTTGACCCAGAGTGTCATCCATCACACTAGCCCTATTGTACAATGCCATCTAGGGGAGTCTTTAGGTGGTGGCCTTTGAACCCCTGTGTGTGAATCTTGTGGGGCGACTTGTTCGTATGACCCTATAGGCACTCAAGAGGGTGCTACGTAGGATCCATATGCTAATACGCACCTTGATCCATATGCATCTACAAGGATGGAGAGGATGGCTGACATTTTACATGATGCATATGTCATTGACACTCAGGTAAAATTCATCATGTTCATTGAATTTAATTTATTAAAATTTGAAAGTGAAATGCAAGATTAACTAATTTAGTTTTATTATTTTAATAAAATTGTAGGGTCACAGTGTAGAGACTGGATACACCAGTCATCCACCTACTTATTTTTGCAGTACACCTATCGATGGGGTATGTAAAGTTAGTAAACAATTATAAATTTATTACATGTGTTAATAGCATTGTTTTATGAATGGTATTTTAATATGTGATTTTGGATGTTGAATAGGGTTACTATTGGAGGTTTCAAGGAAACACCTTTGAGTGCCAAAATTTGATCAAACGTTCACGGAGGTAATATAGAATTTAAAGAGAACTTAAGTAATGAATTCTAAGTTTAATAGATTTGTGTAGTTTATATTCATATTGTTGACCTTACGTTGCATTACACAGATCATTCAAAATCAAAGCATTACTTCAAATTCGATAACTAATAATCAGAAATATATCTATTTAATACTTGTACTCAAAATTTTGTTCATTAGATCTCATACATTATAAGTCATCACATGGATTGCTATTGTAACTTTTTTGTGATTGAATAATTTGTTGTTTTATTTTTAGATGTTGGTGATAGAAACACCTGCCAAACGTTACGAGGGCAATGGATATTGGTGTTTCCTCCACTATAATCCTCGATGGCTTTGATAGGGGAGGTATGAGGAAAAGTACTAAATTTCAATTTACATTCATTGTTATAGATGAAATAGTTCTAGTGAAAAATCAAACCATTATTGATTCATAGTTTAATTCCTATTTGGATGGTTTATACAGGGCTTGAGCACGCCTGAGCATCAGCGTGCAAATATTTCCATCAAGGAGAGTGATCATGAGATGGCCGTAAGTGATTATTTTGTTAAATATATTAATTTTTATAATGTAATTTCTATATATTAATGTCTTTACTTCTTATTGTAACAGTTGAAACTTCACCAGAAGCTAAACACTTGGAGGAGTAGCAAGAGCACTCCTCGAGCATAGCAGAAATGGGTGACAGACTTATGCCATCGGATCACCCAGAAAAGGGAAAGAAAATTGTATTTGAACTAAGAGCATGGAGAGAAATGAATTTTGAATACCCAGAGCCCTTTGTTGTATGCCTACATGGCAATTTTGTACATATTTTGTATTGGATATATTTGACATTGAATGCCTATATGGCTATTTTGTAACTATATTTTATACTTATATCGACATATATTGATGTATGCATACATGGCTATTTGCTTAATACAAATCTTTTTATCGATGGTGTCCATATTTGCAAATTATAAATTCATGGTTCAATAGATATGAGTTACGTGTATTCAAGTGTATACTTTTACAACTTACACACATATATTTTTGACTTACGTGTGAACATCGAAAAGTGTGAAATTTTTTGTGTTTGGAAGTGAAATGTAAGCCAATTTTGTAATTCTTAGCTCTTGCATACTCGATCTTATGGACTTATTTCTTCCTAGCACATATTGTGAATATTTCTCATTTGGTGCAGAAGACAAATTCCTCATTTTTGAACCACTCATAGCAAAGAGATTCACAATAAGACTTTAGCATTGGAACACTACTCCATACTTCTCTTGTCTAGACCATAAAGAATTGAGAATTCTTAATTTGATGCAATGATAGTCATGAGATGAGAATTTATATAACCATGCCTATTTTGAAACTTTTCATCTAATACTACGTCAACAAGAACTTAAGAAGTGTTGCATAAGAGTGTTATGTTTGATAGGCCTTCTCTTCCCCAAGGGAGGAGAGCCTGCATCTTGAATTTTGAAAAAAAAATTAAGAAGCAAACATTTTACCTAAAAGGTTCAAACCTAGATGACATATTTGGCTAAGTCTATCTTGAAAATTATCAATGCGTTCATACTCTAAAGGAGATTCTCCCTGAAAAGCAAACTTTACCCTTTTTCCCAAGGAAAGAAATTGCAACAAGTTACATGTGATTTATCTTATTTCTTTCTCACAGTTCCTAGTCAATCATTCATGGCTCAGGATAGTTATATTCCAAGGCAAGGACACCCAAAAAACCATTGAGATTCTTATACGATCTGCAAGAAAAAGGTTTTGGCTCTTTCACAATGTAAATAATTATGTAACACTATTTTCTTGTTTTCCTTCCACACAAAAAAATGTTCACACTTTTTAGATTGATCAATGATCAATAATGGTTGATTGTAAACACTTGACATTTTTATGTTTGAACTTTAATTTATAATTTTGGATCATGACATTCGAGTAGATCACTAATATTTTAATATTTCACTATGAAAGTGGTGGTGTATTTTTGCTATGTTATGTGACTATTAATATGGTGGTGTATTTTGAACTTGATTACTGCTACAAATATGTATATATTTCTAATTTTTATATGTTTTTGTATGACTAAACCAAAATGAACCCAAACCCCAAAAAAAAATTTCTCACCGGCAAACCCGGGTTCTCGAACCCGATCTCAAACCCAAAATTAACCGGGTAACTTAGTAAAAAATAGATTTTTGTAGTTTATATTCATAACGTTGATTACATTGCATTGCACATCTTTCAAACTCAAAGCATTGCTTCATGTTTCGCATAACTAATAACTAGATGCTGATAGATGACAAAATTTCAATTACAATATAGTTTTTACAAAGTCAACCTAAGCAGTTATGCAATTACTTCACATTGCATAAAAATAACTAGGAGCAGCTGCCAATTGCATTTGGCTTGTCATGGCATTCTATGAGACCACATTTTTGAGGCATTTTTTCAAACAGTTCAACGCCTTGTCTATACTACCACACATTTTTTCATATATGTCTACCAAAGCATTTTGTCAAATAATTCAAGTGTTGCCTTGTTGCTATGGCTGAAAGCCTAAAACAAGTGCTTTGAACAAGCTATGGATGCTTGGAAAAATTTATCAAAAGCATAATAGTAAGCAATATCATAGACAGCAGGTTACTCTTTGAAAAAATGCCTCAAAGAATGAGAATCTCATGTGATGGAATGCCATGACAATCAAAAGCATTTGATTGTCATGGCATTCCATCACCATGAGACCTCATTTCTTTGAGGTATTTTTTCAAAGAGTTCACTGCTTGTCTATGCTAACACATTTTTCATACATGTCTATCAAAGATTTAGCCAAACAAAGTCATTTCCTTGCTGCTATGGCTAAAATCCTAAAAATGTGTGCTTCGAACAAGCTATGGATGCTTAGAAAAAATCTATCATAGCATAATAGTAAGCAATAGCATAGACAAGGGAATGAACTGTTTGAAAAAAATGCCTCAAAGAAATGTGGTCTCATGGTGGTGGAATGCCATGATGGTGTAGGAGCACCCAAGCTCCTTGAGGATCATTTGGAGGGTTAGGAGATGGTAGGGGTCTTGAAGGCCTATAAACCTTTCTAGAGCATCAATTATAGCATTTTTAAGCCTATAATGGCATTTGGCATGGATAAGTGTAACAGGAAGATCAAAAGTCCTAAGGGTCCTGATAAGGACCATAGGACCAAATTGACTTGTAAATTGAACGATGATGTTCTAGGAGTTTAAATAGGTATATTATGTTTTAATTAGGTTAAATAAGGTTGAATGATGATATGTAATAGTTTTGGAAGCTTTATAGTTAATAGGAGTTAATAAATTGCAATGTTGGAAATTCAAATTTTTGAAATCCAACTTTGGGTGGAAAAGTGAGTTTTAGGAGTTTTAATCACAATAATGTAATAAAATCAATTCTAATCAGTTGGGATAGTTGTAGGATGAGTCTATAAGCCTAGAGAAAGCATTTGTATGGAGGGTTGGCTGATATTGCAAGTGTTGTATGGACTGCTACAGAAAATCAATAAAAACTTCAATCTTTTTGCATTTTCTTGAAGTTTTTGATGAATCTCTAATTCCTTTTGGTGTCATTCTCATTTGGATGGTTTAAGAACTTGTATTTACATGAATTTAACCTTTTTAATGACCTAAATAATGTTGGGAATCAGTTTCTTGTGTTATATTGTTGATTGTCCTCAAAAAGTATAGATTTTTCACTAGTTTTGAGAGTCTTCATAAATAAATGATCCATTTCATGGGAGAGTGTGATTGAAAACTTGTGAAATGGATCATATATAACTTTTATTATACATATCTAACAAGTTATTGTGCAAGAAAGAGTGATTCTTGGGTGTACATCGAGTTTTAGCAAGGAAAAGGGCATGAAAATGGTGTCTAAAGTGTAGCAGTAGGAGATCTACCTTAATAAGGGGTATATTTATGAGTTGAAGGTGTTTAGATATGTTGATTTACTGGTGAAAATTCCAAGAGAAGGTTCTGGAAGTGTTGGGAAAGCTAATTTTCAAGAGGCCCTAGTTTTGGAGCAATTTATTGAGGGTTTTGTGATTTAGGGTGTTGAGGGTGTCAAAGAAGACTAATACCTTGAAAATATTTGGTTTGGGAACATTTTAAAACACTGTTGAAAGTTTCATAGTCAGGGATAAGTTTAGAGAGGGGTTGCTTTGAAAAAGTGGGCTAATTAGGCCTTAAATTTGAGGAAACAACTGATTTTGGTAGGTTTGATCCAAAACAAGTGCCATAAATGATTTGATATGTTGTGTATCATCATGAATCACATCTGAATCAGTCATTATAT
>VDFB02281492.1:649807193-649823543 GCA_007258455.2 Sequoia sempervirens
TCTCTCTCTCAACCCTCTCCCTCCTACCCCCTCTCCCTCTATTAGGTCTCTCCCTCTCAACCCTCTCCCTCCTACCCCCTCTCCCTCCTATGTTGGAAAAATATGTCTCAATCCCATAGGTTGAAACCTTTATTGGAGCCAAGTCGGTGTGACATATTCTATGTCTGGCCAATGAGCAGATTTGTAACCTCATGTTTTGTACAGGTCACTGTGACCTTGCAGAAGTCTTTCTGAATGGTTACACATTGGAGTCTTCGGTGTGACATGTTGTGTTTGGTATGTTCTCTTACCATGTGGAGATCTCTAGCCGACAGACCATACATATCGTTTATTGGGGAGACCCTTGGCCAAAAGGCTTAGTTTGAGAAGAAGCCTCAGCGATGAAGAAAGGTCTCACCGATGGGGGAAATCTTGGAGTCTTCGCCGTGACAGAATGACTTCAGTATGAAGTCTCATCGGTCGATGGAGACTCTCGCTGATGATGAGCGGTTTTTAGTATAACTCTTGGCAAACGGCGGTCTTGGGGTAACTTGGAGAACTCGGTAAGAACTCTCAGCGAAGAGTGGTATGTCTCGCCGATAGCATTTGCTTGGTGTCCTTAAAGTAACATGTGATGGCTCGGTAAGAAGTCTTACTGATGTGTGAAGTCTTGCCGACCGTTCGGTGCTCAATGTAACTAAAGGGGTCTCAGTGTGAAGTCTCAGTGATGAACAAAATTCTTGCCAACTAATGATCACTTTGGAGAAAGTCCTTGAACCTCGCTATGATCTCTTGGCAAAAGACGATAGTCTCACTGATATAAGTTCTATTGTCTATGTGACTTTTGAACCTCGGTATGAAGTCCTGGCGAAAGCGATGAGTCTCGCCGACTGGTGGATGCACACAGATTAACATGAAGGCTCAATGTGAGGTCCTGGCGAGAGCAATAGTCTTGCGGAAGGGAAAACCAAAGTCGATGAAATAGGTGAACTGGATATAACCTCTTGTCGATTGTAAGGACTCTTGGCGATATCAAATACTGACTGTGTTGGCATTGGGGAGACATGGACAGTGTCTCACCGATATGCCAACTCAGCTTGACATGATTATTGTAATGCGAGTGCGTTATTAACTAGTAGAGATATGTTTGTTTAGGATTAAATAATGCGCTCGCGTTATCACTAAATCGGTAAAAAATCACAAGTATACCCATGATGTTAGCCCACATTCTGCATATTCTCTTGGTTTTGCGTGTGCTTCGAAAAAAGTAGCTTTTTGGTGATTGAGTGAAGTGTGCATGCATGATTTTGAGATTCCATCACCTTTTGAATGTTCTTTCCATCACCTTTGCATGAAATAGTAGAGTTTTCACGATGACAGGCATATAATATCAATTCAAGTTTGAATTATAGTGATAATTGATAGACAATTGAAATTTGGAGGGGAACAAGCTTTTGAAGAAGTCAAATTTTTGAGGAGTTTGAGGAAGGAAGAAGCAAAGGCTGCATAATTGGGTAGAACTCCTCTATTTGAAACTTTGCTTTTTTAGGTATGTGAAATCTTTGTACATTTTCTTTCATTCTATTATGGCTTGCTTTCATTTTTGTTGTTTAGCTTATTCCATGTTGATCAAATTGTTCGTTTGTGATGCAATATCAGATTGCCAAGCCACTCAACAACATCATTTCTTTAGGGAACTTCCTTCCCAAATCAATAAAGAATAAAAGATCAATTTATACAAAATTTGTCAAATTCATCCAAAAGTACTTTTCATTCAACCAAAATCCATTTATTTCATTTCAAGTTATAAGGCTATCAATAGCTAATTCACCATCTCCATATAGCAAACCATTTTCAAAATCAACTTTCAACTTTGTTCTTATCATAAACAATACAACAATCACTCATCAACTCAACTTGCCCCTTCAAGGGAAAAACAATCAAACAACTCTATTCCTTAGACCTGCAATCAAACATCATCCCAGCCATTTAAGATATCTTTGCTCAAATCAACACATCCATCATCCTATCTTCACTTAAACACCATTTATAACAACAACAAGCAACATTAGTTTAACACTGTCACCGGACCTTTAAGATGCCAATTTCATCATGTTTTGATTGTAATATTCCAATATATCAGTATGGACACACTCTGACTACTTTGCATTCAAGAAACCATTGCCATATATTGGAAACATATGCCCAAATCATCAAATATTTCACAATATACCTTCAAAACATTACCAAGCATAGACACAACTATGGCATCACAAATGAGACTGCTCCCAAGCACTTAACAACATTCCTTTCGTTATTTCTACATATTCTCTGTTTTTAGCAAACAATGCCAAATATCTCTAGGAGGCCAACATTCCATCTAATCGGGTGATTCCTTTTCTATCATAATGCATTTACACAATCCCAATATAGATTCTCAGGCCTATTTTGATCCTTTTCAACATACTATGAAATTTTATACACTTATTTCACAAACCATAGTAGAACCAACATGTTGTCTACTGGTAAAAGCCCTTAAATAGGTCAATTTATCAAAGCAAGTCATCATAGAATTACTCACTAATCCACCAAACCTGCAAACAATCTTAGGCCATGTGTAGAAACTCACAAATAAACAAGTTTCAAGATGGGAAATGCCCATCAATACACAAAATCAGTAAACATTTGATTATAGGGTGAAAACACACCAACCATGAGGGTTTCTTTAATGAAACATTTGAAAAACCTCTACTACTCTGCCCAACAATTGAAACATGCTTCATTATGTATGCAAATTATTTTGAAATAATTTCTAAGCTCCTCTACATGTTGTTTCCTCAAACCCTACTTGAAAACACCATTGTTTTGAATGAGAAAATTCAGAATTTTGTTCATGCAATAGCATCCTGACTTCTTATTTCTATTTACCCCTGCCACACACATCTTCACATTGAAAAGACACTAAATATGATCCATTCCACCGACCTACTAGCCCTACATTGGTGGAATGGCTAAGAACCACTTTTTAGACTCTCTAAACAATTCTAAGGAAACCATAGATCGAGACTTAGGAAACTAAGTTCAAATTAGATTGATTATTTGAATTACAATTCCTACAACTTTCAAGAATGAAAGAAGTATCTTTCCCTGACAAGAATCAAATCTTAGAACATGCTTGAATCACTATGCAACCTGAAAACAAGAATAGAAAAGGTTTCCAAAATAACTAAGCAGAGGTTTTTTTATTAATTTTTATGGATTTTTGGGATAGAAGATGTTCCTTTCTCAAGCTTACAATTCTTTTTAAAGGTGTCTAAATCAGTTGAAATAACCGCCTCTTCATCTTCATCAACCCATCCTTTCCCTTCCACAAAAAAGACTCTTCACCTTCCTGCTTTTGTGCAATTTTACATTTTTACAATAATTGACAACTTTTGTTATAGAAAACAACTTTTCAATAATATCACCTAGTGACCTATTTCATGGTGCAAATACATTGAAATTCATCATTTAATGACCTTCACTCATCATATTTAATTGAACATTACAAATTGAAAAAATTAGCCATTTAAAGGAATTTCATGACCTAGGTGCTCCTGCACCAGTTTGTCATGTTACAACCTTACATTGTCAATGGACATTTTAAATCACACAATTTGATACACTTTCCTATTACATTTTTAAACCACATCTCTTTGAGGAATTTTGTTAAATTTAACAATTGACTTTCTTTGTGTATGCTTCCAAAGCTATCATTGAGTTATTTTGTCAAATAGTTATACAAACCAGCTTTCATCGACTTTCTTTGTGTATGCTTCCAAAGCTTTCATTGAGTTAGGCTTCCAAAGCTTTCAATTAGTTAATTTGACAACTTAGCACTTTTTGCACAGGGTAAAATTATTCATCATGCCAAAGAAATGAACTGTTAAAAGGAAAAAACTAGCAGATGATCAGCTCCAAGCCATCAAATATAAAGAGAAAAAATGGATGAGGGAATTTCGTGAAAAGCATAAATTGGGAACGATTGATGAAAACAAGCCAATTGAAGAGGAACCTCAACTATCAAAAAGAGAAAAGAAATTGGCAGCATAAAGGGCACAAATGCTAAAGAGTCGTGCTAGGGGAGATGCAGATACCGTAGTTGGAGACACACCATCTACCACAAGTGAATACGAAGGGACACCATTAAGCACAAGCAAATATGGAGGGACACCATCTACCACAAGTGAGTATGGTTGGACACCATCCACCACATCCGGGTTGAGAGTGCATCATTACCGTGAGTTGAGGAACAAGGTATGCCATCATCCCCACATGAACCTCAAGGTATGTCCCCATTCCACCGATCGAAGGTATGCACCTAGCCCACCTCAATTAAATATTGATGAAATTGCTAACGTTGAGATGTATGTACCTAAGAGAAATTCACCCAGAATTTCGTGTAGAAAGCCAAAAGTTTTGATTAATATTGATGAGGATATTTTGCAGCACATGGAAGGTAAGATTCGCACGCACTTGTGAAGATATGTTGATAAGATTTGGAAAATATCTCTTTGAAAGGCTAAATGAGACTGTGGTAAGATGTCAACTATTTGTTGAAATGATGTGAGGTTTAATGAATAGAAACATCACGAAGACTCTTGGGTTGAGAACATCTAATGCATCAAGTGAAAAAACTATTGTGAGGAATCTAATGGATGCTTATGAGAGTGTGGGTAAGACCTGATGCTCAAAGGATAGCAATGTCACCTGACATGTCATTACTTCAACTTTGGTAATCTATCAAACAAAGAGATCTCACCTCATTAAAAATACAAGTGAACAAATGGGAATTATTAGAAAAACTTTATCAAAAGTCGTTCAAAGGTGGCAAATAATTGAGGGCATCGATTCAAATGAATTATGCCTCCTGTGAGATCACACACAAAGATAAAAAAAGTTGTTGAAGCATTGGAGAACACTAATTGAAGATTATTGGAAGAATAATAAGGCCATCTCCTCAAATCAAAGGATGTCATAAGAAGGAGAATCTAGATCAAAATCATGAGCTACATCCAGCATTTTTTGGATAATGCACTTAAACCCAATTTTCATATAAATTTCAAAATTCTTATCCTCAAATTAGTATTTCTCAAAGATTTTGAAATGATTAAACCTTTTATGTCAAGATAAATCACACACGCACTACTTGTTGCTATAAACTACATATTGAATTCTCTAACCATTATGATGTTTATCATTCTATATGTTTACATTTGCATACTAACGATGTTTTGCAGGATTGTGGCAAAGAAGCCGCACCAAAATCTTCAAGAAAGTTCTTATCAAAATTTTTATGTGAAATAGAGGATGGCCAAATATTCTATAGGACATCATGCTTGGATGGTTCATGTGAGCGTTGCAGTGGCTTGCAACGAATGCTAGTATGTCAACATATGGAAAGCACATATGAGGCAAGACAAAAACTAGTAGAGTTTGGGAAGTATAAAATAGTGGCATATGCTACAAAAGATGGGTCTGAAGCAAAAAGGTGTGAGTTGGTTATTCAGAAGATTCCAGTGTATCAGTTCATGTCTATGTTTCGTGAGAATCGAGTGTATGAGTATGCAAGGCATACCCATAGAGCCCGATGGTTGGACACAAAATTCAAGCTATGCAAGGACACCTTTCCACTTGGTAGCATAGTATCAGTGGTTGACTTTGCAGAGAACTACACTCTATAGCCACAGTGTGAGGTGCAGTCACAGTATTACAACTCTACACAGGTTTCAATATTTATGCACATAGCATTCATACATGTAGCTGAAAGTATAGAGGACAAAAGGAAGGTATTGAGGGAGTATCACTTTTATATTAGTGATGATCGCATGCATTCTCTAGAGTTCGTGCAAGGTTGCTTCTAGATGTTCTACAATCATTTGGCTCAGAGGGGCATATCATATGATCAGCATATAATATGATTAGATAACTGTGTAACACAGTTCAAGAACGTGTGCATGTTCTACTAGTTGTGCAGGATGCATCTCACTGCACGTGTTCAACATATGTGGAACTTTTGTGAGGTCGGACATGGAAAGGGAGAGCATGACGGTGCAAGAGCATGCGTGAAAAGAGCATTAGCATGAGAAGAGTTAAAGTATAAAGATAGTGCACAGTTGATAGATGCAAGGTCAATCGTCGAGTGGTGTAATGGTTTGATGGGTCCAGGTAATGAAGGTACATCTTCAGTTCATAGATTTTTTTGGTTGATGGATGATACTAACATTGCACCATATGAGGATTTTTGTACACTAACAGGATCGAGTGAGTTGCATTCTTTCCTTAGCTCAAATGCAGGTTCATGGAGTATCGATACATGTAAGATGGCATGCTTTTGTTCATCATGTACAATGCAATCTTGGAATGACTGTGAGTTAGGGGAGTGGGTTGACAAATGGATGACAAGTTATCTTAGCCCACTTCACACTTATCACCCTCTGATGGGATTGGAACTAACACGGATGGAATCATCGGTCGACTTTGACCATGTATCAGATCTAGTTCAACTAGGTAATATATCTACTTTCTTAGTATTTGAAATTCCATATTGTTATCTTACTTTGTACTATATTCATAATGTTGACTAATTTCAAGAGATATGTTGCACATATAAATGCAGGGCATGTTTATGCAGTTATTGTAGATGAAGACAATGAAGAGGGTACAAACTATTACTTGTGTTATTGTGTTGAGGCAAAAAAGAAATTGGAAGCCCCAATTATAGATGGAGAAAACATTGAATACCCTATAGGCTCAGTTGTTGTTACTGGAACGTGGCTGAGAAGGTACCCATAAGAGTGTTAAACATTGGTTGTTTGAGGAATTTGACACGCATCGTAAGATTCTTCATTACTCAAACCTTGTCGTGGCATCCAATGTTTGTTTGAGAAAATATGGGGGTAGACCTTTGAACAAGACCTTGTGGAAGGTCCGTGAGTCTGGCCATGAGGCAATACTTGACACAATAAAGAGTAGAGCAGACCTAGATGGTTCATTGGATTAATTTGTAAGTATATGCACAACGGTTCTTATTAATTTATACATGTATCCACATCAGTTTGGTTGATGCCAATGCTATCATCTTATTTTACTCTGCATATCTGTATGTAACCAGGCAAACATTAATTAGTGTCCCCTTGCATAAAATGCAGATTTATGAGCCATCCAAGAGAATCTCAAGTAGAAAAGAAATGCAACATCCTTATTTTGATGATCTTGACAAATCTCAATTATGATTTTAAGCCATTAAAAAAAGTGTGTGTGAAGCTTGATGAGGAAATTTCAAGTTATTCATTTGAATTTAACCTTATCATGACCACCTATGATGTAGACATTATAAGAGAATCTCGAGTTTCAATAAAATCTATTCATAAGAGCATAGACAAGGCAATGAACTCTTTGAAAAAAATCCTTAAATAAATGTGGTTTCATGGTGATGGAATGGCATGACGAATGCCATGACAAGCAAATTATTGTGGATTGTCATGGCATTCCATCACCATTGAGACCACATTTCTTTGAGGCTTTTTTTCAAACAGTTTGTTGCCTTTTCTATGCTATTGCTTATTAGTATGCTTTGATATATTTTTTCCAAGAATCCATAGCTTTTTTGGAAACACCTATTTTAGGCTTTTACCCATAGCAACAAGGAAGCAAATTGTTTGATAGAATGCTTTGGTAAACATGTATGATAAATGTACTAGCATAGAGAAGGAAGTGAATTGTTTGAAAAAATGCCAGAAAGAAATGTGGTCTCATGGTGATGGAATGCCATGAAAATCCACAAAAATTGCTGTCATGTGATGCAGAGGGGATGGGACTTTAGTCAAAACTCAAAGTTTCAAGGATTACAATGATGCAATCTCAAACACTCTTCCAGGCACCCTAATGGAGACAAGCCTCAATAGTGCACTTATAACTTAGATGCTTTCCTAATGGACCCAAAACTTTGGAGTGATCTCAAGGAACTCAAAAAAACTTTTCTTGAATGGTTTCAAAGCCCCAAACCTCTGTCTTAGACAAAACTCACTTTTTGCACCTTGACTAGGCATCTAGCCCAACTAGGCTTCTAGCAATGGTTTTTTGACTTTTCACTCAACTTCCCCAAAGGAATCCTCAATATAATGATTGATTCAGATGTGATTCATGATGATACACAACATATCAAATCATTTATGGAACTTGTTTTGGATCAAACCTACCAAAATCTGTTGTTTCCTCAAATTTAAGGCCTAATTAGCCCACTTTTTCGAAGCAACCCCTCTCTAAACTTATCCCCTGACTATGAAACTTTCAACAGTGTTTTAAAATGTTCCCAAACCAAATATTTTCAAGGTATTAGTCTTCTTTGACACCCTCAACACCCTAAATCACAAAACCCTCAATAAATTGCTCCAAAACTAGGGCCTCTTGAAAATTAGCTTTCCCAACACTTCCAGAACCTTCTCTTGGAATTTTCACCAGTAAATCAACATATCTAAACACCTTCAACTCATAAATATACCCCTTATTAAGGTAGATCTCCTACTGCTACACTTTAGACACCATTTTCATGCCCTTTTCCTTGCTAAAACTCGATGTACACCCAAGAATCACTCTTTCTTGCACAATAACTTGTTAGATATGTATAATAAAAGTTATATATGATCCATTTCACAAGTTTTCAATCACACTCTCCCATGAAATGGATCATTTATTTATGAAGACTCTCAAAACTAGTGAAAAATCTATACTTTTTGAGGACAATCAACAATATAACACAAGAAACTGATTCCCAACATTATTTAGGTCATTAAAAAGGTTAAATTCATGTAAATACAAGTTCTTAAACCATCCAAATGAGAATGACACCAAAAGGAATTAGAGATTCATCAAAAACTTCAAGAAAATGCAAAAAGATTGAAGTTTTTATTGATTTTCTGTAGCAGTCCATACAACACTTGCAATATCAGCCAACCCTCCATACAAATGCTTTCTCTAGGCTTATAGACTCATCCTACAACTATCCCAACTGATTAGAATTGATTTTATTACATTATTGTGATTAAAACTCCTAAAACTCACTTTTCCACCCAAAGTTGGATTTCAAAAATTTGAATTTCCAACATTGCAATTTATTAACTCCTATTAACTATAAAGCTTCCAAAACTATTACATATCATCATTCAACCTTATTTAACCTAATTAAAACATAATATACCTATTTAAACTCCTAGAACATCATCGTTCAATTTACAAGTCAATTTGGTCCTATGGTCCTTATCAGGACCCTTAGGACTTTTGATCTTCCTGTTACACTTATCCATGCCAAATGCCATTATAGGCTTAAAAATGCTATAATTGATGCTCTAGAAAGGTTTATAGGCCTTCAAGACCCCTACCATCTCCTAACCCTCCAAATGATCCTCAAGGAGCTTGGGTGCTCCTACACCATCATGGCATTCCACCACCATGAGACCACATTTCTTTGAGGCATTTTTTTCAAACAGTTCATTCCCTTGTCTATGCTATTGCTTACTATTATGCTATGATAGATTTTTTTCTTCTAAGCATCCATAGCTTGTTAGAAAGCACGTTTTGGGATTTTAGCCATAGCGGTAAGGAAATGACTTTGTTTGGCTTCATCTTTTGTTGATGAACATGTATGAAAAAATGTGTTAACGCCAGACAGTGATTGAACTCTTTGAAAAATTCCTCAAAGAAATGAGGTCTCATCTTTGGAATGCCATGAAAATCAAACTCTTTTGATTTTACAAAAGCTGGCATTCCATCAGCATGGAACCTCATTTCTTTTGAGGAGCATTTTTCAAAGTTCCTTTACTGTAATCTATGATATTACTTACTATTATGCTTTTTGATAAATTTTTTCCAAGCATCCATAGCTTGTTCGAGAAAGCCACTTGTTTTGGAAAAACTTCGACCATAGCAATAAGGCAACACTTAGATTATTTGACAAAATGCTTTGGTAGACATATATGAAAATGTGGTAGTATAGACAAGGCGATTGAAGCTTGTTTGAAAAAATGCCTCAAAATGTGGTCTCATAGAGATGCCATGACAACCAAATGCAATTGGTGGCAGCTCCCTAATATGGATTATTTTTTATGCAATGTGAAGTAATTGCATAACTGCTTAGGTTGACTTTGTAAAAACTATATTGTAATTGAAATTTTGTCATCTATCAGCATCTAGTTATTAGTTATGAAACATGAAGCAATGCTTTCAGTTTGAAAGATGTGCAATGTAATGTAATCAGCGATTATGAATATAAACTACAAAAATCTATTTTTTACTAAGTTACAGGTTCAGTTTTGGGTTCGAGATCGGGTTCGAGAACCTAGTTCACCAGTTCAGGAATTTTTTTTTGGGGGTTGGGTTCGTTTTGGGTTTAGTCATACAAAAACATATAAAAATCAGAAATATATACATATTTACTTGGTAATCAAGTTCAAAATACACCACCATATTAATAGTCATAACATAGCAAAATACACCACCACTTTCCTTGGTAAGGAAATATTAAAATATTAGTGATCTATAAGACTGTCATGATCCAAAATTATAAATTAAAGTTCAAACATAAAAATGTCAAGTGTTTACAATCAACCATTATTGATCATTGATCAATCTAAAAAGTGTGAACATTTTTTTGTGTGGAAGGAAAACAAGAAAATAGTGTTACATAATTATTTACATTGTGAAAGAGCCAAAACCTTTTTCTTGCAGATCGTATAAGAATCTCAATGGTTTTTTGGGTGTCCTTGCCTTGGAATATAACTATCCTGAGCCATGAATGATTGACTAGGAACTGTGAGAAAGAAATAAGATAAATCACATGTAACTTGTTGCAATTTCTTTCCTTGGGAAAAAAGGGTAAAGTTTGCTTTTCAGGGAGAATCTCCTTTAGAGTATGAACGCATTGATAATTTTCAAGATAGACTTAGCCAAATATGTCATCTAGGTTTGAACCTTTTAGGTAAAATGTTTGCTTCTTAATTTTTTTTTCAAAATTCAAGATGCAGGCTCTCCTCCCTTGGGGAAGAGAAGGCCTATCAAACATAACACTCTTATGCAACACTTCTTAAGTTCTTGTTGACGTAGTATTAGATGAAAAGTTTCAAAATAGGCATGGTTATATAAATTCTCATCTCATGACTATCATTGCATCAAATTAAGAATTCTCAATTCTTTATGGTCTAGACAAGAGAAGTATGGAGTAGTGTTCCAATGCTAAAGTCTTATTGTGAATCTCTTTGCTATGAGTGGTTCAAAAATGAGGAATTTGTCTTCTGCACCAAATGAGAAATATTCACAATATGTGCTAGGAAGAAATAAGTCCATAAGATCGAGTATGCAAGAGCTAAGAATTACAAAATTGGCTTACATTTCACTTCCAAACACAAAAAATTTCACACTTTTCGATGTTCACACGTAAGTCAAAAATATATGTGTGTAAGTTGTAAAAGTATACACTTGAATACACGTAACTCCATATCTATTGAACCTTGAATTTATAATTTGCAAATATGGACACCATCGATAAAAAGATTTGTATTAAGCAAATAGCCATGTATGCATACATCAATATATGTAGATATAAGTATAAAATATAGTTAAAAAATAGCCATATAGGCTTACGAGAATGCCATATAGGCATTCAATGTCAAATATATCCAATACAAAATATGTACAAAATTGCCATGTAGGCATACAACAAAGGGCTATGTGCATTCAAAATTCATTTCTCTCCATGCTTTGGTTCAAATACAATTTTCTTTCCCTTTGCTTGGCGATCCGATGGCAATAAGTCTATCACCCATTGCATATAGGGAGTGCTCTTACTGCTCCGCCAAGTGTTATACGGTGAAGTTTCAACTATTACAATAAAGTAAAGACATTAATATATAGAAATTACATTATAAGAATTAATATATTTAACAAAATAATCACTACGGCCATCTCATGATACTCTCCTTGATGGAAATCTTGCAATGCTCCAAGGCATGCTCAAGTCCCTGTATAAAGCCATCCCAAAAATGGGAATTGGCCATGAATCAATAATGGTTTGATTTTTTCACTAGAACATATTTCATCTAACAATGAATGTAAATTGAAATTTAGTGCCTCCCTTACCTCCCCTATCAAAGCCAGCCGAGGATTGTATGAGTGGAGGGAAACACACCATATCCATTGCCACAAGTAGCGTTGTGATGTTTCCTCCACCAACATCTAAAAATAAAACAAATTATTCAAATCACAAAAAGTTACTTGCTTAATCCAATGTGATGACTTATAATGTATGTAAGAATCTAATGAACAAGAATTTTGGAATTACAAATTATTAAATAGTATATTTCCGATTTATTGGTTGTGAACGTTTAATGCTTTGATTTTGAATGATCTGTGTAATGCAGTAAGGTCAACAATATGAATATAAACTACACAAATCTATTAAACTTAAATTCATTGCTTAAGTTCTCTTCCAAATTCTATATTACCTCCCGTGAGCGTTTGATCCAAATTTACTGCAGCACTCGGGAGGTGTTGCTTGAAACCTCTAACGAGAACCCTATTCAACATCAAAATCACATATTAAAATACCATTCATAAAGCATAATGCTATTAACATGTAATAAATTTATAATTGTTTACTAACTTTACATACCCCATCGATAGGTGTACTGCAAAAATAAGTAGGTGGATGACTGGTGTATCCAGTCTCTACACTGTGACCCTACAATTTTATTAAAATAATAAAACTAAATTAGTTAATCTTGCATTTCACTTTCAAATTTTAATAAATTAAATTCAATGAACATGATGAATTTTACCTGAGTGTCAATGACATATGCATCATGTAAAATGTCAGCCATCCTCTCCATCCTTGTAGATGCATATGGATCAAGGTGCGTATTAGCATATGGATCCTACGTAGCACCCTCTTGAGTGCCTATAGGGTCATACGAACAAGTCGCCCCACAAGATTCACACACAGGGGTTCAAAGGCCACCACCTAAAGACTCCCCTAGATGGCATTGTACAATAGGGCTAGTGTGATGGATGACACTCTGGGTCAAATTTGTGATCACCTGCAATGTCTCTATGTCAACACTCTCCTTCACAATGGCAGGCATCACAATCTACTCACGAGGCGGCCTAGCGAGAGGTCATATCCCTTGCCATGTAGGATCCGGCTATGCACCGGGCCTATCTTGAGCTGACCCCCCACCTCTCCCCTGGAACTCCCTCATATCAAAATAATTTGGGATTTGGTTCAATACAAACTCATTGTATAGTTTCCTAAGAAAATATTGGGGGACTTCACAATTATTGCACAGTGGGTAATCAAAGACCACATACCATCTTTCATAAAAATGGTTCTTAATCTCTTAGTGGTGGCACCAATTAATAAGAAACTTCTTTGCATTGAGGGTAAGATTTTGATTTGTTTTAGGGTTAGTGAATAGAGAGCACAAATCACCTTTAGTAATTTTTAAATCTTTTACTTGTTTATATGATAATTTGTCTGCATAATATGCTCTAGCTGTCTGCCTCCTATCTTGCCATCCAGATATTTGTTGGGTGATTGCATCTACATTTTTTAACATGTCTTTCAATGAATTTGTTAGAAGCATTCTTTCTATGGTTGAAGCATTTGGATCACTCAACCTACTGATAAGATCCTTAAGTTGTTTTCTATTGTTCTCAATTTCACTCAAATTTTCTTGAGTGCCAAGAGGGAAATGAGAGAATTGTGGGGGAGGTTGATTTTGTTGTTGAGGTTGATTTTGTTGAGGATTTTGCTATTGAGTATTTACCTCCTCTTTTTGTTGAGGATTTTTAGGATTTCCTACAGATTTTTTTTAAAAAATCAAATCTAACCTAAAACAAACAAAATCAATTTCAAACTAACAAATTCAAAACAAATATTAAACAATACTTACCTCCTGCATCTCTTCGTCATTGTGGTGCCATATTTGCAGACAAAATCCAACTGTTCTTGATGAAATTTGTAGAAGTCCTTCCTCCTAGAATGCGACCATGAAATTGAGGGTTTTTGGCCATGGGCAGAGCTGAGAAACAATGAAAAGCAAATGATACACATTTCACTTTTTCTTTTCTTTTAAAAGCACACAACGCGCTCGCGTTATGTGTTTCCCCCTTTTTTCCCATTTGGCCACACAAGTGCAACCAACTTCATGCACCCGCCCAACAGTAAAGAGGATATTTTAGATACTTGAAGGGAGCTCCAAATTTTGGTTTATGGTATCCTAGGGATAATAGTTTCTCCTTGATTCCATATATAGATGCAAATTGGATAGGTTATGCAGATGAAAAAGTAAGTACAAATGGTGGTTCTTTCTTTCTTGGAAGAAGATTGGTTTCTTGGTTTATTAAGAAGCAAGATTTAGTGTCATTATCTACTGTAGAAGTAGAACTTATAAGACAATAGCATCATGTTCCACATAAGTATTATGGATGAAGAAAACATGGAAGGATATCAAAGTATCATATGATGTACCTATTTATATCTTATGTGATAATACAAGAGCTATCAATATTTCAAAGAACTTGGTAATGCATTCAAGAATGAAACATATCTCTATCTGATATCACTTTCTAAGAGAGAAACTTATAGAGAATGAGGTGAAGCTAGAGCATGTGCCTATAAAATATCAAGTTGTAGATATTCTTACAAAGGATCTTCCTAAAGATACTTTTGAGTATCTCTTGTAGAAGTTAGGGGTCATTGTCCCTCCTTTTAATTAGATGTATAAGTTGGTGCATCTATCCAGGTGAGCATTTAAGATACATTCTTGGTCCTAGATTGATGTTGACTTGGCTAACTATCAGGGAAAGTAGGTAGTGGTATTGTTGATTGGTGTAGTCAGATGGAGCATATCTTGTGCTCGTAAGAGTTGTGTGAAGAGAGAGTAGTTGCTTGCTAGTGTTGCAAGTGGTGTCAAAGTAATGTTGCAGATGTCGAAGGGGGAGACTAGAAAAGAAAAATTCTATGTAGATGTTGTGTCAAAGGTGAGTTTGTTTCCCTTTGCCATTGATGTCAAAGTGGGAGAGGGTGGGGTCTAAAAAATACACAAGGAAATAATTGATGTTAAAGGGGAGAGTAATGGTTGAAGAACTCCTAAAATAGGGAGAGAAAAAGTGATGAGAGAATGGTGTTTGAAGAAGAAAGGTAAAGAAAGAGAGTGAAGAGATGCCACAATAAGGGGAGTGCTGCTTGTTGTAAATTTGTTGTTGGTTTCTTTTGTTGTTGATGGTTTTTAGAGTTGGTGTTGCCATCAATGGAAAAGGGGGATATTTTTGTAAGTATGTTGCTAGTGTTGTCATTAATGTCAATAGTATGGAGATGGAACTTGTTGTTTTCAAGTGCTTGTTCTAGAATAAATGTGTTGTGGTTTGATAAGAAGTTTTTGTGGCATTGTCATCAATGCCATCATTAATTTCTTGACGGATAAGAATTGCAGTTACAATAAGTTCACTTGGTCTCCAAGTGCTTTTGAGAAAATTTGAATAAAAGAGTGTGCAATGTGATAGAGATGTGTTTAGTGTTGTGCTCTGTATCTATTCATGGTTGAAGATATGCTTGTGCAGCTTGGATATGATGATCAAAGGTGTTCAGAGGTTTTATATCCAAAGTTTCAATTTTTGGATTGTTCTATAGTGAAAGTTGTGTTTGGAAATTTGTCTCTCTATGTAGGAGGTTGGCTGGGAGAAATGATATTTCTCTACATTTCTCCATAGTAAGGTTTCATGTTTTTTGGATTTGGAAACATGCTTATATTTTTGTAACTTCCTTCCTTTGAGATTTCAGGTGTTGAGATGTTCTACAAGACTTGTTTGTAAATTGTTTATATGTGTCAATGTGTTTGGTTGCATAGAATGAAAGTAATCTTTGTTTTAGGTGGTTGTAACAGAGTTCTAGAATATTTTGATAATGTTGGAATATTTTAAGATGTTGTGTGGATGTTGTTAAGTAATTTTATGTTGTCTACATGACCTAGAGAAGCATGTATGTGGTTGCTTGTAGTGTTTTTTCAGGTTTGGTTGAGCTAGTGTGCTAATGTTATTTGTGTAGGTAACTTATGGATTGTGGATGTATTGAGTAGCATGGTGATGTGGATTTGGGTCCTAGTTAACCCTTGGCATGGTCTTCCTTCACTTCTTTCCACTGCAGAGGCATTTGATGCCAACCTTTCTTTGTGATACTTGTTTGAGGTGCATACGTTTCATTAAGGTCAACCTAATTAAGATTTTTTAGGTCATGGATGGTATAAATGCAAGGTGAATTATTGGATATGTGTGTGGAAACTA
>VDFB02281492.1:649823643-649915640 GCA_007258455.2 Sequoia sempervirens
TTTTCAAGTATAAATTAACCATTCATCGAAGTTTCCAAATAAATTCATTTTAGAAACTAGACCTATTCTATATTTAAAAAATAAAAAATAAATCAATTACCTTCAAAAAATTTTAGGGGGAGCATGGCTAAAATTTTGCTTTTCAGGAAGTGCCCACTTAGAAAATTAGTAAAAAATCAAATATTCATTAAAAAATTATCAGGAAAATCATTCATCAACTAGATACTGTTAGGTAACTTTTGACCATTGTGATTTTAAAAATACTACAAAAAATTTCACCGTGCTCAAGTCGTACAAGAGTTGCTATGTTATGTTTTTTGACAAAAATAGCACCAATTTGTGTACATCCCTCTTTTGAACCCCTTAATCTCAACCATTTTCAAAATAAATTAGTAGTTTAGAAAGTAGAATCAGAGCACTTCGATCCTTGTTTTTGTTCCATCTCAAAATTTTGAGTGTAACTATCCTCAATTTCATGTCCAAGGTCAGTATTTCCTGATTTCAGAAAAAGAGTGGCCACTTAAGCCCCCTTTTTGGGAACCATCTTGGTGCACTTACCCTGCTATAACATGAGATTCTCTAGGATCTTCTTGAAATCCTTCCACAAGATAAACTACATGCATGATATCTGGTCTAGTAGTAGTTAGGTATAGTAATCCACCAACCACTGGTATGTTCTTTTTCTAATCAGCCTTAGGAGATTCATCATTCTTGCTCAATTTGCAACCAGTAACCATAGGAGTACACATTGGTTTAGAATCCTCCATTCCAAGAAAAATATTGGCTTTAGTTCAATCCCAAGTCTCTGGTAATCAATTCTTGATTACACTAGGTTCACTCTTGAGTATAATGTGATATTGATGGTAATCTCAAAGGTAATACAGTTGTTTAGAATCATATATATCAAATACCGATTTTTCAATTGGAACTTAAGAACAAATATCATGAAATCAAAAGATTTGAAATAATATTTCATGAACATCAACAATTTCTTTGCTATAACTTATGTAGATTTAGCATTAAGCATTCAACAATTTTATAGGAAACAAAATATTTTCAACAAATTTTCATCCATTCACTTATTTTTTTGAACATTTTCAAAGAATTTAAACATCTATTCTAAAATAAAACATGAAAATACTAAAAATTAAAATTTTCTCCTAGTTATTCTCCATGCATGCCCCAAAGAATTAACTAAAATAGGGAAAACCACTTTATACTTCATTGGATTGCTTCACAGCTACATGTAAAATGGTGTGAGCTTTTAAAGAGAAGGGTTTTAGTTTGAACACCAAGTAGGTTATGTATGCACCATTAAACAGTGCAACATATAGTCTTGTTCAGTTGAACTAAGAAAACTAGCTACAAAAGATTCATGAGATAGGTAGCTATCCAATTGGCACTAATATTAATCAATTTCTATGTGCATATAAAGTTTTACACTAGAATAATTCAAAAAATAGGGAAAAGGAACAAAACTTAAAGAATTTTTAGCTCTTCTGACAACCACAAATTTTGAATTTAACTAAAAAAAGATTCTTTGGCCTTTTATAGAACACAAGGCACAAAAAGGATAAGAGAAATATATGAGAGGAAATCCAAGGGACCAATCACATCAAGGCACATGAAATGTAGTGACTTATAGGAGAATTGCAATCAAATTCAATGAAAGTAAACTCTAATTACACATTGAAGCTCTTCAGGTTTTAATCTTTAATCATTAGGGTTCCTTCTTGGAACCAAACAAATCTGCTCAAACAAAATGTAGGCACTTCCCAAAAAATTGAAGTGATTAGGTGGAATTTTTTCTTGCACACTTCAGGTTCCTCCTCAATTTGAACATTCTAGGAATGAGCCACCCTCAGAATAGGTACACTTTGCTACCAACTTGAACTCCAACGTCCTAGAATTCTGGTATCTAAAACATCTTTGCGATGAACTCTATTCTAGCACGAGCTTCTAAAGTGCATCATTGAACCTAGCAATATCATCAGATTTATTCGAAAATACAATTTTCCTGACCATCCATACCCAAACTCTACATCACAATCTGCATCTACTATAATCACAAATTCCACACATTAAATCCCTTTAAGAAAAAAATCATAAACATCTAATGTAAATAAAACCAATATTCAAATGTTAGTACATAAATATCATAAATAACACACTTTCTAGCATATCATAAATGCTTGCATAATTATTTTCTACATGTACCAAATTACCAAAAATCAAAATCATTGGATATCCTTAAGATTTCAAAAAATTATTTTAGTTCACATCATTTCCGGTACTCGGTACTTGGTTATCAGCTCTACCTAGGTGCTTTCCCTTGACTTTAGTTTTACTAGAACTTTGTATTTCCGAACTCCACATATCAGACCAAAACACTCTATTTAGTATTTGCACCACCTCTTGCCTTTCAAATCATTTGTTTTTCATTATTCAGTACCAGAAAGCACTTGCATTATAAAGTATTCTTTGATTAAAAATTTTTCCTTACTTTTCACTTCTGGAGATCTTTTCAACTTGCTAGGTCATGCCATAAGACTTATTATTTTTCACTTGGGTCCCCAAGTCTTATAGTCTTGGCACATGTTGTGGGAAAACACAATAGGGGTCCTCAATGATAACTTAACTTTCACAATGTCATTTTACTTTTCACCCCCAGCCAAGCACTTTTGCTTTTATCTTTAAAAAGGAGTGGAGACATTTTATTTTAAAAACAATCACTGAGATATAACGTACTTCACCCGCTCCTTTATTCATTTCACCATATATTAACAAAATCTATTTTGCTTCTTTTAAAAAATGAAAACTCAAACTCATTTATCGAGCAACATAAATATTAATATTCTGCATTTTAAAACATTTAATATTACTTGGGCCCATGATTCTTTCTCACACTCTTTTACCATGCATCGTCCATTGCACGTTCATCTTTTACCTTGCAGACTCAACCCATGATGAGTATCAACCATTGCACACCCATTTGGGAAATGGAGAAATGAATCAGTGTTGTGCAATGGCAAAAAAATTGCCTTAGCTTTGCATGTTCAACTCCTCTTTCATCTATCACGATGGCTACTGTAGCAGTACTAAAACTTCATTTGTAGTATCAAATGACCCATTTATCAGTGTGCAGGTTGTGCCCTATCTGCATACACTATATTCATCAAACAATTTTGATATATTTGCACTACATATTCAAATAGTCCCTAATCATGTTACCCATCTATAGCTGGATCTCACTTGATCCCTAGCCACAACCATAAGAATAATTAAGCCTGCACAAAGTGGGGGAAACCGTAACAATAGTAGCCTTGTACCAAAGATTTTATTTTGTAATATCAAAATGACCCTTCCTTAACAGGCTCGATGGTAACCACTACACATGGAGTGCTTTATATTTTAGTCTGCTTTCCCTCTCAAAGCATAATATCCCATTCTTGGTTTCATGCTCCGGCTGTGCAAAGTATTAAAACATGTCATAGGTTATAAGTTTATCAAGGGAACATAAATGAACTACTCACAATACTTGGTCTCATCATTTATACCACCATTCTACATTTGTACAACCTCTTTTCCTTGCATTGCACTACCCAAAAATACCTCACTTTCTGATGCAAACTATTCCTTTTAGCTATCATGATGGATGCTCATAAACATTTCATGGTATTGGTGCTCACACAATAGTGCTCAAGCCTCCTTGATGTGTCGCTTCATTTTAGCCATAGCTTTCTAATGTCTACATGATTGTTCTTGGAAAATCTTATTCTCATATGATCCAAAACCTTTATTAGCACCATTACAATCACACCTTTTCTATAGTTTCCTTCACTTTGTATATAAAGAAATTTGCTTAAAATCTTGCAATCATGCATAAGTGTGTTTTCCCTATCATTCTTTGCATACTTTATCCCATGGTGAGAAGCTACATAATGATTCCAAATTCCAAGTAGAATTTTCACATATGAATTCTTTGAAACTGATTCATAGTGTACACCCTTTATTTGTTCATCTTACTTCAAGCCTATCATCCATATTCACATGAAGCTTGTTAAAATGATTTTCTTTTTCAACATCATGCAATTGTTCAAACAACCATGCAAGATTAAATAGTGTTGTGACTTTATCCCATGGGAACTCTGGTGAAACACCATCTTTGCATTTATTCAACTATCATTGCATTGCATGATACAGTATCCCCTGTAGGCATTGCCCCTATTCTCATGATGTGAGCATAGACCATCTTCCAGCATTCCCAGGATGCATATGCATTTTTTGTACACTGTGAAATCATTGTAGCCCATGATACAATATTCCTCTCATAGGCACTTAAACCTAGAAAGAAGATGAAATAAAGAATTACAACCAAAAAAATTCTCACATTGTGACCTTCAATGATTTCTATGTTCTCTATTCTTATAGTTACGAGGTTTCTTGGAACATGATCACAACCACTTTTATGTTCCATGATACCCAACATTGCACTTGTCAAATACTTGGTATATCCAATATTATTGTGATTACAATATCTACCCTTTTATTTATCCTTTTATCATCCCTTATAAAATATGGTCCAAGAATATTGATTGTGTCTCTTTTACTAACATTGAATCACTTACCACTTCATGACTGGGTAGAGCATGTTGGGTCCCCATGTGGGCCTAGCCAAAAAAAATTGTTTTCAAACAAATTTCATATTGAATTGATCAAAGGATACCTTTTGAATGCATCTGAGGTGAAAACATGAGTTGGGTTGTCATTAAAATATGCTTTCTGGCATGTTTGAATAGTGATAAAAACTAGCCAGGTGGGCTTTGGAATCACCCTGGAAAACTAGTTAAACGACCTCCTGGAGCCATGAAAATTCATAAATGTGCAAAACTTTAACTCAAGAATGAAATGCAACAAACCGCTCAATAAAAAAAATCACGAGGTAAAAGTTATTCAATTGCAAATTTGCTCAGTTAGACTTTTCTGCCATTGTATATGTTCAAGACCAATTAAAACTCACCCAATCACCTTCTTGAAAAAATATCAAATCAACTCCTAGCAAGCTGTCACTAGAAAAATTATATCATTTAGATGCACTAAGCATGTGTGCAAGAGAGCTTTCATTCAATTATCAACCTTCATGAGATATTAGGGGTCAAAGTTGACCACCTTGAAACATTTCATAAATGCAAATGTAAAATTAGAACAAATCACATTTGCTTTTGCTCTCGAGAAAATAGTAAAACAAATCCCGAGGATCTGCAACTAGATAGCGAAGTATATGAATGTAGGGAGAATGGAGAGCAACAATCTGTTCATTATGAAAATCATCTAGTTACAAAATATAAGCTCGAACAAGAGGCCACTTCACATAACTAAGAGTTCACAAACAAGAGAAAAGTGTCAAAATCCTCTAGCTTTGCTTTTCAAAACACTATAAAAATTCATCATGGGGAGCTAAAAACTAACATGAATGCTACCATATGTCAACTGAATATGTCTACTAAGGGTTTTTTCACATAAATCAACTAGCTCTGAAATATGACCTTCCAAAGTAGGTCATTTAGGTAGATTGTTCAGGTGCACTTCTGAGTGTGAAAAGGATAAATTTTCAATATGGGCACTTCAAATTTGAAAAATTTGAAGGTTCCACCACCGTAACTACTCCTATGGTGACTAGTTGCAAATTGGGTAAAGATGATGATTCGCCTAAACCTGGTCAGAGCAAGTACAAATCTATGATTTGTGGACTATTATGTTTGACTGCTATTAGACCATATATCATGCATGCTTTCTGTCTTGTGGATAGATTTCAAGAAAATCCTAAGGAAACACATGTTGCTACTATTAAAAGAATGTTCAAATATTTGAATGGCACTCCGGATTATGGATTGTGGTATCCTAAATATATTGACTTTACACTTTGTGCGTATATAGATGCAGTTTGGGCTAGATGTGTAGATGACATAAAAATTACAAGTGGTGGTGCATTATTTCTCTGATGTAGATAGGTGGCATGGTCAAGTAAAAAACAAGATTCAGTCTCCTTGTTTATTGTTGAAGTTGAGTATATTGTTGTTGCATCTTGTTGTACACAAGTTCTATGTATGAAATAGACATTGAAAGATATCATAGTGGTAAATGATAATCCCATTTCCATTTTTTGTGATAATACTAGTGCAATTAACATTTTAAAGAATTTCATGATGCACTTGAGGATGAAGTATATATCTATTAGATATCATTTCTTGAGAGAAAAGTTCATGGAGAATGAAGTAAAGCTTGAGTATGTTTTGATGAAGGATTAGATTGTTGATATTTTCATGAAGGATCTTCCTAAAGATACTTTTGAGTATCTATAGTAGAATTTAGGGGTTATTTCCCATCCTTTCATAAACTATATGCATGTTGAGATGTATTAGTTTGGTGGATCTATGGATCTATTCTTCTTCTGGGCTAATGTTTTGGTGGATACCTCTCAGGAGGAGCAGCTAGTGTTCGGTGTTGTCATTATGAGTATTCTATTTTTCATGTCAAAGGAGAAATCAATGTAAAATATTATTTTTCCTTTACCATTGATGTCAAAGGGGGAGAAGAACATGTGAAAGGAAATGAAGCATATAAGAAAATATCTACTAAGGGGGAGAAACAAAAAGTGTATTCAAAGCTTGTATGTTGTCTTTGATGGTTTTTCACATCATGCATTGCCATCAATGGCAAAGGGGGAGATTGTTGCAAGAATGGAAAGATTGAAGGTGTTGTCATTGATGTCAATTAGTCAAATGGTTATCAACTAGTTGTTGTTGTTAAATATATGTAGGAAAATTGAGAGAGGGGTGAATCAATTGTCACATAATTCAAAATTTAAAACTCCAACACATATCAATTCCATAACCAAATTAACTATTATTAAGTATGAGCATGAAACATAGATAACAACAAGTAATTCAACACAATAAACACCAAATTTCTATGTGGAAAACCCAAGGAGGGAAAAATCACGGTGAGGATTAACTCATAGTATAAAGTAGTTCAAACTAAAAAAATGAAAGGCTCACTGCCCTGAAAGGAATCACTATCCAAATACAAAAGCTCACTGCTTACAAGAGAGACTCACTTCCTACAAAAATATTGTCAAAATAAATTTGGGCTTTACAACCAAAGTGTATTGAGAATAGTGCACCTAACAAGTGATGATGCAGTTTTAGTGATGCTCAATAGACTGATTCAAGGGTATGTGCATGATCATCATGGAAAAACTAGTGCATTAAGTGGCAAAAAAATTAAAAAAATTAGAGTTAGACAATTTGATGTAAAAATTTGAATAAGTCATAATATATATTATTTCAAAAATATGTAATAATAGAAAGTGTAGAAAATTTAATGTAGCTTCTAAACTACTAAGCTTGTTTAAAACAATAAAAAAACTATTTGGTGAAAATTTGAAATTTCAAATCTAGTAGTACTTAAATTTCAGAGAAAAAATAAGAAGCAGTTGTTTGTTTGACCACCCTAACCACAATAAAATAATAATATTTTATTATAAGATTTTAGTTATAAGTAAAAGACTCATGTCCCAATATGATGCATATTTTTTTGTAATTTTTTTCAAAGTAAATAATTAATATGGATGTCAAAAGTTTAAAATAATGTGTAAAAGGTGATGTATTTAAAGACATCATTCTACAACATTTTCATATTATTGAATGGCTAAAGAATTATGGCTTAGAGATAATGAAAGTATCAAAATAATTTCTCCTTTTGCTAGTGAATTCTTATCATTCATCATTTATTAGCATCATTAATAACCAATCTCTTAACAATCAACAAGTAACATTCATTACCAAAGCACACTCCAAAGAATTACTAATAGTTTCACTCAAACTAATGTTTGCAATCAAAACCAAGTGTTCATGCAATAATTGATTTGAAGCTACCACTTCTCCACTAAAACCTTTGTTGCACAAACGATGCCATTTTTTAAATTTCCTAACACAAAAGAATAAACCAAAATTTTCCTAAATTTACCTTCCACACACCACTTCGACGTACCCTACTAGTTTTTAGTTTAATGGTCTCAACTCTTTAAGTATCTAATAAAAACCTTAATAATGAATCACCAAGCCTATTTGATCCACAAACCAAGCTATACAACCTTGAGAATAGATCCTGTAGGCAAGGGGCTCTTTGGCATCTCACAAATGTCCTTTCTTTCCACCACAACCGGTCAAAAATAAATGAAAAAAGTTTTGAGAAGATGGCCGATAGTCAATCTTTTCCCATATTTTTCCATACTTTTGCTTACTTGACTCTACTTTTTGGTGTTAGCGACTTAAAATTCCACACATTACTTGACTTCCGTTAAATGTGGTTTACGGGGCCCCTTTCTCTTTCTCCATTTCTACAGTTAAAGTAGAAAAATAGGTAGTAAAAGTAATTTTTTTCTCTATAGAACCAAATTTTTTTTTTTCAAGATTCTAGATGTCAATTTTAGGCACAAAAAATATCAAAATGAGCCTAACCTAAAGCAATTTAGTTACAATGACATGGACCTCTTTGAAATTTTCAATATAAAAAGAAAACATGTTCAAGCAACGTCTCGAATCAAAACATATGCTCTCTAGAAGTTAGGAGGCCATTTAGCATATGATGTTTATTATCATTCAATGAATTTAATAAATGTGGTATAAATGTTTCTTTGTTATTTAATATATTTAAGTCCATCTAGAGTGAATATATTTGTGCATCTTATATTACTTTAGAAAAAAAAGAAAAAATCTATTTAATACATTTAGCAATAATATCATTTGTAATTCTACTTGGCGTGATTGTTCCTATAGAAGATAGGTGTATTACATTTGATTTTTTCTCTTCCATACCTATAATGGATCTAATATATGTTATTGACTATTTTACCTATTCTTCTAGAATCTCTCCATTGTTTTCTTCTTCTCTTGAGTTCTTTCTACCAAATTGATAATAAATACTCAAAAATTAAACTAAGTGATTAATGATACTCACTATAGTTGTGTATTGGTTTAGTATTTAAATTAGTAATCAAACTAATATTAGATAAACCATGTCAAGAATGCCATTTATTTATTATTGTTGGTTAATACAAATAAAATTAAATAGAGAAATGAAAAACACATAAATAATAAGAACAAGAGACAATATTTAATGTGGTTCACCCAAACTTGGGCTACATCCACCAACAATGAGTCCAATATTATTATCTAGTAAATTGAACCGATTACAACAAGTAATCCTTGCAACTCAATACCACTACGAATGCTACAATACAATGTCAACAAAGACCTAAACCCTTAGCCTTTTATCAAGACTTTTGTAGGTTACAAAATAGGGTTTTTTATGTCAGCCAAAAGAAAATAACACCCGACACCTTTATAAAATAATAAAAAATCGTGAGAGGTTTCAGGGGCACTGCCCTCGGGCCCCCACAAGCAGCACTATCCCTAGACCCTACAAGAGGCGCTGCCCCTTGACCTCGTCTTGGGGGCGTTTCCCCTTAACCCCATTAAATAATTTGGGCAGAAACCATGCTGATAAAAGTGGGGAAAATTTAACCTCTAAGTCTGATTAGGCTCCATATATCAATAGTTTGACCCAATAAATAAGCAATTTGACCCTCATAGGCATATGACAATATTTCAACTTCCTGATGCAAGGATGTTGGAATTGTGGGTGTGGTCTTAAAGGTTTGGCCCATAAAATATTTTTCCTTTGATTTATGGTATGAAGGAATTTTCTTTGGGATGGTGAAAGTAATTGGTAAAAACATAAATGATCATCAATGACATATGTTAGTGTTAAATTATACGATTATTGTAGACATCTAAATTTGGACACTTAATTTATCCAAATTCATCCCCTTTCATCTTATTTTCATTAATTAAGTAATACTGCTATTAATAGTTTTAATTCTGCCAAATCCCTAAGGTGTTTAATCAATAATACCTTATCTCTTTAATCCTCCTTCCATCAATTGAATTAAATAAATATTCCATTTATTTAATTCCCTTCATGTCACATCCTCCATCATTTTTATCTTATCCTAATCCATCTTCTAATCTCATCATTATGATGTGCACATGCCTAATCCTTGATTAGGATGTGTCACATCCTCCAACTTTTGCAAGTTGGCCTCTAATCTCTCTTAGCCACCTAACCATCCTCTAATCCTTCACTAGCTAGCCTAATCAACCTCTCAAGGAATTTTTAATTCCTTTTATCCTTCCAAGGAATATTAAATTCTTTCTTCTCTATGATATTTGACTTGTCACATCAAGTCACATGGATCTAACCCTCTTCTAATCTTCTAATTAATCTAATCAAGTACTTGCACAATCCTAATCACTTAATTGAGTCAACCCTATTAAAGGATTTCTCCTTTTGGACAAGGCACTCCACTTCCCCATGTGAATTTTTAATTCACATTTAATCCCCAATGTATTTAAGGAATTTTAAATTCCTCTCATCCCCATGAGAATATTTGAGGAATTTTTAATTCCTCACATGTCCTCTCACCCACATGGGAGACAAGGACCTCCTTTATGAGGAGATCTTGTCCAATCCCAAGGTACTTTGTACCCCCCTCCATGTCATGTACTTCTCTTACACCTTATCTCCACCTCATCTTTCTTAAGCCTCTCCCCATGCCACATGTCAAGATGTGAGGGCTTGTGAGTTCTCAACTCACCTTAGCCCTACATCTTGATATTTGGTGGCTCAATCTTGGCCATCCATCTCTTTTATGAATTCTCAAAATTCCTATAAATACCCCCTCTTTTCTCTCATTTTGGGGGAGATCATTTTTGCTAGCCAAACTCTTGCAATTTTATTTCTCAACCTACACTTAGCCATTTTCATGTTTTCATCCATTTGCACTCATCCTCACATCATCATTAGCTTGCATATCTTGCCATCCAAGGATCATACACATCAAAGATCGAAGGGCCAACCAAAGGATCGATTCAAGACAAGGTATAAAGTTCCATTCATTGCTTTTTATCTTGTGTTGATTCCAACTTAGGCTAATCTTGAGGTGTAGGTTGTT
Source organism: Sequoia sempervirens (assembly GCA_007258455.2). Lineage (NCBI taxonomy): Eukaryota > Viridiplantae > Streptophyta > Pinopsida > Cupressales > Cupressaceae > Sequoia > Sequoia sempervirens. Next base: position 649,834,721 of record VDFB02281492.1, read on the forward strand.
TTGGTGTTTATTTGCACTATTTTATTTGCTGGTCATTTTCTAACGCTCACATTCGACCTATCACATTTTTGGCATGCCCAGTGGGACCCGCAAACGGGTCTCTTTCTTTCATGTTTGCTATTTTTTGCTTTCCCTGCAGAGTGGCAGACCTGTCGCTACAGAGTGGCGGACTTGTCCCTGTAAAGTGGTGGACCTTTCCTTATGTAGTGGCATATTTGACTTTCTCCTCTTTCTTCCTGGGGCCCCCATTTCCACACCGTTTGTTCGATTGACTCTGTTCAAAGGAAGTTCTTATTTTTTTGTGCTCTTTCCAATGATATATAACACTTGATAATTTTGAGAAGTTGGTCGGGGCACCTTCTTCTTCTTCAGTGGGGGACTTGTCCTTATAGAGTGGCAGACCTGTCCTGTTAGAGTGGCGGACCTGTCCTGCTAGAGTGGCAGACATGTCCTTACAGAGTGGCAGACCTGTCCTCCTAGAGTAGCAGACCTATCCTGCTAGAGTGGCAGACCTATCCTTATAGACTAGTAGACCTGTCCTGCTAGAGTGGCAGACCTGTCCTTATAGAGTGGCATACCTGACCTCTCGAAGGTGAAATTTCAAGTTTTTACCAATTGTCCTTTGGTAAATTAGGCACATAGTTTAATTAGAGGGGTCAACAAACCTTGTTTGGCGTGCTTGTGGAAGGCTATTTGAGGTATCCAATCCCCTTACGCCATTTGGCAATCCTGGGTGATGAGAAATCATAGCTTTCCAAGTCCCTTGAGTCACCCCATTTTTCATTTTCTTAGTGGGACCTGCTTGGGGATTTCATCACCCCAAGGGACGATTCCAACCATGCGTATCGACGGGGTATATAAAGGGGGGAGAGCAAAAGCTGTACCTCAATCCAACCATGTTGTAATTGGTGAAGCATCAGGATGACGTGAAGAGTTGGTCTGAGCCTTTAGTATCTCGCTAAGGTTCCTGACTCACGCTTGTAACGGGTTGGTGTTCACGGTTTGGGCCTCATGTACCATGCGTATATCAAGGACTCCTTAGCAACCATGTTCATCCTAGAATAGAAGACTTTGTTGGCCATACTCGTTTCTACTAAATCTTAGGGTTGTGCTATCTGAATTATCTTTCTCGTGCAAAACCAGTCATTTTTAGTCTAGCCAAATCTGTTTATCAGTGTTTTCTATATTTTGGGTCCTTTGCCTTACCCATCCATCAAAAAATCAAGCTTAAACTTATCCTTTGGTGGACTTGTCCTTCTGGTGGTGGACCTGTCCTTCCGGTGGTGGACCTATCCCTCCGGTGGTGGACTTGTCCTATTGTGGTGGACCTGTCCTTACAGAGTGGCGGACTTGTCCTTACAGAGTGGCGGACCTGTCCTTCTGCTCTTTCTTCCCGAGGTTGCCATTTCCACATCGTTTATCTGATTGACTCTGTTTAAAGGTAGTTCTTCTCATTTTTTCATGCTCTTTCTGATGATATATACCACTTCATAATTTTAAGAAGTTGGCCAGGGCACCTTTTTCTTCACCATCTACCTCCTCGAGGGGGGTATACCCTACCATTCTCTCTGTTTACTCGTTCCAAGTAAACATTCATCCATTTTACACATCCTTTCATCATTTTGAACTCTCGTTCCATCATTTTGATCATCTGTTTACCAGTTGCGAGTAAACATTTGTCCATTTAACACATCCTTTCATCATTCTGAACTCTTGTTCTATCATTCTGATCATCCGTTTACTCGTTCTGAGTAAACATTTGTCCATTTTATAGATCCTTTTATCATTCTAAACTCTCGTTCTATCATTTTGATCATCTGTTTACTCATTCCAAGTAAACATTCATCCATTCATCACATCCTTTCATCATTTTGAACTCTCATTCTATCATTCTGGTCATCTGTTTACTCATTTCGAGTAAACATTCATCCATTCATCACATCCTTTCATCATTTTGAACTCTCATTCTATCATTCTGATCATCTGTTTACTCATTATGAGTAAACGTTCATCCATTTGACATATCCTTTCATCATTCTAAACTTTGGTTCTATCATTCTGATCATCCGTTTACTCGTTCTAAGTAAACGTTCATCCATTTGACATATCCTTTCATCATTCTAAACTTTGGTTCTATCATTCTAATCATCCGTTTACTCATTTCGAGTAAACATTCATCCATTTGACATATCATTTCATCATTCTGAACTTTGGTTCTATCATTCTGATCATCCATTTACTCGTTCCGAGTAAACACTCATCCATTTCACATATCCTTTCATCATTCTGAACTCTTGTTCTATCATTCTGATCATTTGTTTACTTTTTATGAGTAAACATTCATCCATTTCACATATCCTTTCATCATTTTGAACTATCATTCTATCATTCTGATCATCTGTTTACTCATTTCGAGTAAACATTCATCCATTCATCACATCCTTTCATCATTTTGAACTCTCGTCCTATCATTCTGATCATTCATTTGCTTGTTCCGAGCAAACGTTCATCCATTTCTATCATCCATTTCTCCAATCAAATCATCATTTTCCCCATCCAAATCCCCTAAACTTTGTCTCGAGTTATTATCCAAATTGACCAAACTGTTTGATCTGATCATCATCATTAACATCCTCTTAGGATTGTCATCCATCCTAAGTTGATCATCATTGTCAGCCCAATCAATCCATTTTCAATCTCAAAGTGGATTCAATGCCACAATCATCCATTCATCCTTTAATCTGATCAATCAGTAGCCTACGTCACCTAGGGTAATCTTTGAATGGGGTTTACAGTCCCTTTTGTCATCCTATCCAATCCATCATCTGACCTTTCAATCGATCAATCAATCCAATCTAATCCAATCCAATCGCATCCCTATCCAATCACCTTCAACCCAATCAATCTACTTCCATCTCGAGGCAGATTTGGTGTCGTAATCATCCTTTGATAATCAAATCCAATTATCATCCAATCATCCTAATCTGAGCTTTAATCCAATCCTGATTTGAGCTTGCCCTAAATCCTGATTTGGGCCTTAGTCCATTTCCATCCAAAATATTTATCCATCATCTTTATCCTTTCATCATCATGAATTCTTATCCTCCATCAATAGTAGTCAAGGGAAACCCTAATTATGTCAACAATGATAATGAAAGTCTTGTTGATCAAGAGTTATACGACATAGATCCCCTTGACACTATCATTTCTAGTAAGCTTTCTCCACCAACATTCCAAAATCCAATCACCCCATCGAGTTATCCCATCATGTTTTCATCTATGCCTAATCACACTCCTTATGGTACCTTTGACAAGGGATGTCCACCATATCCATCATATCCTTCATCTACATCATCCCCTTATCTTAGTTTTCCATCACAATACCCCTATCTTGATCCCCCATCCACATCCTCTTATCTCAATCCTTCATCCACATGTACCCACTACCCTAATCTTCCATACCAATCCGCTCAGCCTAATCCTACATTCACACCTTCCTATCCTAGTCAAACACACCCATCAACTTACCCTAATCCAACATCTGCATCTTCCTATATTAATCTAACACCTGCATCTTCCCATCCTAATCCACCATCCCAATACCTTTATTACAACACGCTGCCCATATCTTCTACCAATGATCCACCGTCCATGTCATCCTATCCTAATTCCCCATGCCCATATCCTTACCTTAATCCTCCATCCAGTCTTAATCTTCCATCTAATCCTAGTCCACTAATCCATAAACCTTCATCCACTCCCACCTCGCCATCTCATCCTAGAGTATGCAAGTCTCTCATTTGAGAAGTTCTCCAAGGACTTAAATAACAAAGAAGACATCTCCCACTCCACACATTGCACTCGTGGAACCATGCCATCCCAACCCATCATCCATGGTCATTAGTGATGAGACACTTCTCCATCCAACACCTATCATTGATGATACCATCACATCCTCTGAATCCACTGAGTGCCCATCTCCTACCATCACATCCTCTGAATCCACTGAGTCCCCATCTCCTGCCATCACATCTACCAAATCCATTGAACACCCACCCCCTACTCCAAGAGTCATCGAACCCATCGACGATGCCCAAATCCATTATGATGACTGCATCGAATCCTCCATCCTTCCATCTCCCCAACTTGAAGAGTCCCCTCATGACTCCATTATCATGCCTCTCGGACATGATGAGTCATGCCAAGAGCCTAATCCAAAGCATGACAACATATCCCCTCCTCCAGATCAAGATCCTACCATCCCATCTAGTCCACCTCAAGATCACAGTCCCCCATCCATTCCATCCCATGATCCTCTTGACATTCAAGATTCTACCACTCCATCTCTGTCTCCATTGCATGAGCCTGCTACCACAAAATCAGATCCTATCATATCCCCTACTCCCTCTCCAGATACCACCCATCTAAACGCTTCTATCCCATCATCTCCTTCTCAGGATCCCCCATCATCGCCTAAAAATACTATCCCCACACCGCTTGCATATCCCCTTGGTACTCTAACATTCTTCAATGGTGGCCTCCTTGCAGAAGAAAAACACAGTGTATATACCATCCATCATCCCCCACCTAATAATGGACTCGCATCATGTTTTTAGAATAACAAAAATCCTATCATGGATCGAATGCTCAAGAACATGAACTATCAAGGAAAAGGTCTAGGCCTTCACAAGCAAGGTATTTTAGAGCCCATCCACATCAAAGAACAAATCTGCATGCAAGGTCTTGGATCTATTCCCCAAGACTCACAATCTAAACACATTGGTACAACCTCTAGACTTCCTCAATGAGCCTTTTCCAAAAGAAATGTCGGCTCTTCCCATCGCTCCACCAAATCATATGCTGCCATCCCTCCTCCTCTATCGTATCACCTAAAAACAACTATCCATATTCCTCCTTCATCTGCTCCATCCATTTTGGGTCCTTACATCCCTCCATCCACCATCTCACGTCCTTCATCTACTCTATCCATCTTGGGTCCATATATCCCAAGACCACCTCCTCCATCTCATCCTTTCACCCATCCAACACCTATACATGTCATCCATCATAAACATCCCTCTCACATATCCCATAATCAGGATCAACAAAGGCACATACCTAAACATCCTCCATCTACACGTAATCCCCATACTCCTACTTCCATTGCTCCACATCATCCATCTTCTCACACCCATCCCATTGCTAGTACAAGCACTTTGGATGCCAGAGGAAAAATGCATCAATCTAAACACCCACATGAATCTAAAGCTTCCCATGTCCCCTCTAAAAGACATGGTAAAGAATAGAAAAACAAAATCCAAAATAAAAATTAAATCTATAGCTCACAAAGAGCCACCAAAGAAAACCACGTGGATCCCAAAGAAAAAAGATGCAATGCCATCAAATGAAAAATCTGTAAAAACACCCAAAGTTTCTAATCCAAAAGCTAATCATACCCCCCTTTCATCTCCTAAGTATTTTTTGGGTCTCTATGTCCTGAAATTCACTATTCCGTCTCCTTCATTATCCCCACATTCTCCATCCATTAGTCTTCTTATCTTTTCACATCCATCACCACATGTGCCAATGTTGGTCCTAAACTCACCACCCCATCACACATTCACCCCATCATTCTATCCATACCCTTTCCAGTATCCCATTCATTACCCTACATATCTCCCCCATCAAATCCCTCTAATTCATCCTTTTGCATAATCCATTTCTCCTAATAAGGTTGTACCAACATCCAACAGTCAGTTTGAACATGATACCTTGTATAGAACTTGATGCTTGAGTCCTTCATCCATATCCTTATCGCATGTCTTCTAAATCCACTTATTCGCCTCCCTACCCTTATCCATCTCCTTCTGCATGCTATGCAAAAAGTCCAAAAAAGTCAAAAAATCCAAAAAAAAAAAAAAAAATCAAAAATAAAAATCAAAAATAGTAAAGAGAAACAATCTGTCCAATGGTGAAAACTTGGCAAACAAGCGCCTTGGATAAGTACCATGATGAAAACCTAGCAAACAAGCATCATGCGTAAATCCCCATTTGCACTTGGGGGCAATTTCCTGATTTGCATTCCCTCCATCTGCTTTGCTTCCAGCTATACACCCATCTCCATCCTATACATCCTTTTCATTCATCCCCTCCATCCTCCCTATCTTACACATTTTGCTTGGCATATCTCACTTATCCCCATACATCCATCCTCCTTGTGATCTTGATAACAATGGGGCAAACATATAAGCATGCTTTGGACACCTCTTAGCATACATTCCCCTCATCCGCACACTATCCTAATCCTCATTCACACTCGTCTATCTTCCTTATCCACCTGTTATGCTACCTTTTGTCTCCCTTATACATGCATCCTATCTTCATCCATCTCACTCTTTTATCTTCCCATCCACTTGTCTTCCATCCTTCATTCCTCCCCGCACATGACATATCTAGGGTGGGGGCATCTATCTTCCTTTGTGATACAATCCTTGGAGACATCGTTCATTCCATCAGAAAAATCCCTTCCATCTCCCCATCCTTATCTTCTAATCGCTCCCCACAATCCTTTTAACCTCCCTATCCTTATCCCCCTACCCCTCCATCATAACATCCCTTCCCTCTCCCCATCATTATCTTCCTGTCCATCTATCTCTATCCACATCACATCTCTTAATCCCTTGTCATTGGCTACTCCCCATACAATCCAACATCATCTATCTTATCACTTTATCATTCATCTATATGGCATGCCATCCACCCACATCATCTTTGATGACTTGGATAACTATCCCATCCTTGAGCTTCATGATCACCATCATCCTCCAATCCAATCCAATAGGTCTATCTTGTCCCATCATGTTGGTCCAATCATTTTATCCCCTTATTTAGGGTTATCTCATCTTTCATCCATCACTTGTCTTTGGCCTTCTGTCGAACTATGTTGCCCCTGCGCTTTCACATAGGCAAGGTCGATCATTTGATCCACCCCCAGGGTTCCATCCATCATCGATCTATATTGTCCACTTTTCTCCTGTTCTCTATCCTATCTTGGTCATCCATCAAAATCTCCATCATGGTCTGTCATCAGCCTTTTGTCGAACTATGAGGGCTCTGTGCTTCCACATAGGCAAGGCTAATCTTTGATCGGCCCTCGAGCCCCTAGGTCACTAGGATGTGCCAGTCTTGTGTCATGTCTCTCGTGTCACATCGTCAAGCTATGCCCTTATCTAGCTAGATCTTAACAAACGAGATCCACTTGTACCATTAGATCCAATCAGTTCTGAATATCTTGTGTCATACCAATCTTTTAATTTAGTATCCATCATTGGTCTCAACAGGATGCATCCTTCCTAATAGACCTAATCAATCCCATCCATCCCCTTGATTGATCCTATGGAAAATGACATTTGAAATTAATTGTGATCTTTTGATGCTTTTGGATTTTGTTTATCCTTTGAGCTCCCTATCATCACTTGTCATGGTCGCCTTGATCCATCATATCATGGTGTGCTTTGACTAGTCAACATAGGGTGTATCTTGATCTTTTCTTTGTCTTCTTGGTTGTCCCACGTAGTACCCACCAAGATCTCTGAGGTTTTGTGTTATGTTGGGGCATCCTTGTGTGCTTGTGGTTATCCCAATACCTGGCCCAACCAAGGTCATCGTGACTTTGGGGTGTTGGGATATCCTTCTTGTTTGTTATGTTTGTTTTATGCATTAGATGCTAATTTGCCTTGGTTCTTCATACCCTAGCATCTTGGGTTTTATGCTATAGAAAAAATCAGTGCTACAACGATGGCAAATTGCATTTGGATTGCATTTCACCTTCATCTTCTCATCTATCAAAATCACCCCCATCCATTCATCCTTCATCACGCTCCCCTTCCAATCTCCTATCACCTTTTCATCCTTTCTTACCCATCACTTTGCATCATCTTCTTCAGCTCCCCTTGCATCATCTCATCCATTTTGAGAGCACACTCGTGTTCTCTTGAACCCGCATGTCCTCTCGAGGGGGCATCCTTTATCCCTAATTTTCATCATCTTTTTCCCTTCCTAATCATTCAAAGGAATGACTGGGGCATCTTTTCCAATCTAACCATCTTCTTCTAGGTTCTATGTTTTAATATTCTTTGAAACGATGCTACTTCGTAACACCATCTTAAAGAGGGGAAAAATGTAGACATCTAAATTTGGACACTTAATTTATCCAAATTCATCCCCTTTCGTCTTATTTTCATTAATTAAGTAATACTACTATTAATAGCTTTAATTCTACCAAATCCCTAAGGTATTTAATCCATAATACCTTATCTCTTTAATCCTCCTTCCATCAATTGAATTAAATAAATATTCCATTTATTTAATTCCCTTCATGTCACATCCTCCATCATTTTTATCTTATCCTAATCCATCTTCTAATCTCATCATTAGGATGTGCACATGCTTAATCCTTGATTAGGAGGTGTCACATCCTCCAGCTTTTGCAAGTTGGCCTCTAATCTCTCTTAGCCACCTAACCATCCTCTAATCCTTCACTAGCTAGCCTAATCAACCTCTCAAGGAATTTTTAATTCCTTTTATCCTTCCAAGGAATATTAAATTCCTTTTTCTCTTCCCCATGTGATCTTTGACTTGTCACATCAAGTCATATGTGGGATCTAACCCTCTTCTAATCTTCATTAATTAATCTAATCAAGTACTTGCACAATCCTAATCACTTAATTGAGTCAACCCTATTAAAGGATTTCTCCTTTTGGACAAGGCACTCCACTTCCCCATGTGAATTTTTAATTCACATTTAATCCCCCAATGAATTTAAGGAATTCTAAATTCATTCTCTCATCCCCATAAGAATATTTGAGGAATTTTTAATTCCTCACATGTCCTCTCACCCACATGGGGACAAGGACCTCCTTTATGAGGAGATCTTGTCCAATCCCAAGGTACTTTGTACCCCCCTCCATGTCATGTACTTCTCTTACACCTTATCTCCACCTCATCTTTCTTAAGCCTCTCCCCATGCCACATGTCAAGATGTGAGGGCTTGTGAGTTCTCAACTCACCTTAGCCCTACATCTTGATATTTGGTGGCTCAATCTTGGCCATCCATCTCTTTTAGGAATTCTCAAAATTCCTATAAATACCCCCTTTTTTCTCTCATTTTGGGGGAGATCATTTTTGTTAGCCAAACTCTTGCAATTTTATTTCTCAACCTACACTTAGCCATTTTCATGTTTTCATCCATTTACACTCATCCTCACATCATCATTTAGCTTGCATATCTTTTCATCCAAGGAGCATACACATCAAAGATTGAAGGGCCAACCAAAGGATCGATTCGAGGCAAGGTATAAAGTTCCATTCGTTGCTTTTTATCTTGTGTTGATTCCAACTTAGGCTAATCTTGAGGTGTAGGTTGTTTTGGTGTTTATTTGCACTCTTTTATTTGCTGCTCATTTTCTAATGCTCACAATCGACCTATCACAATTATATTACAAGTCCAAGATATTTTTGGTGTACTAATTTTATTTAGTTCTACTACCTATTGAGATGGAAACCGGGACTGTCTTGTTAGTTCAATGAGGGGTTAGAAAGGGAATAGGAAACAAAGAGGTGGTTAGTATTTTGTGTTGAACATTCAGAATATTGAGAGGGGGTGTGAATCAATATTCCATAAAACCATTCACATAAAATCCATTTAACCATTATCACAATGCTGACTAAATCAACAAGAGAGAACATAGAAACAGATCAATGCAACCATATAGATGAATACCAGGATTTTACATAAAAAACCCAAATAGGGAAAAACCACAATGAGAGTTAACTCACAATAAATTATATTTGAACAAAAAATATTACAAGGCTCACTTTTAGGACTCACTATCCTTAAAAGGCTCACTACCTGAATACAAAAGATGGCTAACCACCAAGATGCAAAGATAGTAGCTCATTGCTAAGAGATTGAACTGATAAGATACACCTTCATTTTGTAGGGTTTGGTTCCAATGAAGCTCAAAATATGAAGTATTGCCTCACATAGCAATCTCTCAACAACTCTACCTTGATCCACATTTGATAAAGCATTTAGGCTCAAACCTTTTATCCACACACGCTTTTCTTCTCACTCACTCTCATTCATCCTTCTCCACTTCAGAACACCTTATATATATACAATTATAATATTAATCACCAATTAGGTTAGACTTAAATTAGATGAAAAAAAAATCAAAACTATCTTTGTCGGCACCATAAAAAATTTCTTCCATGTAGTGCATCATATCGAGTCAGCAGACATCCATAAAACATAGCTAGTCTCCATAATATATTGCATATGCGAAGTTGGCCAAGACTAGAACACAATTCCCCAAAAGAACAAATAATCCTCAAAGAAAACACCTTCCAAATCTAAGAACATAGTAATTTTCCATCATAACACTAGCATAGAGACTAACAACCAAAACCATAGCATAAGAATATTCACCTTAATAAAATGCAGAGTCTCCCACACAGTATGTCGAGCAAGGAACACAATAGAATACAAAGTTGAACTTTGTTAGAGATATATTTCTTCTCACAACCAAAAATGTCTCAAGATCTAGAATATAGCTATCTGAATGAGTCATGATAACATGGTTAAGAGATTAGAGTCATATCAGATCTTGTGGTGATTTCCAAACTCAACTACCAACACACTGATCCAACAAAAAAGGGCATTATCGACATAGAACAACCTCCAATAAACCAAGTAGAATTATCATAGAGTTATCACCATGTTGACATCAATGACAACATAGAAACAACAAACCATCTATACTTCATGCTCCTATTGCAAGGCTCCATAATTCCAACAATTGCCCCCTTTGGCATTGATGGCAACATGCATGAAAAAAATATTTTCCAATATACTAAAAACACTAAATACTCCACAATTTTTTTTCCTATCTCTTCATTTCTCTCTCTCCATCTCTCCATATCTTGATCTCTATATCTCTCCCCCTTTGACATCAATGACAAAGGATGGGATCCGATATATATGTGTATATCAAAATGTAGCCAAAAGATATGAACACAAAATTGAATTATCTTGAAGAAGAACCTTCGAGGCTCTCCAAGATAACCTTCCACGATACTTTTCCTTCTTCCCATGAACCTTTGGCACTTATAAGAGTCTTTTGTAATAGCTCAAGTTTAGTTAAGGAATCTATACCATCTACTAGAGTATTGAGATTAATTAAAATTAATCTTTGATAATTCACCAATATAGCCAAGAGCACTAGAAACAAAAGTATGTCTAAGTTTAATCATGTCTCTAAATCCCTCAAAATTCTTGATAGCCTATGTCCTTTGATCTTGTAGATAGAATAATTTGTCTTGAAGTTGCACAATGCAGGACCACCTTGATTATCTTTGTCTTCTGCTAACCTCTATGTATTTTCCTAAGTGCTCATCTAGGATTAACTCATCTTTATTTCATTTCTTATGTTCAATGTACTGCCATACCAATGTAGGAAAAAGGAAAGTAGTTCATGTGCCTCTTCTTCACAACCTTGTACTCTCTCCAATTCATTTGAATCACTTGATTGTGTGCATTTGCACATTTTTCTTTAATATCTTCCAAATTTCCTTCATTAGACCTAATTCTAGTAGGTACTTCAAGTCCAAAGATGTAGACCCTAAAAGAGTCAGTCATGCCTCTAAGATTCTCCACAATAGAAATAGATGAATCAAAATTAGCACCAGGAATAACCTTATGAAATTCTTCCAAATCTCTATGAATACTTATTCTTTCATGCTCATCTTTAAACTCACTTCCTTCTGCAACTTCTTGCTTAACAATACTCCACCTTTTCTTCCTTGTTCTAGTTGCATTATCAGAGGTACCTTTGACATTGAGATTCTTTGAGATTTCAAAAAGAATTTTAGTATAATTCTCAACTTTAGCCTCTAACACTTTATAATATAATTTAGATATCCATACCAACCTTGATTCAACTACTTCCATGTGACAAAAGGGTATGTGCAAGATCATGATGTGCCAAAAAGTGGCAATATGATGGGTATGTGGCTGATGACTTTTTTTTACCCAAAATTGATGAAACGAAAAGGGTTTTTAAATGAGATTAATAAGTAATTATGATTTCCTTTGAATTTAATAAGTAATTATTATTCATTTTCTATATTCAAATTATGACTAAAGTCCTAATTGGTAGATTGATTAAAAAAAATCTATAGCTTTCAAATGGTATCAAATTTTTTGAATCGAAAACATGCATCACATTCTATGCTTCACATACTATAGGATTAAAAAAGAAAATTTAAATTTCATGAAGTTTTGACCAAGTTAAAGTGGTCAGACATATGAGTTTTCTATATGTGTGTATGAAAAAATAAGTGCGTAAATGAATTAAAATAACTATTCAAACACACCAATAAGACATTATGATAAAATAGAATATAAAAGGAGTAAAGAAGTGCAAACTCTATTCTGCTTCCATTGTCGTCCTATTGTCCTCTATCTTTAGTGTTTTTGTTGATTCCAGCTTTGTATTCTCAGATTGTATGGCTAGGCTCAACAAACTGTCTTCCTAAAGAATGAGATTTTGCTATGATGCAGATGCAAGATTAAGCTATGATGATAAACTTGAAATAAAGATGATGCTTATGAGATTAAAATGCTAAATGAACTAAATGCATGAACTCTACTTAATTGCCTATTACCAATGCTTGGATTCACACAGGTATTTATAGAGTTTTTTGAATGATTTTGATTGGCTGTCTCGATTGATGGTTGTGATAATTCCTGGTAGATCGAACGGTTGAAGAAAGATGAAACTGAAGGAGAAAATAGAAGAAACCTAAAAATAGATTTTTCTATTTTATTATGAAAGAGGAAAAAGAAGAGAAGATAAGAAATCATCTTTCTTTAAAAGAAATAAAAGAAAGATTTAAAGCTGATAAATAATTAATTAAAAAAATTAATTATTTATTTGTGGAGGACATTCAGCTTTTCTTAATTAAATAAAATATTTAATTAAGCTTTTAAAATCAGAAGAAAGCTTGTGGTGAGAAGAGAGCTTTAATTAGGTTTTATTGAAAAAAGCAAAAGATCTCATAATTAAATAAAATATTTAATTATGATATGAGAAGATTTGCACAATTAAATAAAATACCTAATTGTGATTTGGAAAGAAAGCATAAGATATTTTTAATTAAATAAGATTTATTTAATTAAATCACTTTTATGAAATTAATTAAATGAAACATTAATTAATTAGAAGAAGAATTAAAAATAGAAGAAAGAGAAATATTTAAACTTAATTAAATCAAAAATATTTAATTTAAATTAAACAATGATAATTAATTTAAATAAATAAAATGTATTTATTTAATTAATTAAGTGGATATATGAAAATAATTAAATAAAATAAAAATTATTTAATTATGGAAGAAGAATAAGATGAATGAACAATATAATTAAATTAAATAAATTTAATCATATGTAGAGGATTCTTTAGAAAAATTAATTAAATAATAAATATTTAATTAATTTCCAGGATTATAGACATGACCATTTTTATGCGTATACATTTTGCCCCTCTTTGAAGTGATGTGTGAAATGCATTGCTTCAAAGAAAATAAAAATAAAAAAAATTGCCCCTGATATGTTTCTAGTTTTTGATATTGATGATGATGCCCCCTCGGGAGATAAATCACAGAAGAAGAAATTAATAGTGATAGAAGAACAGTGATTTAGCTCCTGATAGATAATGTGTCCGATGCCCCAGTGAAAAAGAGAATGAAAAATGGAAAATGCCATCAATGCCCATCCTAAAAAGACCCTTATAAGGTAAAAGGGGTAAAATGAAGTGTCATTTTCACCCTGCTGCTACAGTAAAATTTGAGCTCTGAGAGTGACTTGGTGAGATAGTGATCCCCGTGCATAGACATAGGTTCGAGCGAGCGTGACGATATTAGAGACCACCGGCGTATGGACCACCGGTGAGTGATTCGAACCCTCTAATTTGTCAAATTTTGCTGTTTAGATCGAATTTGGATTGTTTTTAAATCGGATTAAAAAATTTCCGAACGTTTTAGTGCATCTAGGGATAGTTTTAGCGCATTCGACAAATCCTGTAGCGCATCTAGGAATTTCCGTAGCGCATCTATGGATAGGGTGAAAAATGATCCTCTAGCGCATCTGATAGATAGAGTTGCGCATATAGGGTGAAGTTGGCTAGGCAGGTGTTTTAGCGCATCTAGGGCACAGAACTGCGCATTTAGGGTTTAGTCCAAAAATACTAGAGTTGCGCATTGGGTAGTTAGAGTAGCGCATCCGAGATACAGAGTTGTGCATACCAAGTTTTTGCGCATCTACGAAACAGTGTAGCGCAATTGAGAAAAACTTTAGCGCATATGGGCGACAGAATTGCGCATTTAGGAAAATTTTCCTAGAATGCCCGTGTGATGAAAAATGATGATTAAAATTGCTTCCTTAGTCAATAGATAGATAAATTGTAGAATCATCATGCTGATAGGATAGAAAATTTTGATAGAGAACTGATAACTTTGCTTTTAAAATAGAAAACAAAGAGTAGATAGCTGATAACTTTGTGACGAATGACAAAGAGTAGATTGAATAATTGATTGAGTGATTTGAATTTGATAACTTTGCTTCTCGTGATTGAAAAATAAAGAGTAGAGGTTTTGATAAATTTTCTTTCTGCGATAGAAAACAAATAGTAAAATGAAGATAAAAATTTGCATTCATGATTGAAATACAAACAGAAAATAATATGTGTGTTGATAAATTTGCTTTCCTGAAAAGAAAAACAAATAGTAAATGATGGTAGAGTAGATTGATTGGACATGCTGATAGATTGATGTAACACTTGATATAGGTCATTGATATGTTATGTGATATGAGTCTGATTTGATGAATTTGTTTGTGATGGATGAACAAAATAGGAGGCTTTCAAAAGCCTCCAGATCAGAGAGCGGTTCCCCTTATGTTGGGAGCGGATAGGAGAGCTGACTCCTGCAGAGCTATAGGTGATAGCAGACTGTGGATTGGGGCCGCTGTTGACCATGCCATGAGGCATTCGGGCCAACAGGGGGCTATTGACAGCCTTGGCCAAGAGATGGCATTCAGAGCATAACACCTTCCACCTGTCGACGGGTGAGATGAGTGTGACGCTTGAGGACGTGTATCGGATTTTGGGGATTCTGGTTGTTGGTGCCCTTCTGGTTTATGACCACAAGGAGATTGGTGGGACCGAGGCATTGCAACGGATATGTGGCGATCCTGGTATTTATGGCTACTGGATAGATTGGGATGATTTCAGCAGGTACCCAGCTCTGGTTGCGGTGTTAGCAGCATTTGTTGGAGGTTTCCTTGGACCAGACCATCGGTTCAAGGGATTTGCCGTGGGTTGGGGGAGGATGCTGAAGTGGATGATCACTCAGCCACAGAGATTTTCCTAGGGTAGCTGTGTCCTAGCAGACATGTACCATGATCTACATTGGATTGTGTACAGAGGATCCACTAGCCTAGCGAGTGGAGTTACATTGTTGTAGATCTGGGCGTGGGAGCACATTGTTGTCATGAGACCACTTTGTACTAGGGCGAGACCAGTAGGGAGGCTATATGTGTATGCTTATTCTAGCGCAGTTGTCCAGCAGAGGCTGGGCAAGGTAGAGTACTGGCGGCGAGTTTTGGATGATGTGGATTCGGTGATATGGAGGCCCTACACAGACTGCGAGGCATGGGTGACGGATCACCTAGAGATGTCGTTTGTGTGCAGACCATGCTACTTGATAGGGTGGACACCCTTTATTATTGAGAGGTTTTTGGCACTACGTGTTCTGCAGCAGTTTGGTTTCACTCAGGGGATGCCCCAGGGCATTGCTCATTATGGGTGGCGCAAGGGAGATGTAGGATGGGGGCCATGCATTCCATACCAGGCAGCGTATACAGAGTACACCTCATTACAGCCCGAGGTATGGGTGGACAGGCTAGAGGTATTGGATGCAGGGATGACAAATGATTATGCCCAGTACTTTCACATGCATCCATTTCCACGGTTCACAGTGCTAGATGAGGCACGGGCGATCAGAGTAGCTCCACAGCCAGGAGCAGGGATACAGGGAGGTGTGGCCAGTGGGGAGCAGGCTATGGGAGGAGGGGAGTAGGCGATGGGTGGAGGAGAGGAGGAGGAGGGAGAGGAGAGTGAGGAGAGTGGAGACGGGGAGGAGGAGGACATCTTAGAGGATGGAGATGATGGAGATGATGGGGATGCGGAGAGACATCAAAGGCTAGATAGCCTAGGCAGAGTACCGATTCCTCGGCGGTCCAGATCTGGTGTTAGGCCTCAGACAGTGATTAGGGTGACATCTTCGTCCCAGCAGGCACAAATAGATGCTTTGCAGAGTTAGGTGCAGACCTTTCAGGGGCAGCAGGCACAGCTTCAGAGTCAGTTAGCACAGGCTCAGAGCATGATAGTGCAGTTACAGGCACAGCTTGCACAGGCACAGGCACAGGCACAAGTATAGGCACAGGCACAGGTACCTGCCCCGGATTCCCAGGTGTCACAGTTGATAGCGGAGAGGGATGCCCTTAGATGGTGAGCACTGGAGGCCAAGGGTGTAGCAAAGAGGCTAATGGGTACCGTGGAGAGTACCTCCTTACGAGAGGCCATTGTAGAGGGGTTCGAGGCTGCCAGGAAGGCTGAGTACTACAGAGTTCGTTACGAGGAGCTATGCCCTCCCGAGCAGCGAGAGCCATTTCCCAGATCGCACAGCAGGATGAGGACCCGATCCTGGACATCGACACATGGCAGAGAGGTTACATGGCCTCGACAGGATCCTGATGCAGGTACGAGTGGCAGGCCACCTCCTTCCGGACCGGCTCCTTCAGGGGCATCCACCAGTTAGCCATTTTTGGGGCTGATTTGCTATGTATATTGAGTTTTGATCATGTCTTATGTATTTATGTTCTAACCTTGTTAGCTTCATTAGACATTTTGGACATTTGTATTATTTTGATGAGCAATGATATGCAGCAGCGATGTTTCTGATGATGTTTTTGTGGATGTATTTGTGATATGATATGGATGTTATTTATATGCATTTATGATATGAGATGGATTTTGATATGTTGCTATTATTTTTGCGGACTAATCATTATGATGCAGGATGGTGTAGTAATTATGATGCGAATGCAATGATTTTTTGATGTATGTATATATGTGAGATGTTAATTCGTTTGAATTTTGCAATGTATGCAATGCATCGTGACATGATAGACAATGAATGTGGTATGAATAAATGATGAAAAGATAAATGATATGTTTGTGTAATGTGTTACGTAATGAAAATGGTAATATGATGATAATGATGATAAGTGCGAATGGTAATGAAACGGTATGAGATGATAAAGTGATGAATAAATGATAAAATGAGAAATGATATTTGGTAAATGAGATGATATGTGATGATAAAATGATGAAATGATGAAATGCTAAATGGTAAAATGATATGATAATGGTAAATGAAATGATATGCGATGATAAAATAATAAAATGATAAATGATAATAAAATGATATGATAATGGTAAATGAAATGATAGTGATAGAATGATAATGATAAAATGATAAATGATAATAAAATGATATGATGTTATGGTAATGAAATGATAGGCGATGATAAAATAATAAAATGGATAAATGATAAATGAAATGATATGAAATGATTAAATGATAAAATGATAAGTGGTAATGATAAATGATAAATGAATGAGAAAATGATAAGTGGTAATGAGAATGATATGAGAGGATAAAATGATTAGATGATTAAATGAATGATAATAATAATGGTAAATGATAGCGATGGAATGATAATGAATTTTAAATGATATGGTAATGATAAGAATAGATGAATAACTAAGAATGGATGATAATGATAAAATGGATAAATGATAAGGATTAAAATGAATGAATGCAATGAATGAGAATGCAATGAATGAGAAGGTTAATCATAAAATGAATGACATGACAATAATAATGATGAGGATAATACTGGAAAAAAAATGAATAATGATGATATGATAATGACAATGATGAAATGAAATGATTTAAATGATGAAAAGGAAAATGGTAATGATACAATGATAATGGTATATGAGGAGGATGATGATAATGATGATGATTAATAAATGAGAAAATGAAAATGATAATGAATAATAAATGATATGGGAATGATAAAGATAAAGATGAGAATGAATGATAAAATGAATGACAAAATGAGAAGAATGATAAAATGATTAAATGGTAAAATGATAAATGAATGATAATGAGTTAAATGTCCAAATGTCCTCTACGAAAAGGTCAAAACTCTATGACAACCGTTTAATGCCTTCATTCAGCCTTTCATAATACAGATATGAATCCAATATGCAGATATATACAATGATCTAATGAATATGCAACTACATGAAACTAACCAGTTTGTTGAGCCTGTTATAAGCCTTCTTGAATCATCATAGAACGGTTTAAAATGTTGGAAGTATGTACAAGCATCAGAGGGGAAATCAGCGCCAATGATGACCAGAGTACAACTTTCATGAATTTTGATATAACAAGCGAACACAAGTATCAAGGTATAATTGAACCGAGATGACTTGAGCATTTCTTGCATAAACAGACAAAGATTAACCACCTTTTTGATGCAAATGTGGAACTTTCATCAATGATATTGCTTTGATCGTCATGTCCTGTGACATATTTGCATCAGATTGACTGTTAACCTCAAGACAACAGACAAAGAAAAATCATTCTCGTTCCTTTCCACTCTAGTTCAGTACATCATTGAGTGTGCTCCAGAGTAATGATATTGAAAATCAAACAACTTTTGGTCAAACATGTAATACTATTATATCATACATTATTCAGATATTTGGATCATCCAATAGACAATGATATGATATCTTGCTGAAAAGTGTGTCATGATCGGATAAAGTTGTTGCGTGAGTTTGTTTTTTGTTTGCATGATCAGATCCTATGTCATGGTCTAGCTATTTTGGTATGCTCTGAAAGTTAAGTGCCCCCAGTTGAGGTTTGCCCCATTTATTGACACAACTTGCAGAAAGGAATATGTACAAACGATCAAGCCATGGTAAGACGTTTTAACCCTCTAGGCAAATGGCGGTAGGATGATGCGATTAATGACCCTAAGATGTGAAAAAGATGCGGAAAAAGGGAAGCTTTGAAAAGACAAAGTGCAAAATAGGAACTAATAAATGGAGAGGTACAGATAGCGTCTGTTTGCCAAATTTTCACTATCCGTATTTATTGCATTTTTCTGATTTCTTTTTTGATTTTTTTGTATTTTGCTGTCAATAGACTGCCTGTTTGCCAGGTTTTCACCCTATGACATTCTCTTTTGATTTTTTTGTATTTTTCTGTCAATAGATCCTGTTTGCCGGTTTTCACCCTATGACATTCTCTTTTGATTTTTTTGTATTTTTCTTTAGGACTTTTTCTGTTGTTTTTGGATTTCTTCAGGACTTTTTCTGCTATTTTTGGATTTTTTCAGGACTTTTTCTACTATTTTTGGATTTCTTCAGGACTTTTTCTGCTGTTTTTGAATTTCTTCAGGACTTTTTCTACTGTTTTTGGATTTCTTCAGGACTTTTTCTACTATTTTTGAATTTCTTCAGGACTTTTTCTACTATTTTTGAATTTCTTCAGGACTTTTTCTACTGTTTTTGGATTTCTTCAGGACTTTTTCTACTATTTTTGAATTTCTTCAGGACTTTTTCTAACTTAAACATAATACTTCTTAAGATGTATACTGTTGATGGGTTCATCAAATAGGTCTCCTTCTAGCGTTGAGAACTTGTATGCTCCTAAACCGTAGACTGCAATAACCACATAGGGTTCTAACCAATATGGTTCAAACTTTCCCTTCTTTTCTCTATCTTGTTGATTGCGTGGGTTCTCTTTCAGAACTAGATCACCCACCTGAAAGGTATGTGGTTTGACTTTGTGATTATAGCTACGAGACATCATCTGTTGGTATGCTTTCAAATGATCTGCTGCTCTCTGTCTCTTTTCATCTAAAAGTTCTAACTCTTGGAGTCAGGAAACTCTGTATTCCTCATCTGTTATGAGTCCTTTCAGTGATACTCTTAATGAAGGTATTTCTACCTCTAAAGGAAATATGGCTTCTGCTCCATAGACAAGGGAAAAAGGTGTTGCTCCTATTGGCGTTCAGACACTAGTTCTGTAGGCCCACAAGGCAGGATTGAGCTGAACATGCCAATCTTTCCCTGAGTCATTGACAGTCTTCTTCAAAATCTTTAGTATAGTATTGTTGGAGGCCTCTGCTTGGCCATTCCCTTGAGGATAATAAGGCATGGAATATCTGTGCTAAATATGGAATCTTTCACAAAGTTCATCAACATCCTAATTTTTGAAAGGGCGACCATTATCTGTAATAATAGCATTAGGAATACCATATCAACAAATAATGTAGTTGAGTATGAAGGATGAGATTTGTTTTCCAGTGAATTTAGAGAGAGGTACTACCTCAATCCACTTAGTGAAATATTTTGTCGCTGTGATAATGAACTTATGCCCATTTGAAGAAGAAGGATAAATTTTTCCCACTAGATCTAACCCCCATTGAGAGAATGGCCAGGTGGGTGTAAACGAATGAAGTTCTTGTGCAGGAGCATGAATAAGATTCCCATAAATCTGACATTTTGAGCATGTTTTAACAAAAGTGAATGATTCCATTTCCATTGTAGGCCAGTAATAACCCATTCTAATCAATTTCTTGGATAAGGTTAGCCCACTTGAATGAGTACCAAAAATGCCCCCATGAACTTCTTGTAAAGATTTGTCGGATTCGTCACATTCAAGACATCGAAGTAAAGTACCATCAAGACCATGGCGATAAAGGGTATCAGCAATAAGGGTATATCGGGAGGATTGTCGGATAAAGTTACGTTTTTGGTTGCAGGATAAGTCAGGTGGTAAAATATCATCTTTTAGGTATGTATAAATCTTACCATACCAAGGTGAATCGAATCCTACCAAGTGATAGATAATTTGGCTTTCAGGTGTGTCATAAGTAGGAATAAATAATTGTTCCACCAGAAATTCATAGCAAGTATGGTTTTCTGGGAGTTGTATCAATGAGGCGATCGTAGCCATAGCGTCAGCCGCCTTGTTGTCAACCCTTGGAATTTGTGTGAACTGAATGTTTACAAAGTACTTTTTTTTGAAGTCATCAATCATCTTCTTGTATGGCAACAACTTGTCGTCTTTAGTCTGATAGTCATCATTGATTTGATTAATAACTAGTTGTGAGTCACCATAAACTTGTAGCTCCGTAATCCTCCATTCCAATGCTATTTTTAGTCCAGTGATTAGTGCCTCATATTCGGCTATGTTATTGGTGCATGGAAACATTAGCCTATATGACCGAGGAATGGTATGTCCTTGAGGGGTAACAAAGAGAATGCCTGCCCCTGATCCATGTTGAGTAAAAGAACCATCGAAGTATAAGGACCATAGCTGCTTAGAGTCTGTCGTGAAAACATCAGCATCTGGAAACTCAATGTGTAAGGGGTGCTCTGTTTGGAGAGGAGCGTCTGCTAGTTGATCCGCAATAACTTGTCCTTTGATTGCTTTGCGATCAACATAGTGGATGTCAAACTCACTCAAAATCATGACCCATTTTGCTAACCTTCCTATTAGTGATGCTTTACTTAGTAGGTATTTGAGTGGATCAATTTTTGAAACCAGATTGATTGTATGAGTTAGCATGTAATGTCAAAATTTTTGTGAAGCAAAGACTACTGCTAAACAAGCCTTCTCAATAAAAGTGTAGTTAAGCTCGTGACTTGTCAGTGTTCTGCTAATGTAATAGATTGCACGTTCTTTCCCTTCATGATCTTCTTGTGCTAATAATGCTCCCAAGGATGTCTCAGTTGCAGCAATATACAGAATCAATGGTTTGTCTGGACTTGGTGGTACGAGAACTGGTGGGTTCATCAGGTACTGCTTGATTTGTTGAAATGCCATTTCACATTTGTCATCCCATCTAAAAGGAACATTCTTATGTAGGAGATGTGTGAATGGTAGACTTTTGTTGGCCAATTGTGCAATGAATCTTCTAATAGACTGAAGTCGCCCTTGTAATGATCTTAATTGACTGATGTTCTTTGGGGGAGGCATCTCCACGATTGCTCGAACTTTAGCAGGATCTACTTCAATTCCCTTTTCTGAAACAATATATCCTAACAGTTTCCCGGATGTGACCCTTAAAACACATTTCTTAGGGTTTAGGAAAACTTTGAATTTTTCCAATCTGGTAAATATCTTAGACAGTATCTCCAAGTGTCCTTCTCTGGTGTGTGATTTTTCCAATATGTCATCTACATAATCTTCCATGAATGTGTGCATCATGTCGTGAAAGATCATAGTCATAGCTCTTTGATAAGTAGCTCCAGCATTCTTTAAGCCAAAAGGCATGACATTCCAACAATATGTTCCCCACGGACAAGTGAAAGCTGTTTTCTCTTGGTCTTCTAGTGCAATCTTGATTTGGTTGTAACCAGAGAAACCATCCATTAATGAGTACATGGCATAACCAGCTATTAAATCAACTATAGTGTCAATACTTGGAAGTGGAAAGTCATCCTTTGGGCAAGCTCTATTAAGATCTCTGAAGCCAGTGCATACTCTTACACGTTTGTCTAGCTTTGCTACTGGTAAAATGTTGGAGATCCATTCTGCATAGGCAATTGATCTTATAAAACCTGCATCGAGGAGCTTCTTGAGTTCTTCTTTAACCAATAGTGCAACATGAGGATTCATCTTTCTGAGTTTTTGTTTTACTAGTTTGGCTCCTGGTTTGATAGATAAATGATGCATTATGAGATCAGGATCGATACCTGGCATGTCTGCATATGACCATGCAAAATTAACTTGATTTTCTTTATGAAAGTTCATGAACTCTGGGATTTCTTTTTCTGTCATTGATTCAGCTAGCTGCAAAATCCTTGGATTATCTGTAGTTGCAATATTGATTTCCTTTGTAGGCTCAATCAAGATGGGTGATCGCTCATGATAGTGCTCTGAGAGAGTGTTAAGAGTCCCATCAGGTGGTGCCTTAAAAAGGTTTTCACCATCTGATACACTCTTTATTTTATCTTTTGCTAGATCTAGTACTCCCAAATTCTGGTTTTCACCACTAGATCATTTTTCTTTATTTTCATTTTTGCAGCTAGGAGACTTGACACTCTCCTGGTTAAAGACTTCATACCGAAAATCGCTAGTGGAATAATTATTTACATTGTCGGCAGAAAAGAAATTTATAATAGCTTCATCATTTGGAAAAATAGGTATGTCAATAGGTTCGGTGAGATCCCAGTCAATGAGATCGGGATGGATTAATGGTAGCACGTCATCTGGTTGTGTGAAATTGGCGATGGTTAGGGTCAAGATAGAGTTATCGGTAGGATCCGAAGTATGAGGTAGGTCAAGGAAGGTACTATTCTCCTCATAGTCTTGTTCATTAAAATCTGACTCAGTATCACTAGACTCATAGTTGCTTTGTGGTTCAGATTCTTGTGGTTGGGACCCTGAACCTTCTCCTTTGATAAAAGCGGGCATATCCTTGTGTATGACATCTACCTCTTTGTCTCTCCAAAATTTTTCATCATGGATGTTATCCCATTCATATTCGGCATAATCTGTGTTAGAGTTATTTTCTATGCAATTCAGGATCGATGCCAAACATGTCTCTTTCTTATCAGAACCTTCTTGTAGTGTAAAAACATTATCTTGTGATTATTTAGATTGGGTAGCATCATAGCATATTCTAGTTTTATCATATGCAACAAGCCCTGGGAGATGGATAGGCTCAACTACGCCTTCTTTTCCTTTTCCAAGAGGACCATTGTCATATCCCATCTTTTGCATGATGGAATATCCTTTCCCATATTGATCTATTGGTAAGGTAACATTTAAAATTGTTTCCTCTTCATCCTTATAGAGCCAATCTAGAATTGTTGTATCCTCAGGATCTCCCATGGGAAACTTCTCTTTGATAAATTATCCATTGAACTTGGTAGTAGGCTCTGTTTGTACTTGTGCCGATGTTGATGCTGCTGATATCTGTTGTGGTGTAATAGAATTTTTTCCATGTGATCGAGGAGATGTAGGTAGATTAGCAAGACAAAGGGAATATTCCCCAACTCCACTTTCCTTGAACTGCAGTTTCTTGTCAAAGTTTTTGGTTAATTGACTGATTTGTGTATCATGCTTAGGAGAAGTATTAGCAAGTGCTTCTTGATTATTTGGAACCAAAGTATCCTGATGAGCTTTGACATTAGCACAAGTTTGGGTGTTTGAATTATCAGCTGGTATAGTGATTTCCTGTCCGTCATATGGAAACTTAAGACATTGATGGTAAGTAGACGTAACAGCTTGCATTTCATGGATCCAAGGATGACCCAACAAGATGTATGCAAGATCTCGATCTAAAACTTGACAAAAGGTATTTTTGATAACAGGTCCCACTCTGATTGGTAGCATGAATAGGATTTTAGACGTTCTCTCCTCATCATCATAGGATTTTATAGTAATCTTCTTTCTAGGATCAATGGAGTCTTCTGCAAATCCTAATGCTTGAACCACCTTCAAGGTACATATATTTAGACCAGCCCCTCCATCTATTAAAACACGTTTAACATGGAATTTATGGATCATGACCTCTAAGTATAATGATGAATTATGGGGATGAGTCAAGGAAACATCATCTTTGTCTGAGAATGAAAGGCATGTGGGTGAGGAAAAATGTCCTACCATGGCTTGAAATCGGTTCACATCCAAATCCGTGGATACAGTCGTCTCAAAAAGGGCTTTTTCTAAAATTTCCTTGTGTGCAGGGGAAATCTTCAGGAGTTCTAAAATGGAGATTTGAGCCGGAGTTTTTCGAAGTTGGTTAACTAAGTCATATTGATGTTGAGGGAAGGTCTCAGTGGATTTTGAAGAGGTACCCTTCAAGACAACTTTAGCTTGGGCTCTCGTTGTGACATTCACTTGTTCATTGTCCACTTTCTCTTTGATTTTTATAACATTGACTCACTCATTGTCTGTATAAAGGTGACGGATTTCATTGTCATCAATTTGGTTCACATTTTTGTCAAAAAACTCTCCCTTTTGATAATTTGGTAGAGGATTTCAAAATTCTTGGTGATCTTCGTTGGATTTTTGTTGTCCTTCTACTGTGATAATGCCCTTGTCAATTAGATCTTGAATAGCATGTTTCAAACCTTGACAATTGTTTGTATGATGACCTCTGCACCTATGGTAGTCACAAAAATAGGCCTCATTCCATGATGGAGGTTTTACACTAGGTTCATAATTGTGTTGCGGTGGTAACATAAGGACATTCTTTTCCATAACCTCTTTGAAAGCCGATTCTAAGGATTGTTCTAGTGGAGTGAAAGTTCTTCTATTGGAGAAGAATGGAAAGCGTTGTGGTTTCGTGTTTAAGGTATTCCCTAAAGTGTTGTTGTTGTTATTTCCCCGGTAGTTTTGGTTGTTGGCAGTCCCCTGATTGTTGTTCGTTGGAGGGGGATGATTGTTTCCTAGATTTACGACTAAATTGACATTGTTGTAATTATTGTTACAAGGAGTGCTCAGGACAAATGGCCTAGTTGTGACATGATTTGCATCTACAACACTGTTGTTTACAATGTTCTTGTTGCAGGTCTAAAATTTACACTTGTCTTGATTGTTGTAATCGTTAGATGAGCTAGGGTTGTCCCTATCAAGTTTTATTGTCCCTCTTTTGACCAAATCACTTTCGATGGTGATGGAATCCTTAATCAATTTCTCAAAGGAAAGTGGACAATGTAAATTTAAACGATAGCTCATTTATGAGTTGAGGCTATTGATGAAAGTAACCATTTTCTCCTTTTTAGGGACATGACGGGGGTACCTAGCGAACATTCTCCTCCATCTTTGAAGAAAGGTAGTGAAAGATTCCCCAGGTTTTTGCGCAACTTTGCAAAGATCAATCATGGTGATCTGGTGTTGGATGTTGTAGGCGTATTGTGTTATGAACAAATTGATCAATTCCTCAAATGTTCGAACAAGAGGTGTAATCTTAGATAACCATTCCATAGAGTTGACTCCAAGGCTTTGAGGAAATAATCACAATAAATATGTATCCTCGTGGGAAAATTCCAATGTCATGTTTCAAAAGTCTCTAACATGGTCAACTGGGTCTGATTTCCCATTATAACGATCAAATTTGGGAATTTCACAGTGTTTAGGAAATGGAATCATGTTGAGACTTCTATCAAAAGGATAAGGACATATGTCATCCAAAGTGTATTTCTTGGTTGTGGTTCCTCCTCGTAATTCTTTGAGTGTTCCCTGCATTTCTCTAAACTCTTTTTCTAAGGAGGCGAATTTGGATAGGGATGGCTCTTCTTCTATGGTTTTTAATTTCTCAGTATCAAAGTCTTTAGGAAATTTACCTCCTTGATCTGCTAAGAAAAGAAAGTACTTCTCTTTGTCACGTTGTATAATCTGTTCAAGGATTTTAAGAAACTTGGGATTCTGTTCCGCCTCTTTAAGTTGAAGTTCTTCCTCTTGCTCATCATCACTATCTACGGGAGTTTTGTTCTTGTTTGTGTTCTTGAGCAATGAATCTCCCTCTCTATCAGCCATATTGTTGTCGCTGAAAATGGGATTGCGACATACACTAAAAAGAGGACTATCACGTTCACCTTCTTCTTGAATGTTGTGTGTGGGAGTTTCTTGTTGAGATGTTTCTCCTAGCTTGTTGTGTTGAGATCTTGTAAAAACAGTCATATGTAAGAAATCCTTGGATATGATCAAAGGTTACTGAAGGATTTGATTAGGATGCATTGAATATTCAATTGAAGGTTGTGGTATATTCTCAAACTCAAGAGGTTGATTAAGATTGTGACGTTGAGACAATGCTAATCTTTGATAATAAGCTTGGGTAGCCAAAGGTTCTACAACATAATCGTCGGTGAATCCCCTAATGTAGTCTTGGTATCTATGGAGGAATGTGCGATAATGGAGCAAGACGTCTCGACTCTTATACAGAAATTTTCTGCGATCTAAAGTCTTTTTGTAACTTAAGTTTGTTTTGGGCTTCTTGATCCTATTGAAAACTGATTTCTTGGTGAACTTGGTTGATTTCCACTTTCTCAACATGGGAGTAAAATATTAGAAATTTGGGTCTGTGACAGAAACCTAAAAGCGCTATTCTGTTTCCTAAATGTGCTGGAGAAAGAGTCAAATGCACTGCAAAATACCTCTGATGCGCAGAAACAGAGCACATATGCATAGTAGAATACCCTAAATGCACCGAAATAGGACATAGATGCGCCAGAATAGAGTTTAAATGTACTACAGTTTTTCCTAGATGCACTAAAACAGTTTTCTAAGGACAGTTTTGACCAGTTTCAGCTGAAATTTATCATGTTCATTTTTGGATGATCCTTTATCTGAATTAATGTTTTTGAAAGCACAACAAACAGCCTGATTTAAGTTGATTTGTAACCAAGCACAGAATAAGACAAGCACAACCTAGGTTAGGCCAGGACAATATCCGCTAGACTCCATGTGGGTTTCCCCAACCGCATATCAGTAGCGTGTGAATCCAGAAGCTTGGTTGCATGGGCTCCCCCTTACAGTGCACTCTCTTCTCAGGCCAACCAAGCTTCCAACCCCCATGAAACTCCCATGGCGAGCTGATCACCTCTACTATTGACTGTGAAAGTGTGGAATACTTCACACCGACCGGTGCTGGACTAGTAGATAGAAGGTTTTTGGCTTTCTAAACAATGATTTTTAGTTCGGGACCCCTGTTCGAGTGGCCATACATGGGGCAAGAGATTAATCACCATTAAGGTGGCACTCCAGCCTGAAGAGGTTAAGCTCAATAGGGTTTAAGGGAGTACAACTCCATCCGTATGACACATCCGCACAAGCAACCTTAGGTTTTCCATTAAGATTTACATTTATATACCGGTTGGGGGTAGCTTGGCCTTAGCTCCGTTGCCGATTTGAGTCGTCCCTTAAGGTGAGTACTTTTTCCCTTAAGGCAGGCCCAATTTCTAGAGTCAATAACTGTTTCTCTTGCACCCACGATCGTACAAGTGCGCAAGGGGAGAGGATACTTCAATTATTGAGTCAGGGTTACATAGGGAAAAGTGGGTCTGGTTTTCTGATCACCTAGTTTGCACAGGGTGAGAGCATAATCACCTACCACTTTCAAACACAGTCAATAAGAGTAAACAAGTTCATTTTATGTGCACCAAAATAAAAAATGATTTACTCTAAGTGAAGATTTTGCTTCACAATAGACATGGGGTTCTTTTTAACTGCATGATAAAGGTGTGGTGGCTACCCTAGATTGATTCATTTTAAAACCTAGTAAAAAGAAATGAAAGAAATTCTATCTACGGAAGGCGTCAGACTCAAAATCTCGGTTATAATTCAAATGTGAAGTTCTATCCCCCGGATGCGCAGAAACAGGGACCAGATGCGCAACTCTATTACCTAAATGCGCTAAAAAAGAATACAAATGCGTTGCTCTGTTACCCAGATGTGCGAAAATAGAACCTAGATGCGCTATTCTAAATGCAAAATATTTTTTTTAATTTTTTGAAACATATTAAAATGCGCTAAAAAAAGTCCTATATGCGCTAACTAAACTTCTATATGCACTGCAAAAAGTGACGAATGCGCTACTCTGTTTCCCGGATGCGCTGCAGAAATGCCCAGATGTACCAAAACAATCTTCAGATGCACCGAAATACCTGCAAAAATAAAATTTTCTGAATCTTCCCGATGCGCTGCCGAATGCCAGAAAACCTGTGAGCAAACCTGCAAGAAAAAAAAGTCTAAAATAGGGGCATAGGCCCCACAGTGGGCGCCATTTAATGTGTGTATGAAAAAATAAGTGCGTAAATGAATTAAAATAACTGTTCAAACACACCAATAAGACATTATGATAAAACAAAATATAAAAGGAGTAAAGAAGTGCAAACTCTATTCTGCTTCCATTGTCGTCCTATTGTCCTCTATCTTTAGTGTTTTTGTTGATTCCAGCTTTGTGTTCTCAGATTGTATGGCTAGGCTCAACAAACTGTCTTCCTAAAGAACGAGATTTTGCTATGATGCAGATGCAAGATTAAGCTATGATGATAAACTTGAAATAAAGATGATGCTTATGAGATTAAAATGCTAAATGAACTAAATGCATGAACTCTACTTAATTGCCTATTACCAATGCTTGGATTCGCACAGGTATTTATAGATTTTTTCGAATGATTTTGATTGGTTGTCTCGATTGATGGTTGTGATAATTCCTGGTAGATCGAACGGTTGAAGAAAGATGAAACTGAAGGAGAAAATAGAAGAAACCTAAAAATATATTTTTCTATTTTATTATGAAAGAGGAAAAAGAAGAGAAGATAAGAAATCATCTTTCTTTAAAAGAAATAAAAGAAAGATTTAAAGCTGATAAATAATTAATTAAAAAAATTAATTATTTATTTGTGGAGGACATTCAGCTTTTCTTAATTAAATAAAATATTTAATTAAGCTTTTAAAAGCAGAAGAAAGCTTGTGGTGAGAAGAGAGCTTTAATCAGGTTTTATTGAAAAAAGCAAAAGATCTCATAATTAAATAAAATATTTAATTATGATATGAGAAGATTTGCACAATTAAATAAAATACCTAATTGTGATTTGGAAAGAAAGCATAAGATATTTTAATTAAATAAGATTTATTTAATTAAATCACTTTTATGAAATTAATTAAATGAAACATTTAATTAATTAGAAGAAGAATTAAAAATAGAAGAAAGAGAAATATTTAAACTTAATTAAATCAAAGATTTAATTTAAATTCAAACAATGATAATTAATTTAAAATAAATAAAATGTATTTATTTAATTAATTATGTGGATATGAAAATAATTAAATAAAATTATTTAATTATGGAAGAAGAATAAGATGAATGAACAATATAATTAAATTAAATAAATTTAATCATATGTAGAGGATTTTAGAAAAATTAATTAAATAATAAATATTTAATTAATTGCGGGGATATAGACATGACCATTTTTATGTGTATACACTATATTTTTTAAAATTTGTAATAAAAATTCATAATTAATTATTTACTTGGAAAAAATTATAAAAAATATGCATCACATCGGGACATGAGTCCTCTACTTATATCTAAAATATTATAAAAAATATTATCATTTTATTGTGGTTAGGGTGGTTAGCCAGACACCTACTTATTATTTTTTCCTTGAAATTTAAGTACTACTGCATTGAAATTTTAATTTTTCACCAAATACATATATGTATTTTTAAAGAAACCCAGGAGTTTGGAAACTACATTCAATTTTCTATAGATTCTATTCTTACATATTTTTAAAATAATATAGATAACTTATTCAAATTTTTATATCAAGTTGCCTAACCCTAATTTTTCTATTTTTTTTGCCACTTAAGGGCCTTTGTTTTCCATGATGATCCTACACATACTCGAAAATCTGTAGACTCAAGAAAATTGATGCTTTCAGAGTACCTTTCAACAACACTTACTGGAATCCTAAACCTTTTGTTCATCCTCATTTGAATGTTCCAAAGAATGCAGCAAGGGTAATCTCTTGTGCATCTGAGCTACCAAGATTTATCATGAAACTCTTGATTTGAAGGGCAATAGGCACTATATCTCACCATTCCATCCTTCCTATTACTAAAAAATCTCTTAAAAAGTAAAAGAGTAGATAGACAACAAGATTCCCATACCAGAAAGTATTCTTCCTATTCTTCTTGATTTCCTTTAAATTCTTCAAAATATGTATGTGAAATAGTTCACATAAGTCATAATCCATACCTCTTTTAACCATATCAACAAGAGTGTCTACATCAATTGTAGAAATTGTGAGGTCATTGTTAGGGATAAAAAAATTGTGATTGATGACCATAGTAGCATATCTTATTACCAGATCAACAATTGATCTCAAATCAGTCTCTTTCCCTTCAAGATTCACACTGCTAACATCAATTATCTCTTTCTCATCCATAGCCTTCTATTTAGGGGCTAGTCTAGAGGAATACAAACCAGTTACATCTCTGATAGCTTCTTTGGAAATAAAATGTGTCTCATGAATCCATAGATATTAATCGTGAATTCTACTTAAAACTATTCGAATACAATTTTTTTCAAATAAGGGGACTTTCCTCTAAACATCTAACTTTTTCTCAACTAACACTTTGTACCTGCATCATGGTTCTCTTCTAATTCACTTTCCCATAGCATGTTCAACTAAACTGATGACAAATCCTCTATCTTATTGTAAACAAATGCATAGATATCCTCTATAGGAAACACTCTTAGAGGGATGTGAGAGAATGCACCAATAGAATCTTTCAACAAATCCTTCAAATATCTTCTCAAATTGACTTGCACTTTATCCACACTATTCACAACCTTTGAATTATCCATAGCAATGAAAGTGAAAGATTGTACAAATAGGAATACCTTTGTAAATGCTAATAAGAAATGTATAGATATCCTGCTTTTGGGGCTCACTTTGAATCCACTTGTTCCTTTCTTCAAACCTTGAAACTCTAAATTTCTCTCCAAACTTTATTTTCATGCTTCTCCAAAAAACATAGGCCTCTTGAATTATCTAAATTTATTTCTTCCATTCTTAATGATTTTGCAATAAATGCTTCAATTTGTAGGTAGATTACCTCAAAAATTGTGTATGCATCCAATATTTCAAATTTTGTAGACTTTATCCTTCACACATGTGATTGAGAAAATTCTTTAATTCTGTTACCACATTAAATATACTTTTTTCATGATGTGACACAAGTATCGATGAGGGGGTTCATTAGATTTTCTAATAATTTCTCCCCCTTAGCCACTGCTTTACTTAGAAATTGACAGGAGTATCTACACCAAAGGTCGACATAGATGAGACTAATGATTTAACTTTCTTTCCTTCCTTTCTCCAATTCCTTTTCATTTCCTTTCTTGCTTCTGTTGGATCTATGATTTGATCATGCTTCTTCATGGAATAATTATCCTTTCTTTTTTTTGTAGTTAATACCAAGGTCTTTTGAATTGTTGCACTTACAACAAACAACATTCTTCTTTTCATTTTCTCCTTTATTCAACTTATCTTCACACATGCTAACTTTACATCTGATCTTCTTCCACTTATGGCATTTTTTAGAGAATGATAAAGAATCATTCATTTTATTTTTGTAGTCCTTTGCCTTATGACCAAATTTCTTGCATGAATAAAAAAACACCATTGAAATATAAATACCTTTTAGCGCCATGTCCTTTGATAGGAGTTATTTGATTCTTGATTTTTCCATCTTTGCACTGAGTCTTCTTGCTATTAGATTTCTTCACTTTAGAACTTTGATCTTTTTCAAACCCTAAACCATTCTTATCCATCGCCAATCTCTAGAAAGTAATCAATTTATCAAGCATTGTTGAGCATATCTTAAATTTTTCTTCAAAACTTCTTTCCTTTTCTAAATCATATATCAAGATTTCTACTTCTTCCTCAAGCTTTATGCATTCATCCATCTGTCTTTGAATTTCAATTTCCTAACATTCTTCAATTCTTTTCTTTTCATCCAATTATTACAACAAGATAGAGACAATTTCATCTACCTTAACCAATAGATTTCATTATTCAACACTTTTACTTTGTAGCTTTTCATTATACTCATTAGTTTTCATCAACTTGTCTTTCAAATCTTCTGTTTCTTTTGAATATCCAGCAAAGACCACTTCTAGAGGAAAAAAACTCTATTAATAAAATTTCAAGACCTTCCTAAAGCTATTAGGATTCTTCCAAGGAACCATGCTTTGATACCAATTGTTGAGCATCCAAAATACTGAGAGGGGGGTGAATTCCATAACACCATTCACATAAAATCCATTTACCCATTATCATAATTTTGATTGAATCAACAAGAAAGAACATAGAAATAGATCAATGCAACCATACACATGAATACCAATATTTTTACAAGGAAAACCCGAAAAGGGAAAACCCACAATATACTATATATAGATACAAAATATATTGGAATCATTGCCAGGACTCACTATCCTTGAAAGGCTCACTACCTGAATACAAAAGATGGCTAACTGTCAAGATGTAAAGATAGTGGCTCATTGTCAAGAGATTGAACTGATAAGATACACCTTCAATGTGCAGGGTTCATTTCCAATGAAGCTTGGAAGATGAAGTACTACCTCACATAGAAATCGCTCAACAACTCTACTTCTATCCACAACTGATAAAGAATTTAGGCTCAGACCTTTTATCCACACACACTTTTCTTATCACTTGCTCTCATTCATTCTTCTCCACTTCAAAAAAACTTATATATATACAGGTATAATCTTAATCATCAATTAGGTCAGCCTAACTAGATGAAAAAAATCAAAACTATCTTTGTCAACACCATAAAACATTTTTTCCATGTACTGCATTGTACCATGTCGACTGACATCCATAAAACATAACGAGTCTCCATAATGTATTGCATATACTAAGTCAGCCAAGACTAGAACACAATTCTCCAAACCAAAAAATTATCCTCAAAGAAAGCACCTTTTGAATCCAAGAACACATTAATTTCCCATCATACCACCAACATAGAGACTGGCAACTAAAGCCACAACATAATAATATTTACCTTAATAAATTGTGGAGTTTTTCCACATAGTATGTCGAGCAAGGAACATAGTAGAATATAGAGTTGAACTCTGTCAAAGATAACTTTCTGCTCACAACCAAAAACATTTCAAGATCCAAGATATATTTTTTTGAATGAGTCATGACAACATGGTTAAGAGATTGTAGTCATATCAGATCTTGCGGTGATTTTTGAACTCAACTACCAACACACTAATCCAACACGAAAGGGCATTTCCAATAGAGAAGACCTTTTGGTAAACCAAGTAGAATTCTCATAGAGTTATCACCATGTTAACATCAATGAAAACATAGGAACAACAAACAATCCATACTTCATGCACATGTTACAAGGCTCCATAATTCTAACATTTTGGTCAACATTGAGGACTTTGAAATCCTCTCTTCTTTAAGTTGTTCTAGCTTAGAATCCTATGGTTAGATAGATATCCATCCAAAAATTTTGACTTTGGGCATGATTTTTTCCTTAAAATTACCTTCCATAGTTTTTGAATATCATTTTAGATTGCTCTTGTATTGAACTCTTGTTGGATTTCCTTGCTAATTTCATAACATTTGACAATTAAATTATTGAAAATTTCCAAAAAATTATACTATGTTCTAATAATGACAAACCTAACAAGGTAAAGTTATAATGACAAAATAGAAATTCCAAACAAAATGGACCCATGCATGTAGATATTTATGGTAAAGGATCTTGATTATTTTCTTGATTTAAGGTTTTTATTTCAATCATATTTGGATCCTTGTAAATAGATGCATATCACTTCTCCATTGACACCATAATTGCACAAATGTGCCCAAAAAATAGACCATTTTCTTTCAAATTGACCTTGGTGTGCAATGGTTATGTCGAAGGGGTGTGGAAGGTCAACCAAGAAAGATTTTGGTCTATTTTTTGCATACATTTTTGTAATAGATGAGTTCAATTTGTAGGACCTCTGAATTAGGAAGATAATCAGGCTCCATTACCAAAAGGATCATGTTATGTTTGTAATAGGGAGAGATAAAGAGGGAGAGGAGAGAGGGATATACGGAAATGGAAGTGTTAGATGCACAAGACAATTGAGAGGGGAGTGAATTAGTTCTACATTAAAACATTTAATCCCTTATTAACTTTCAAACCCTTATCATGCATTAGCAGAATGTAGTCATATGAAACAACACTATAAACACATCCAAACACACAAGAACACTAGATTTACAAGGAAAAATCAATAAGGGAAAAGCCATGGTGAGGATGAGCTCACATATATGAATAGAAACATCAAATACAATTAGGCTCACTGCCTAGAAAAAGAAGAATGGCTCACTACCAAGAAGAAAGTAGAATAGAAGAAGACTATTATAAAGAGATTCACTATCTCAATGCAATAGGATAAATCTACCACTATAACCTTGCACCATCCACAACCTCTAGCTCACTTCCTCTAGTAACTTCAAGCACACTAAAAATGTAAACACCTTCTACTCACTACATATGGAGTCATAGGCATTAAGATTGCACTTATATCACCACACTTAATCAAATTCACATCTTTTTCACTTGAAACCCTTTCCACACAGATCTCCAATAATTCACCTTGCATTTATATAGTCCACAACCTAAAGAATCTCAATTAGGTTTTCCTCAATGAAACATACATGCACCTCAAACATGTAACACCAAAATAGGTTGGCACCAAACACCTCCGCAGTGGAAATAAGTGAAGAAAAACCACACCAATGGTTGTCTAGGACCCAAATCAACATCACCACACTACACAACACATCTACAATCCATGAGGTACCTCTGTAAATAGCGATAGCATGCTAGGTCAGCCAAACCTGAACTAATACTACAAGTGACCACATACATGCTTATCTAGGTCACACGGACCCCACAACA
The DNA here is from genome assembly GCA_007258455.2 of Sequoia sempervirens. Taxonomy (NCBI): domain Eukaryota; kingdom Viridiplantae; phylum Streptophyta; class Pinopsida; order Cupressales; family Cupressaceae; genus Sequoia; species Sequoia sempervirens. The sequence goes on from VDFB02281492.1 coordinate 649,870,457, forward strand.
ACACTTCATAACATCCATGCAATATCTCAAAATATTCCAACATTACCAGAATATTCTACAACTTTACTACAACCATCTAATATAAAGATTTATTTCATTTTATACAATCCGACATACTAGCACAAGCAAACAAATTACTAACCAGCGTTGAAGAAATACCCAACACCTGAAACCTTATGCGAAGGAAGTTACAAAAATTATAATTATGCTCCCAAATACACAAGACAAGAAACCTAACTATGGAGAAATGCTAATAAATCTCATTTCTCCCAGACAACCTTCTACACAAATAGACAAATTTTCAAACAAAACTTTCACTGAAAAATGATCCAAAAACTAGAAATTTGGATATAGAACCTTTGAACACCTTTGATCATCATATCCAAACCACACAAGTATATCTTCAACTATGAATAAATTCATAGAACAACACTTAACACACCCCAGTCACGTTGCATACACTTTTATTCAAATTTTCTCAGAAGAACTTGGAGACCAAGTGAACTTATTGCAATTGCAAAAATCTTATCCATCAAGACATCAATGATGACACTAATGAGAAAACCACAACACCTTATCAAACCACAATACATCCATACTAGCACGAGCACTTGAAAACACCAACCATCTCCACATTGATGGCATCAATGACAACACCAACAACATACTTGAAACAATATCCCCCATTGTCATTGATGGTAACATCAAATCTGAAAGCCATCAATGACAAAAGAAACTAAAAACAACTCTACAACAAGTAGCACTCCCCTTATTGGGGAATCTCTTAACTCTCTCCTTTTACCTTTGCTCTTCAAACTCCATTCTCTCATCACTTTTTCTCCCCCTATCTGAGGAGTTCTTCAACCATTACTCTCTCCTTTGACATTAATTATTTCCTTGTGTATTTTTTTAGTCTTCACTCTCTCCCCCTTTGATATCAATGGAAAAGGGCAACAAAATCACTTTTGACACATCACCCGCATATAATTTTTCTTTTTCTGCTCCCCCCCTTGGCATCTGCATAGATTACTTTAACACCACTTGCAACACTAGCAAGAAAACAATATCTCTCCACAAAACACTTAGGGGCACAAGATATGATCCATATGATTGCACCAAAAAAAAATACCACTACCTACTCCCCCTTAGTCTAGGACCAAGGATGTATCTTGAATGCTCGCCTAGATAGATGTACCAAATTATGCATCTAATTGAAAGGAGGGGAAATGACCCCTAAATTTTTCCATAGATATTCAAAATTATCTTTAGGAAGATCCTTTGTAAAAATATCTACAACTTGATATTTTGTAGGCACATACTCTTGCTTCACCTCATTCTCTATAACTTCCTCTCTTAGAAAGTGATACCAAATATAGATATGTTTTTTTCTTGAATGCATTACTGGGTTCTTTGAAATATTGATAGCACTCATATTATCACATAAGATAGAAATAGGTTTATCATATGATACTTTGAAATCCTTCAAATTTTTTTTCATCCATAGCACATATGTGCAACTTGATGTTGTTGTAATATACTTTGCTTCTGCTATAGATAATGACATTGAATCTTGCTTCTTAATCTAACAAGAAAAAAATATTCTTCCAAGAATGAAAGCACCACCACTTTTATTTCTTTTGTCATCTACACAACCTTCCCAATTTTAATCTATTTATGCACTAAAGGAGAATTGAGTATCCCTAGGATACCATAAACCAAAATTTAGAGTTCCCTTCAATTATCTAACTATCCTCTTTACTATTGAAACATGATATTATCTAGGATTTTCTTGAAATTTTTCCACAATAAAAACTACATGCATGATATCTGGTCTACTAGTAGTTAGATATAGAAATCCACCAATCATTAATATGTACTTTCTCTGATTAGCCTTAGGAGATTAATCATTCTTTCTTAATTTGCAAGTAGTAACCATAGGAGTACACACTGGTTTAGAATCCTCCATTCCAATATTCTTCAACATTTCCTTGACATACTTTGACTGTGAAATAAAAATACCTTTTTCTAATTGACTAATTTGTAATCCAAGGAAGAAATTCATCTCCCCACACATTAACATCTCAAACTCTTTCTACATTTCCTTTGAAAAAATATTTTACATACCTTCATTTGCTCCAAAAATAATGTCACCCACATACACTACCACAATCAAGATTTGTTCTCCCTCAACCTTGAAGTAAAGCTTGATATCTACAGTACCCTTTTTGAATCCTTGTTGCAACAAGTATCTATCCAATCTTGCATACTAAGCTCTAGAAACTTGTTTGATTCCATACAATGTCATTTTCAACCTCTAGACCATATTAGCATCTTCTGATAACTAAAATCCTTTCAATTGTTCAATGTACACCTCTTCTTCTAACTCACCATTCAAGAATGCAAACTTCACATCCATTTGATAAACCTTGAAGACTTTATGTGTAGGAAAAGCCAAAAGCATTCTTTCAGCTTCCATCCTTTCCATCAGAGCAAAATTCTCTTCAAAATCTATTCCTTCAACTTATGAGTAGCCTTTACACACAAGTCTAGCCTTATTTTTGAAAATTTTTCCATCAGAGCATTCTACTTGTTCCTAAAAAACCACTTATTTCCTATCGCATTCATGTTTGCAAGTATTGGGACCAATTCCCAAGTTTAATTCTTCATAATCAGTTAAAAACTCTTCTTCAATAGCCTTGATCCAATTCTCATCTTTGCATGCCTCAATCACTTTTTTAGGTTCCTTCCTTAGTTTCTTTTTCCCTTGTCAATACACCTTTGCTCTTATCTCCAATGATTATGAGGGAAACACTGCCCAAACCCCACACAAACCACAATAACAAATAACAACACAAAAAATGAAAGATAGAAAATAACCCACTTTTAATTATTTTATAAAAATGAAATTACGGAAAAATAAATTACAAGGCTATAGCCTCATGGGCTTAATTCATTACATCCAAATCAACTCTTGAAAATAAAATCTATTATTCAGAGCCACAATCTACACTAATGGAGCCACCTTCTACAACCTCCACTTAACCATTTTATTTTACCTAATAACTGCCCTAGAATGTTTTAGAAAGTGTAAATTTCCCTTTTTCTTTTGGCAACAAAAGTTTTTCCATTTGATTTCTTACCTAGGAAGATATTTTAATGAAATTCACATTTTAGTGGGGCAGCTTCTCTGAGCCATACCTTTTGATTCGATTGTAAGATTTTCTATTATAATATATCGTTGGAAAAGTCTTGAAGATATCTACAATGTCCAAACCATAAAAGATTGTTTTACCCACTTTTAAAGCTTTTTTTGGCGCTTCTAATGTTCTCAAATTTGAATTTGAAGTTGCATTTGAGAAATTTCTTAGGACGAAAACTTTAATATCTCCCAAACTATACATGGTATTGAGACAATTCTTTTTCCACCAAAAATATTTTTTAGTTCTACTCATTGGGGAAAATTCTTAGGTCCATATGAGCCCATTTAGGCCGACTTACTAAAAATAGTAAGTGACCATTTTCCACCTTTTCTAACTTCTAGTTGTCTTACACCCCTTAAGTTCCATCATGGGAATCAAAACAACTAAAGAAAATAAGAAAAAAATATTTTTTGGGTGATGCAAGATTGTCCCTACACGACTAGATGCTCCTGCATTAAACACCTAGGGTAATTTGAAAGTTGGCCCTATCACTTCTTAGGAGTTAGAGGGAAACCAAGATGCTTAACCTCATCCTTAGACAACCATGATGAATCTTCAATAGGCCTTCCTTTCCATTTAACTAAATGTTCTTCATACTTCATGTTTCTTGTACTTCTTCCCACACGGCTATCAAAGATTTATTCTATCTATTCCTTCTCTAAAGTAAGTGTTGGAATTTTCCACAATTCTTTTATCAACCATCCTCTATATCACCTTCATGATACTATATGAAATCAACAATGTTGAACACATGAGAAATGTTTATTCTACTAGAAAACTTTACCTCATAAGCATTTCTCGGATCATGCTTCTTCAAGATCTTGCATGGTCCAAATTTCTTCATCTTTAACTTGTATGTACCAACTAAAAACCTCTCCTTTCACAAATGAACCATGACTTCATCTCCTACCTAGAACTCCTTATACCTCCTTTTCTAATCTTCCTTAGCCTTATATTTTTAGATCATCTTATTGATATGTTTCTTCACCTCTTCATGCAAATCCTTTAGGTGTTTAGTAAAATATTCAGCCTCAAAACTACTCTTCTCCCCTTATCCATCTGAAGTCCTTAGTTCAAAAGAAGTTTTTGGACTACTCCCATTCATAATCTAGAATGGTGATTTACTAGTGCTCCTATTGATAAAATTGTTATAAGAAAATTTTTCCTTTGGTAAAATTAAATCCCATCCCTTGGGTTTGTCTCCTACTAAACATGTCAATAGGTTACCCAAACTCCTATTCACCACCTTTTTTTGTCCATCTATCTACAGATGGTGTACATAACTAAACTTCAAAATTTTCTTCAACTTCTTCCATAATGTCCTCCAAAAATAACAAACAAATTTGGCATATCTATCTAAAATTGTACTCTTCAGTAGACCATGTAGTCTCACCACCTCTATAAAAAACAACTTCACAGTATGAACAACATTGAACTAGTCTTATGACAAGAAATGAAATGTTCCATCTTTGAAAATCTATCCACCACCACAAATATGGAATCATTCCCTCTCTGTGTCCTTGGAAAGACAAGAACAAAATACATGCTAATGTCCTCCTATGGCCTCTCATGTATAGGTAATGGTTGATATAATCATGTATTCTAACTTATTCCTTTTTCTATCTGACATACTCTAGAACCTCTTACAAACTTCCTCACATCTTGTTGTAACTATGGCCAACAATAATTCCCACTAACAAGAGCAATGGCCTTATCTGGACCAAAATTTCTAGCCAATCCTCCACTATTCTTCTCCTAGATTAGATTCTCTCTCATAGAACTCCTTGGAATGCACAATTGGCTCCCTCTAAATAACATCCCATCTTGGATTAGGAAATACAATCATTTTGTCCTATCCAATGTAACAAGTTCTAAACAAGCCTTCCAAGCCTCTAGAAATTATGGATCTTCAGGATATAAACTCTTGAGTTCATTGAACCCAACAACCTCTATATTCATCTCTATCAATAAATTTTTTCTTCTACTTAAGGCATTTGCAACTCGGTTTGACCTTCCACTCCTATGCTTAAAAAAAAAAAGTATAAATCTTTGAAAACTTGACCTATTTTAAATGCCTTTGATTTAACTTTCCTTGACTATTAAGATACTCCAAATCCCTGTGATCAATATATAAAAAAAATTCTTTTGGCAACAAATAGTGTCTCCATTTCTTCAAAGATTGAACTATAGCATACAAATCTTGATCATAGACATAATATTTCTTCTTAGCATCATTGAAATTCTCACTAAAATAGGCAACAAGCTTACCTTCTTGACTCAAAATAGCTCCTATGGTAGTGCCACTAGCATCACAATCTACCTTAAAGACCTTATTGAAATATGAAAGTTCCAAAATGGGTTTCTCTGTGACTTTCTTCTTCAACATATCAAAAATATTTATTTAGACCCCTACAATTCATTTAAAATCCTTTCTATCCTCTCTCATTACTTTAGTTAGAGGTACACAAATACTACTAAAATTCTTCATAAAATTTCTCTAAAAACTTGCTAGACCATGAAATGAGCTTACCTCTATAACACTGCTCGGGGTAGGCCATTCAATGATAGCTCTCACCTTCTCTAGATCTATTTTAAGAACCTCTACGAAGAAAAAAAATCCCAGATACACCAACTCTCTCTTCACAAAACAACATTTCTTCAAATTGATCAACAATTTCTCCTCTCAACCTCTCAAAAACTTTTTTGATATGCATCAAATGCTCCTCCAATGTCTTACTAAAAACGTCATCCAAATAAAAATGAAAAATTTACCCAAAAAATATTTCAATACCTCATTCATTAGTTGCATGAATGTGTTCGGTGTATTGGTTAGCACAAAAAGGCATGACTAACAACTCGTACAAACCCTCTTTGACATTGAATGTCTTCTTCCATTCATCTCCTTCTCTAATCTGTATTTGTTGATAATCACTCTTCAAATCTATCTTCATGAAGTACTCAAATCCACTCAAACAATCCATGATGCCATCCATCCTTGGAAAGGGGAATCTATACTTGATTGTGATCTTGTTGATGGCTCGAGAGTCTGTACACATCCTCCATTCTCCATCCTTCTTTAGTGCTAGTATTTTAGGCACCACACATGGGTTCAAACTCTCTTGAATCAATCCCTTCTGCAAAAACTCTTGCACTTGTCTATTCAATTGTTTATTCTCTACTAGAATCATTTGATGGGCTACCTTATTTGGAAAACTAGATCCAATAATTAGGTCCATCTGATAACTAATATTTCTTACTAGAGGAAAACCCTTAGGTACATTATCAAATAAAATATCTTGAAACTCATCCAATAAATGTGAAACCTCTATGGGTATCTCTTTATCATCTTCTCTATCAACTCTAAGAGTAAAAGCATAACATATATGTTCATGCTCCATAGCTTATTAAAAATTTCTTCCATCAACCAAATAGATCCTAGCATTACTGCATACCTTTTCCTCTTCCCCTTTCAAGGGCTTCAACTTATGACAAACTCCATCCTTTGTCAAAGAATAGGTTTCAACATGTCCATCATGTATTACTTGCTGATCAAACTACCATGGTATCCCTATTAATATATGAAAAAAATTCATAGTCATAATAACACACAATACCTCATCATGATAATGTTCAATCTTGAACTTTACCAAGCATTATTCATTTACCAAAGCTTTATGGTCCTTCTATAACCAAGAAATACAGTATGGATTCAGATGCCTTCTTCTCTCCAATCGAAACTTACTAACCATCTCTTCTAAAACAAGGTTATCAGTACTCCTCCATCAATAATAACATTGAAAAATTTACCTTCACACTTACATCTAGTATGAAACATATTCTTCCTTTGAGTTGGTTCTTTCTCCTCATTTTGCAAGGCTCTTTTGGCAACAAGAACCTCTCTTCTTTTTGCATCCTTAGAATGTGAAGACTCACCATCTTCATCTACATGTGCAACTCATGAATTACCCCCAATTCTTCTATTTTTCCTTGTTGATCACACTCATAGGCTTTATGTCCTTCTCTGTACTAGAAACAGGTTCCATAAAAGCCTCCTCTTCCTGGTCCTTGTCTAGATCTTCCTCTTCCTCTTTGGTCTCCATTATTTTGATCACAAGGACAGTAGGTGTTATTTCCTTTTTGGTTCTGGTTGCTACTAGATCCTTCACCCTTCTTTTGATCTTCATTTTGACCTTCATATGACCATCCACTAGTCTTTCAACCACAACCCCCACCTCTTTGCTTGCTTTCAAATCTTCTATTCAACTTTTCTTCTACCTTCAAAGCAAATTGATATGCATCTTCAATAGTATACATTCTTACTAGACCCAACTCTTCTTGAATACTTAGCTTCAGCCCATTTATGCAATGAGAAACTTTTTCCTTTTTGGCCTCATAATGGACTGTTCTAATCAGGAAATGATAAAATTCTTTTGTGTACTTTACATATTTTCCTACTTGTTTCAACCCTTTTATCTTCTTCAACAAATCTAGCTCATAGTTCACATGAATGAACTGTCTTCTTAATTTATCTACCATTTGGTCCCATCTGGTTATTTTATCTTTTCCTCTTCGATTTATTTCTAGTTGTACCTCTTTCTACCAAATATTCGCATGACCCTTTAGCTTGGTCTTTGAAAATTTGACCATCTTATGATCTTCCACCTCCTCATACTCAAAGTAATCCTCCATATCATTGATCCAATCAATCAACTCTTTTGGGTTAAGATTTTTAGAAAATGTAGAAACATCAATCTTTGGCCTTTTTCCAATCTTGGAGATACCCTTAAATAATTTGACTTACTTAGGATCTATTACATCTTGTTCTTATTAGAAATGTTCTTCATTCATAGTTTCATCTTCAATTTAATCTCCCCTTCTTGGTTCAAACCCTTGATGCAACTCCTCCTACAATGCTTGAACTTGTCTCTATAGGCATCTAAAACCCACTTGTAAACAACATTTCTTCCACCACCATAATTTCTTCATGAAGGTATTCCGATCACTTTTCTCAGAAACCCACAACCACAAGTCTTGGTGAAAATTGCCTCATGTTCAGTGATCTATTTACACACTAAAGAAATCTCTCTCTAATACCACTTGATGAGGGAAACAACTCCCAAACCCAACACAATAACACAATAACAAATAACAACATAGAAAATGTAAGATAGAAAACAACCCACTTTCAATTATTTTTCAAAAATGAAATTACAGATTTAGAAATTACAGGGCTACAACCTTATGGGCTTGATTCATCACATCCAAATCAACTCTAAAAAATAAAATCTATTATTCAAAGCCACAATCTACACTAATGGATCCACCTTCTACAACCTCCAATTAACCCTTTTATTTTACCCAGCAACCACCCTAGAATGTTATAGAAAGTGTAACTTTCCCTTTTTTCTTGGCACCAAAAGTCCCACTATTTTATTTCTTTCCTAAGAGGATACTTTAATGAAATTCACTTTTTAGTGGGGTAGCTTCTTGGGGCCATAACTATTGATTCGGGTGTCTAAGTTTCTATTAAAATATGTTGTTGGGAAGCTCTCAAAGAGATCTACAATGTTGAAGCTATCAAAGATCGTTTTTCCCACTTTTCAAACTTTTTTTGAGCTTCTAAGGTTTTCAAATTTGAATTTGAAGTTGCATTAGAGAATTTTATTGAGAAAAAAAAATTAATATCTCCCAAACCATACAGGGTATTGAGACAATTCTTCCACTGCTAAAAATATTTTAGAGTTATGCTCCTTGGGGTAAATTGTCAAGTTCATATGAGCCCATTGAGGCCAACTTTCATAAAATAGTAAGTGATTATTTTCCACCTTTTCGTACTTCTGACTATCTTACACCCCTTAAGTGCTATCATGGGACTCAAAACAACTAAAGAAAATGAGGAAAAACATTTTTTGGGTGATGCAAGATTTCCCCTACACCACTAGATGCTCTTGCATCAAATGATCTCATGTTTAGAATGGTTCTTTTGCACATACCTAAGAGTCTCTAAGATACTTTCCAAACCTTATTCCTCTTCAAATTTCATCTCTTTTTCTTTCTCTTAATCATTTTCTTCTTCACTGCAAGGGGATTCATCAAATTCATATCCTTTTATCAATACATAACTCTGATGTAGTTCATCTACTTTGACACTTACACATTCAACAATATTTTCCAACCTTTTATTATAGCACCAGTATCCTTTGCTTCTTGTAGAGTATCCAAGGAAGATTCCTTCATTAGATCTTGCATCAAAATTTCCTAAGTTTTCTTCATTGCTTCTAATATAGAATTTACTTCCAAATACTCTAAAGTATTTAATAGTAGGAGGTTTTCCATACTATAAATTATAGGGATTCTTTGAACTATTTACTCTTGCTTGACCTCTATTAAGAATATAGACTACAGTAAGAATTTCTTCTCTAATAGACATCCAATAAACTTGTTTCCTTCACCATAGTCCTAGGTACTTCTTGAACTATTTTATTCTACCTCTCCACAACTTTGTTCTACTAAGGAGTTCTAGGAGCTAACAAATGTCTCTTAATCCCATGATCTTCACAAAAATTGTTAAACTCATTGGAGGTGAACTCATCACCTCTTCCAAACCTCAAGCACTTGATTTTCACATTCATTTCATTCTCAACCATAGACTTAAACACTTTAAATTTATCTAGAGCTCTTGATATTTATTGAAGAAATGCCACCCAAGTCATTCTAGAATAATCATCAATCAATAATAGAGAATACTTTTCACCATCTGAGCTTCTTATTCTAGTAGGTCAACATAGGTCTATATGTACCAACTCCAAAGGACTTGTGGTAGAATATTCTTTCTTCTTGAACCTCTTCTTTGTTTTCTTTCCAAACTAACATTCCTTGCACATTGCATTGATAGGATTTGTAATCTTTGGAAAATCTCTTATAGCATTAGTATAGCTAATATTTGCTAGGCCATCAAAATTGATGTGACCCATTCTTCTATTCCATAGCCAAATTTCATTAATTTGAGACATAAAGCATTTAACACCACTACCTTTGAGTTGACAAACATTACCTTCTATCCTTGTCCTTAAATTGTCAGATCTTCCTTTTTTGATTTCACAACCATCATCTTGAAACTCAAGATTATATCCTCTACTACACATTTTTCCTATACGAAGAAGATTATGTCAAATACCCTTGACATAGAGAACATCCTCTATTTTATGATGTATAGGAGTGAATTTTCACCCCTCTTAAAAATTATCCTTTTACATCCCTCCACCTTAGAAAATAAAACCTGATCATGAAATTCCACATCATCCATCTACATTGAATCCACTTGGAACTTGTCTTTTATGCCAATGGGAGAATTTTTGTTGGGGACGCGAGCACGATGTGTAGATTTTTTCATAGTGCACTATTGTCCTTGATAGATTCCTACCTCTAGACTTCTTAGGGACAACACATTCTCCATTGGTCATGAAGCATAGTTCCTTTGTGTTGACCAGTCGGCCTGAAAATGGCTCTTTTTTTTGGAAAATCAAGGATAGAGAACTAAGAGGGGGGGTGAATTAGTTGCCATAGAATATTTAAACTTTTCAAACTTAACTTAATCTTAGATCCAATGAATGAATAATAAACCATAAACAATCAACACATCAGGAACATAGAGAACACCAATATTTTTTACGTGGAAACCACATTAGGGGAAAAACCACTATGGATGTTAGTCCACAATATTATACCCTGTTAAAAGTATAATGAAAGATAATGGGAATGCACATGCATTTAGGTACACTGCTTAGAGCTCACTACTCAAATACAAGAGTGATCACTTCCCAAGAATGCATAGTAATTTGGATTAGATCCACAAGATGTGAACTAAGAAAACAACTTCTACACAATCCTGAATATAATTCCAGTTAAGCACATAAAACCTTCTCCACACTTCGCTCAACCTTCTCACTCTACTCTACAATTGAATGAATACATCAATATTCATACACTTTTTGTTCTCTATATTGTCTTCTCTTTCACACACACTCACACTTCATTCACACAACCACTCTTATATATCCACAACATGAAATACATCAACTACTTAGTTGAAAAACAATATAGAACATATTTACAATGTCATCCCAAATTTTCAATGTGGATCAAACACCATTGGATAATATTATGATGCAACCTAAAAAAATATCTTCAAGCATGCCAAACATTCAAATTTAAATCTTCAAACATTTGCAACACGTTACAACCATCATGTCGGCCAAGAACATGAAAAGCTAATCATACCGAGAAAAATATTTGACCACGGGAACACCAATCAATGTTGACATACAACAAGGATAGAGAATGATCTAGAAGCATCCAAAAACAATAAGAACTAATAGAGAATCATCAGCAACAATAAAAATTACTAGAATCACATAAACTTCAATTAGGAACACTAACATAACCCACATAAATACTGTTAGAACACAACAATTCATAGCACAATCAAATCTTGACATAGACCTCTGAAAATTCTAGTATATGATCTAGACACTCTGAGCAATAAACCCTTGAGTGCAAGACAACTTATCTTCAACGTACAAAACAAAATATCTTCATGACCTTCATTGTTCCATAGGTAGTCTGCAACTCTTCCTTTAACAATTTTCTCAATATCCTCAACATATACCACCTTTAATAAAATAATTCTACTAGTGTTGACATCAACCACATATCAACAACAAGACCACAACATCCAACATCTTTCCCTCCTAATATCCATTCAGATGTATATTTTTCACATACATTCCTTCTTCATCACAATTTTAGACATTCACTTGATCTCTCTTGCATCCTTTTTGCATCTCTTGAGAAATACTCAGTAGCTTGTTTCTCCATCAAATTTACTAAGAAACATGTTGTGCTACCATATAAGCTATGATTTTGGTGTCTTGCGAGACCTCCTTCATCACTGCTGCAACCATGTCAACTTTTTCAAGATTGTATTCTTGCATTCTCCCTTCATTGGTATTGAGTTCCTTTGGGTGGAGGTGGTATTGCTTCAATATCCTTCTTTTTTTTTGGTTTTATAGAGTAGCATTATGTCTTTCGTAGTGTTCATACTCTTTCTTTCTATTTCCTTCACTAGTAGAATTTGGGAAATAAATGACTAGGTGACTAAAACTTTTAGTCACAACAACTAAAAATGACTAAATTGTACTCATTTTTTCCAACTCAGCTATAAATGAGTAAATGGATGAATAATTTGGTCATTGACTAAAAAAATATTTAGTCAAAAAAAAAAAGACTAAATAGGTAGTCATCAAATCTAAATTAGACAAAGTTTGAAAAACAATTTGGCCAATTATTCACACAATGTATTCATCTGCGTGATGTATTCATATGTGTGATGTATTGGCATGATTATTCACTTTCATTATAGATTCATTCATCTCACTTTACCCCATTTCATTTGTTAGCCTGACATGAATCATTTTTCTCAATTATAATAGCTACTTGCATGGGAAATAAGGGTTCAGAGAGGACCTAGAGACTTCTGAAAAGCTGGGCAAGGGAAAGGAATTCATAGTTTATTGTAACAAATTTAAATTCCTTGAGGTCCTCTATAGTGAAATCAATTTGGGGATGCCCTCTGCAACGAATTCAAATGTAATTTTAAACCCTCATTACAATAAATACAAATTTGAAATTCTCATTACAATCTACTACTCTTAATAATATTCTACTACTCTTAATAATGTTATTTTACAATCTTTCCATTGTCCTCCTTCATAATTTGGGTGTCAGTGCCAAAATATAATTTCCTCAAACAATTTTGATACATTTTCACTACAAGCACAAATTGTCCTTGTGCAAAGAAAACATGTCCTAGACTTACCCACAGATCAAGCATCTAAAAAAAGATGTTTCCTGTAGTAGCTTCTTGTACCTATGTAAATATTTCATTTGTAATAACAAATTGACCCCTTTTATCTAGCACAGTGGCTGCCCCATTTGTAGCATTAACATTTCTTGGTCTCTTTGCCAAAACTTTATAATGGTTGCCCCATTTGTAGCATAAATTTTTTTACTACAAGCACAAAATTTCCTTGTGCAAAGTAAACATGTGTTAGATTTATCCACACATCAAGAATTTGAACAAATATGTTTCCTACAACAGCTTCTTGTACCTGTGTAAAAATTTCTTTTGCAATATCAAATTGAGCCCTTTTAGCTAGCATGATGGTTGCCTCATTTGCATCATAAACATTTCTTGGTCTCTGTTCCAACACTTAAGTGGCCCCTTTTATGACATTAAGATCCTCTTGAGTTATTATTATACTCCTATTTTCCAAGAGAAAAATCCCCAAGGCCCATGGGAAATGAACAATGAGCATTTGAGTTTCAACTTGGTTTCATTTTGAAAAGGGGACATTACATTGTACAAGATTTGTTTAACAAAATAATTTAATCCACCTATTTGGGACTGTAAAATAAAAATAGATGAATTAATCAATTTTTAATTATAGGTTATTTTAATTTAGAATATGATAGAAAGATAAATCATAATACATTGAAAGACACATAAAATGTTCTAAAATAAAGACTAAAATAGGTTGCCCATGAAAAATAAGAAAGAGGAAAAATGAAAAGATAAAAATGAAAAGATAACATATAGATGATTCATTTGAGGTTTTTGATAAGATCTCATTTAAATATGTCAAATGGATTTGGAAGGGACAAAGCATATTTGATTGACTAAAATTTTGAGGTAGCTTATCCATCATCATTGTATGCATCATCTTCTCTTGGAATCTATTTCTACAATGCACCAATCCTAGAATTGATTGAGCATGCACTTAAGGTGGATAAAAACTCATCAAATGCTTTATGTATGCTTGGCAACATGTAATTGAAAATAGATGATTGGATTAAAGGAAAATAAATAATTAATGTAGCATGCCAACTTGTCTTGGTTGATGAAGCAAAACAAAAAGCTAATGAAGAACAAAGGATTTAGATGGAAAGGAGAAAGGAAGAGGAAGAACTTCGACGGGTGATACAACAAGAGGAGCAATTTGAAATTGTGAAGGAATTATGGAAGAGTAAGCGTAAGGACAAGGATGATGATGATAATGAGGCTAGTCAGTATGAGAATAAATAAAAGAAGGAAAAGAAGAAAAATAATAAGGATAAGGACCACAAGGCTTAAGATTCTTATATGGAGGAACCTAATGTTTCCATTGAAGATGAGGAAAATTATATGAGTGATAAGGCACAAGATGATGTAGAAAATTCCCAAGAACTTCTTGTAGATATAGGTCTAGAAGACTTTGATGATGGAGGGACAAATTCTCTAGTTTCAACAAAATCATGAAGGAGACATGCATACTCTAATTCTGAAGATGATGAACCATTGTAGAAGTAGATTATGAGAGAAGATGATTCATATGATGATGGCGTCTAGCCTTCTTGAGCTTTAACTGATAGGGAGGTTGGATGAAACAATCACAGTTTCATGCTCTAAGTCTTGTTGGAAGACTTCTAAGGTGTCTCTCTATTCCACTTCAACCTATAGGACCAATATTTACTTAGAATCCCCTGGTTTTTCATTTCCAACCCAAACTACCAACATGATTCTTCCTACCAAGTCTCCCCTTGGTACAAACTTGCAACTCTACACTTAGCCCTTAATCCACTCTAAAGGCTACGAAACCTCCAAATTTTGAATTTAGCTTTGCAGGGGTGTGGAGGTGTTTCTATTCACTTTAATCCATCCAGTTTTGATTCTTGAGGGTCCACCTGACTTCATTTATTGGTTGCTTCCACCAAACCCTCATTTAGGTCTTTAAAGGCTACTAGCCCTAGGAGCCCCAATTAGGCCTCCTTCTCTAAGAAAATAGGTTAGTTCTCCAAAATTTTCCAAAGAACTCCCAATATTTTCTTGGGATTACTGGTTCATATGCACACCTCTCAAATATTTTTGAGATCTTAAGTCTCCACTGTCCATACAGTACCCTAACTTGAAAATGGGTAAAATTAGGTCTTTCAAGCCCTTTCCTGGCTGCTTTGAAACTACTAAACTTTCCTCACATTAGATGGATTGATGGAGCTTCCTCCTCTATGCTATGCATTGGTAATAAAATCATCTATCTTCTACAAGAAATGATTTGTCAAAAAGTTGACACCCCTGCAATTTTAGTGCCCTACACTGAGGTCTTCCCTAGCTGGACTCTTCCTTGGCTCGCCTAGGGCAAGACTTTTCCAACAGATCCTGTGCTTTCAAAGAAACTAAACCCTACTATATTTACAACCATGGAGTCTAGTCACTATTCCCAAAGGGCCGTACAATTTTTATGGTGGGAAAGTGAAATAATACCCCATTCTTTGCAAACTATTTAGTTCAGACCAGCAACAATGAAGAAACAAAACTATTTACAATTAAAGCTGAAAAATGAATTAGAAACCTATCTAAATGCCACACAAAGCTTGAATAAACACTACTCTACATGCTACATATATTTTGGTGCTATGATCAATCCATTAAAGTGATACTACAATGCAAAAATTAGAAAATTCTCACAAAACACGGTTGTTTCTTCTTGAATTCAAAACTTCAACAATTTCAAATGCTTCCAACCCTACTCCAATGCTGAGGCAAAGCATAAATAGGGTCACCTAAATCAGTTATCACTCTCATGGGCTCTCTTGGCAGCTTGAAACTCTAATTGAGCATTATTTGCAAAAATTGAAAAACAACACCTAAAATCCTAAAAGGTCAAAACCTTATTTGAGCAAAAACCTAAAGACTTATCCATTGGTCAATTTGACCTTCATCAGTTGAAAACCCAACCAAAGATACCATTAAGGCTTACATCCAAATGAACAAAATTTGCTTGCTATGTTGTCCTAGACAAGACTATCCTAAACAACCTATGAGATAACCTTTGGGTGCTCCTGCACCATTAACCAAACCTAGCTCCTCTTTTTCAAGAGAAAAATCCCCAAGGCCCATAGGAAATAAATGATGAGAATTTGAGTTTCAACATATTCCAATAGAAGATGATGCATACAATGACGATGGATAGGCTATCTCAAGATTTTAGTCAATCAAATATGCTTTTTCCCTTCCAAATCCATATGACAGTTAAATGAGATCTTATCAAAAACCTCAAATGAATCATTTGTATTTTATATTTTCATTTTTTTTCTTTCTATAGTTAAATGAGATCTTATCAAAAAACTCAAATGAATCATTTGTATTTTATATTTTCATTTTTTTTCTTTCTTGTTTTTTATGGGTAACCTATTTTAGTCTCTTGAAACTCAAATGCTCATCATTCATTTCCCCTGGGCCTTGAGGATTTTTGTTTTGGAAAATAGGAGCTAGGCTTGGTTAAAGCTCAAGAAGCCTAGAAATCATCATTATATGGATCATCTTCTCTCAGACTCTATTTCTGTAATGGTTCATCATCTTTAGAATTAGAGTATGCATGTCTCCTTCATGATTTTGTTGAAACTGGAGAATTTTTCTCGCTATCATCAGAGTCTTCTAGACCTATAGCTGCAAGAAGATCTTGGGAATTTTCTACATAATCTTGTGCCTTATCTCTCATATAATTTTCCTCATCTTCCATGGAAATATCACGTTCCTCAATATAAGAATCATAAGCCTTGTGGTCCTTATCCTTCTTTTTCTTCTTTTCCTTCTTTTGTTTCTTCTCAGACTAACCAACCTTGGCATCATCATCATCCTTGTCATTACAGTTACTCTTTCATTATTCCTTCACATGTTCAAATTTATCCTCTTGTTGCAACACCTACCAAAGTTATTCCTCTTTCTTTCTCCTTTGCATCTAAATCCTTCATTATTCATCAACTTTTCCTTTTGATTCATTAGCCAAGACAAGTTGGTGTGCTACTTTAATTGTTTCTTTTTCTTTAAGCCAGTAATCTACTTTTAGTTCCATGTTTCCAAGTATACATAAAGAATTTGATGAGTTTTAATCCACCTTAAGTGCATCCCTAATAAATTCTACGCTTAGTTGGATCTCATTCTAAGCTTGAGGAATGGCTGCAAGATGTAGATATGCATCCATATAATCAACAAACTTGAACAATTTTGGATTGTATAAAATATTTTCCTTTTTAGTATCATGTAGCTATTCAAAAAACCTAACAAGATTAAATAGTGTTGTGACTTTATCCCATGATAACTCAAGTGAAACACCACCTTCTTCAAGTTGATGGAAGAATTCGATATGCTTAAAGTGCACAAAAAAAACTACATAATTGGAACTAGGGATTTTATTTATGAATTCAACCCAAATGCCATTTCCTAATGCTTCATTAAAAGTTTGTTGAGTAAACTGTAGTTCATCATGATCAAAATGAAGAACCCCACTATTGTTTAATGATTCAATGGGTACTTCTTCTCTACTCTTCTTTAGAAGAGACTTTGTTGTCTTAAGAGAATATAAGGTTGCACTACGGTCTATTGATATTAATAAATCACCTATCTTGATAAATGCATGGGCATCATGTGGATCTATGCAAGTTTCATTTCTTAAAATTTCCAAAGACTTCTCTACCTACCCTTCCTGAGCATATATATGGGATACAAATTTTAATCTCTAACACTTCTCAGGGAGGACCTCTAGAACCTTTTCAAAATTTGAGAGAGAACTCTTAAGATCTCCCAAATTAAATTGAACCTGTCCATAAAATCTTGTGGCCTCTGGCTTTCCTTGACTAATGTCATGTAGTAGTAGCTAGTGGTGTCATCAATACTGAATTTGACACCATTTTCTGATGGATGTTCATCAATCGTTTGAAAAATCTTTGTCAGAAAAGTGACAAAATGACAAAAACATTTTCACCGCTATTTTTTCTTTCAAAGGCTGATTACGAATGAAACGTTGAAATAATGGCGTAGATTCATCGGTCGTCAACATCATAAAATGAATTTGATGTTCATTAGAATATCAATGAAAACTTTGTGTATCCACTGATGAATTACACCAGAAGTCATCACCATTTCGATGAAATGGGCAAGGAGTAGCATCAAAACAACACTACAAGTTCATTGCCATTTTGATGAAATGGGAAAGGAGTAGCGTCAAAATAACACCAGAAGTTCATCACCATTTTGAAAAAATGGGGAAGGAGTAGTGTCAAAACAACACTAGAAGTTCATCACCATTTTGATGAAATGGGCAAGGAGTAGCGTTGAATCAACACTAGAAGTTCATCGCCATTTCGATGAAATGGGGAAGGAGTAGCGTAGAAACAACACCAGAAGTTCATCGCCATTTTGACGAAATGGGAAAGGAGTAGCATCGAAACAACACCAAAAGTTCAAAAAAATTATGATGAAATGGGCAAGGAGTTATGACTAGGCCTTTGTCACAACTATAGCAACTTCATCGGACCTTTTCAGTGATTTTTTGGTGGTTTTCATTGAAATTGCGACGAAACAATGCAATTTTTTTTTTAAATATTCTTTGAAATGTACCATCATGGAGACTGATGACTGATCATACATATAGATTGCAAGATGCATAGATGCATATTAAAATCATTACACTTGAGATGATTGATCATACATATAGATTGCAAGATGCATAGATAAAGCATTACACTTGAGAACAACCAAGGGCTAACAAGGGAAGGAGTTAAGAAACGCCTGGATTGAAGAGAAAATGTGTATTGAAAATGTTGAGCAGTGTCAAGAGAACAAAGCTTGTAGAACATATTCTTGACCTAATCAAGCTCTTGAACAACTTAAACAAAATTAAAAAACTAACACATACAAGAGACATGTAATAAACTTCCAATATTTGCTATCTTTTTCATTAATGCAGAGGTAGGTAAAGGAGAAATAATTATAATTGTAACATTATTCATAGTCCAGTAAAATATGTTCATAATTTGTGTTCAATGGACCTCATTTTTATCATTATACTGCCCATCTAATACCATATTTTAATCTAGGGTTCAACTATCTTAGATCTAAAGCACCTTCAATTAACCATTTAAAGTACTATAAAATAAGGTAAGACTTTTAATTGAGAAAGATTGGGTACACTTGTAGGATTAAAGTTCTCACAATCATTAGGATTTATTGGCACATAGACACAACTTGCAACATATGAAGTAATGGATGAATACAAGTTAGTGAAATGGTCCTTCATATGTGAGTGGTTTGCAAATTGATTGGTAGAAAATAAGGTTACAAAGAGATCTACATGAAAAATTATGAGGACAATCTACTGCAATCATCAAAATAGATGAAAAGTACAAAGGAAAGAGTCGAGCTACATCTCTAGAGCCTAAAAAAAACACATGCAAGAAACATGAAAAAAAGAACAAACCAGTTTTTGGATGAATACAAAATGGTGCTTTCAGCAAGTGATTCATATGCTTTCACACCTGACACATGACATTAAGAAGATTTTATTCTTCCTCTGTGAAATTAACTACTTACAGAATAAACCCATAAACCAATATTATATACCTCCATGTCTAGCTGAGGGTATGTATAAGAGAATAAAATTTCTTCAATGCAATGCTGAAAAATATCAATGTGTGTGTAGGTTTGTATTACTCAAAATATCATTTCACTGCCTAAGGAAAAATACCAAAGTGATGTTTTAAATTTCAATCTTCACATAGGCTCCCTTATTGCTACTCATGCATATACAAGCATTATTTGAGCTCTAAAATATTCAAATATTAAGGCTTTAATTAGCTATAAGATGGAAAGTTGTTGTTTAGATATAATCCATCATCTTTTACATATCTTTATTCAATCCTAGTGCTTCATATAAATTTGTGTAAATGAGACAAAAATGTGAATATTTTATGATAAAGAAAATTATTAAAAGGAGGGGGGAGAGAGAAAATGGTAGGGGGCAAGAGAATGCTTGAATGTATAACATAACATTTTGATCATTATAACAATGAAACTGATCTTAAGTTTGAAGCATTCATATCATTTACAACATTTATGATCAAGAATGAATGTAAGTAGAGAAACTTTTGCATACCTATAGATGGTACAAAATTTCATGGTTAAGTCAAAACCTCCCATCAACAAAAAGATCCAAATATCTGTATATCTATCTCAATCGAGCCTCTAAACCCTTTAGAGCTGTCAATTTTTCCACTAACCTGTTATGCACAAAAGTCAAATTTTAGAGTTATGCCACCACTAAAAACAAAAGAAACGGAGTTTTGAATACAAATACACACACAACACAATGTGGTATTCACACAAATCCATACAAACAAACTAAACTCAAAACATTGGAATGGAAACAACTTCAAATTATGATGCAGAGCATGGATTCAGGGTATAAAGAATCATTTTTCTACCACCATAGTAAAAAGTTAGCAATTTATTTCATCTTTGCATATTGGTTTGATGCTTCAAACGATGCATTTCTTATATTGAAAATTGCATTACCTTATTGAAATTCTCTTTGTTTTGAGAATAGTTTAATATTCTCTACTTAACAGGGCCAACCACGTGACAGTGGAAGCTCATTTGGCCCCTCCCCCCCTCACATCACTCTCAATTCCCCATACCCAATCATATAACATTAATCATTCATTCATCCATTAATAATGTATAATATTCATTCATTCATCCATTAATAATATATAACATTCATTCATTAACATATAACATTCATTAATTAACATATTCACATTCATTCATTAACATATAATATTCATTCTTTCAGTTTTTACATATTATCAAAAATATGGTTGTCATGATATGATTACAATCACTTTTTTCTTTTTCTTTTTTAAAGCTACATAAATCTAAAGTGGAGTATCATTTTCTAAATCAATATATGTCCCCCCTTTAGTTGTTTTTCCCTCTACTTGTGATCATCTTAATGTACACCTAGTCATTTGCTCATGACATGGACGCCACTGAAAGGGGTGTCTGCTGCAATAAGAAGAAATGTTAAACTGATATGTTTTATTATTATTGTTACAAGTATTTCATTAATTAAAAGAACATTAGAGTGGTTCTCTTTACCTGATGGGCCCATATCATGTTCCTGAACTTTTGTTATAGACTCATGCTCAACATGGCAAACACCCTCTAAATCCTAATCTATAGTTGAAACATGAAAGGTTACATTAATTAATGCACCAATTGAAATTAAATATGTTTAAGAAAACATGAGAGTGGTCCTCTTTACCTGATGGGGCCACATCATGTTCTTGATCTTCTCTAGCCTGATCATGATCAACATGTTGATCACGCTCTACATGCTGTAAAGTTGAAACACGAAAGGTTACATTAATTAATACACTAATTGCAATTAAATATGTTTAAAAGAACTTTAGAGTGGTCCTCTTTACCTGATGGGGCCACATCATGTTACTGATCTTCTCTAGCCTGATCATGCTCAACATGTTGATCATGCTCTACATGCTCTAAAGTACCGGGATGCACACCATGACCTTCATCTACACATTGTGCTCCACCATCACCAGGCTGCATTCTAATGTCATGTGTAGTATTATCATTACTTGAACGTTTAATACAAATAGGCATGTAATTACTTTATGGTGGAAATTAATATTGAATAGATTGCACAAGTATTCAATTTTAAATAAACTTTATTGAGTTTATTTACCTGCGTGTCAGATGTAGTGGAAGGTTGTGTTTGCCCAGTCAAGACTCTTAGGCATTAAGCCACGGCTCCATAGCCTTGCTAGATGAAAATCTTCATGTCCTCTTCTATGGGAACTCTATTGAATTTAGAGCCCTACATTTTTTCATAAGATCACGAATTTTGCTTCTATGGTGTGATAAAACCAAAAAAAAAATCAATTTATTATTTGGATACTATATTTCATTTATTGATACTTACAATTCGTGTGGCTAATTTCATATAACCACCAAAGCCAAGTTTGTGCTACCCATGTTTTTCTAGTATTTCCTTTGTTTCCTTCGATGTGTCCGACAGCCTATGAAAAGTTTGAAATATGTTAGATTATGTAAAAAGAAAGAGTAATCAGTATATAATTACATTGTTGATAGTATCACATACCTTCCTTGGCCTGGTGGTGTCTTTCTTTTTTTCTTTTTAGCCTTCTCCTTTCCATCTGACACTAGGTCCTTCCACTCCCTCTCCAGAACCATGGGAGGACACTCGTACTTTTTGTTCTTTTCTAAATGTGACTTATATTGGTCCCTCGCATACTTTAGATAGGTACCAGCTTTCTTAAGGACCTTGGTTCAGTTGAATTTTTTTATCACCGAACAACACAACTAAATGGTTAATGAGCTCATCTTTTTGTAACGGCTGAAAATGAAACAAGCTTTTGCACAATAGACAACAAGAATCAAGATTAGAAGCACACATGCATACAATACTAAATCTAAAATGAAAATTTCAATCGTTAAGCAACAAAGAACATGGGAAGTAAAAAACGTAATTAAAATTGAAACAATCTCACCAATTCCAAATGTATTTCCATGAATTATCTCGATTGCCCTTCTCCATTTTGCTTGTGTAGTATAATTGCCCTAAGATTTTTAGTAAATTCGTGCAAGTATATCCTATGATAGTGATTAGCAAAATATCGAAGATTCAAGACAAAAGTGCTCTCAAAAGTTATCAAATTCGCGAGAGAGATTGGAATGAAGAATGACAAATCAATTTATAGAAAATTGATTATTTGAACGACAGGTCAAGATTGAAAGATCAACGGACGGTTGAGATTGACTGATTAGACATGCATTCAGATAACTGATAGAATTAAAGATTAAATAAATGATTTAATCTTTAGTTCGGCATTCGAAAACATAAGAAATATCTTTGCATAACAAAGATAAAGATTGATTATAACGACTCTCTGTTCGAACGCACGCACAACATTTAATTAATTAAATAATAATATTTAATTAATCTGCATGTACACGCAAATGAGTTATCACTGAATGATTGCATGATTTGAAGAAGAGATTACTCGAAGACGCCACTCAGACATCAAATCAATAGTTAACTGAACGATTAAAATAGATGTCGAGTTGAGTAAAAGTGAATACTTAGATAACTCACATAATTATCTAAAATATAGAAGAATGTGTTAAAATAGAATTAATGAATTTAATAATTCATTTAATTCAAAACTTGATATTTGAAGAATAATTAAATAAATAATATTTATTTAATTAAATGATGAAGGGGATTTAAATGAATAATTAAATAAATTATGAATTTATTTAATTATAGTTTAAATATGATAAAGAGTAAATTAAATAAATAAGATTTATTTAATTTGACAAGAAGAAGGTTAATTAGTAGCATAATTAAATAACAAGCGTTTATTTAATTAATTAAATAGAAATGAAGAAAAGTGAATTAATCAAATAATTAAGATTATTTAATTAATAGATGAATTAATAGAAGATGAATTAATTAAATAATTAAGATTATTTAATCAATAGAACATGAATAATACGAAATATGCAGAATATGGAAGTCGCAGGCTTAAACCAGATTTTGGTGTCTACATTTGCCCCTCTTTGATACAATGTCGTTTAGGTGTTGTGTCAAAGAAAATCGATGGAAATATGCCCCATTCAAGCTCCGAATTAGAATAGGTGAAGGTATGCCCCCTCGGGAAAATTGACAAATTTCGAAAATGTTCAGAAAAATTTGGAAATGCGCCCAATTGGTTCAATAAATAGGCAGAAACGCAATGCAGTTGATGGAATGAGGTTCGGACATGGGAGGGACGGGTACGGGATGATAGAAAATGGAAGTTTACGCGGCCAGTAGGAAGAAAATGCCACCTAAGCCCTAGGTATATATTGGAATTGGGGTGAAAAACTATTCATTTGCGCCCACCCAGCTTAGAGATTTCAAAAGTTTGCTCTGACTTTCAGCGAGGATGTCTCCAGTTCCAGCGACCCATCATCATGCCTACAGGATCAGGACGTTCCAGAGACCAGCCGGCGCGGACCCCCCGGTATGGACCTAAAACTTGTCCTTTGAAATTTTTTGATTTGCGCACTTTTTAAGGTATTTATTGCATTTTTTGTTATGCGTGTCATTTTAATTTGCGACGCATCTGTATGCATGAACGATGCATCTGCATGCGAAAAGCCGCATTTGCATTTTAACGCCGACCGGTTAGGCTTAGTTGAAAAAATAACCGCATGTGTTTTTTGTGTGACGCATTTGTTTATTGTGATACGCATTTGAAATTTTAAAATGCATGTGCTTTTTACAATACGCATTTGTTTATTGTGATATGCATTTGAAATTTTAAAACGCATGTGCATGTTTAGCGACGCATTAGAATATTTAGACACGCAATTGCCATTGTGCACTGCAAATGTCATTTTTAGCATGCATTTGATAATAATTAACCGCATTTGATTAATAATGACGCACTTGTAATTTGTAAACTGCATTTGTATAAAAGTGACGCATGTGTTAAAAAAAGTGACGCATATGAAAAATAACGACTCATTTTCATTTTATGTCAAAACATTAATTTTTCACTAGGGTAGATGATTCAGGCTGACATGAGGCATGTTGTTGCAGGTTGTTCTTGATCCTATCTACACACGTGAGTCGAGACCCACGACATTTCAATTCAGAGACAGCTTACGGCCGGCCGAGCGACGGACCTTATGGCATTTGGGTTTGTTGGACGTGACCGATATGCCCCAGATTAGGGAAAATCAAGGTTTGCTGACAGCACTATGTGAGCAGTGGCACTCGGAGACATCGTCGTTCCATCTTCCGACTGGAGAGGCTACAGTGACTTTGGAGGACGTGTATAGGATTCTGAGACTGCCTATTAGAGGCACACGGGTAGTCTATGATACCCAGAGGGGTATAGCAGAGATGCACAGATACTACCCCCACGCTAACGTTAGACAGCTAGGGGTGGATGATTATGAGATCAGATGGCGGGTATTGGCCCAGAGGTATAGGCAGTTAGACTATCTAGTGGCGACACTGATAGGCGGTATAGTACTACCAGACCGCCGAGGACATGGATTCCCTATGGGATGGGGTGAGATGCTAGTGGGCATGCTAGAGCGCTGTGTTGTATATGCTTGGGGTTCGTGTGTGCTGGGGATGCTATACTTCCACCTTCATGACATTGCCTATAGAGAGGCACAGTCGATGAGCTGCGACACCACGCTATTGATGGTATGGGCATGGGAGCATATTGCTATCTTTAGACCACCAGTGACAGTAGATCTAGCTCGTGGAGCAACATACGCCTTTCGGTATGCGGGAGCCACCACTCAGCACCATGTTGGAGACACGGGCTATTATAGACATGCTATAGACCTGATGCAGGAGTTCACATGGAGACCATACCGAGACTGCGAGGTGTGGTCAGATGAGGGCGAGCATTTGCCATATTGTCGACAGACACAGTATTTAGTGGGACGGACAGTGTCCCACATGCACATCATAGAGCGGCAGTTGCCGGACCGGGTTTTGAGACAGTATGGAGAGGTACAGGATGTACCTCGAGGGAGAGCAGAGTTTGCTCGGTCCTCATGAGAGGTCCTGTTGTGGGGGCCAAAGGTTCTAGTTGCCACTGCAGAGGCAGATATTGATGGGTTACAGGCACAGGCATGGGGATGGAGGGGTGGACCAGCAGATCCCAGGATGACTCCAGCGTATGATCAGTGGTGGGCACTACACAGGCCGACTCCTTTGACAGATCCAGGGCATCCAGCACCAGTAGAGTGGCGTATTAGAGGTCCCAGAGGCAGACGGGGCAGAGGAGGTGGTCAAGGAGGCAGAGGAGGCCGAGGTGATGGTGGGGATGATGGCAGAGGTGGCCGACGTAGAGGTAGGAGAGGGAGGCGTGGTCGACAGGGACGAGGAGCAGCCTTGTCACCGATCCGAGAGGAGGATGTGGCCATGCTAGATGTGGCTAGAGGTGGCGAGGAGGAGCAGCCAGCTGAGGCAGTTATCCCTGATATCCCCGACATCCCAGCAGAGGCAGCGGGAGGTGTAGAGGAGGCCGTTGGAGAGGAGGCAGAGGGAGAGGAGGCAGAGATTGGTGCCCTTGGATTGTTAGGCACCTACCAGGAGGATGATGACGGAGAGGATGATCACGAGAGGGAGATTAGGGATCAGATCCTGGAGGAGTAGGATGAGGAGGAGGATGGGGGAGGCAGGGTCCGTCAGGATGATACAGAGGCAGAGGTGCCAGACATTGATATATTACGAGCCCAGGTTGCCTCCTTGGAGGAGCAGATGAGGGTGTTGATGGCAGAGAGAGATGCCTACAGGGTGGAGAGAGACAGAGCCTTGTTGGAGAGGGATTAGGCTGTAGCCCGGTAGTAGGAGACTGAGCAGAGATTCACAGAGCTCTGGTCATTATGTACAGGACCATCAGCAGCATTTGCCAGAGAGTTGGTCAGAGCCGACGAGAGGGAGAGATACCACCGAGACTTGTATGAGGAAGAGGTTCCCTTAGAGAGATGGGCTCCTAGCTTTTCAGCGGCACAGAGTAGTAGGTCTCAGACCAGGACCCACACACGGACAGTGAGCATAGAGGGAGTGGATCAGCCACGTAGAGCAGGGCCATATGACAGACCTCCCACAGCTCCGAGATCAGCAGGTTCCCAGCATCAGTCTCCTACACACTCCCGACATGATGGCAGTGGCAGTTCAGGATAGAGATACAATTTTGAGGTCCATTTGAGACATTGTATTTTGATCCGATAGCCTGCGGGCTTCCATGTATTTATGATACATTATGACATTGTGATGTGACACATATGAGCGATATGTATATATGATTTTGGCGGCGATTCTTATGATATGCATTGTCTATTTATTGATTATGCAGTCTTGATTTATACATGTGATGTCTATATGATATGTCTATGTGATGGATGGTTGTATGTACTTTTATGTTGTTTATGCAACTAATGCGATAAATTTGATTCTATGTGACATATGATTCTATATGATGATGAGATGGTGTGTGATGTTATATATATAATGACATGTGATGCTATACAAATGTAATGTGATGCATGTATTTACAGTTTATTGCTTATGATATGCAATGTTAAATGATGATTATTATCTATTATGCCATGATGATCTAAATGTGAAATATGCCTATATATATGTATGTTTCTAACATGTATGTTGATACAGGATGATGTATACCAGTTTGTGTCACAGGACTCCATCATAATGCAAGAAAGAAGAATTGTTAATGCGGAATGGAAGATCGACAAAGAATGAAAAAGACAGAAGATAAATGTTAGTGTTAGGAATCTTCGATATTTTACCATATCACAAAAGGTATTGCACTTTATCATCATTGGGTGGGACTAATACAAATGGAGACAAATAACAGGATATGACATAAATCAAGGTGTGTAAGGTCATCCACTTGCTAATAACAGACAGTCGCAGACAAGGATTGTCATTTACTCATACTAAGGACACAAGTTGCCCCAGTCTTTTTTTCAAGACAAACCACAGACAGCAAACAAAGAAAAAGACGGGTCATAAGACGTCATCGCTCCTCTAAATCCTTCATGGGACATCCTTGAGGAAACTAGTAACATAACTCAAAATCAAATTTAAAAGACAGTCGACAGACAGCAGTCAAAGAAAATAGAATTATGATACGTCGTTGCTTCTCTAAATCCTTCATGGGAAATCATTGAGAAAGCTAGTAACATGAATCCTAGTCATCAATTCAAGATAAATGATAAGATAAATAAGCCAATAAAGTCAAAAAGTCAATAAAATGTTTGCCAAAACATGATTTATTTGTTTGATTTGTTTGATTGATAAAAGGATTGATTGATAGAGCCTGGTTTCAGGAGATACACATACCGGATAAGACTTTGAGTCTGGTTTCGATGTTATGACTATCTGTATAAGGCATGACAAAGCCTGGTTTCAGAAAGACATGTATCATATAAGACATTGAGTCAGATGCCGTTGATGTGATAACCTGTGTAAGGCTACATTTGATTGTTTTGACCTTGTCGATTACGCAGGAAGGATGCATCCTGAATAAGACATAGGTTGATTGTTTTGATAACGTCTGTTTCCAAGAAGGACACATCCTGTAGCAGACGGAAGTTGATCTGTTTGAATTGTTTTGTTTGGCAAGTTGTTTGATTTGACTTAGAGACATTGCTGACTTGTTCACCAGAGTAATGCATGACTTGATATGACATGTTGAAAATTGACTGTGTGTGATGACAAACCCTAAAGGACTGACCTAGTGCGGCCTCGGGGGCTCATCGTGTGATGTGCCTTGCCTACGTTGTACACGTAGAGACCTCGTAGTTCGACTTGACTGCGACCGACAAGACTGACTACAAATAAAAGACGTATGTGAGAGTGAAAGCGATGAACCCTAATGGACTGACCTAGTGTGGCCTCGGGGGCTCATCGTGTGATGTGCCTTGCCTACGTTGTACACGCAGAGACCTCGTAGTTCGACACGACCAATGACCTTGTCATATAGACATATGGATTGACGCATGGCTTTATACAGGCAAACCTAAACAGACAAACCTAATGCCTCAGGGGCACATCGGCAGATGGCCTTTCCTACGTCTAGTCGCAGAGGCAACGTAGTTCGACAAACGACAAAGACTAACAAGTGCGACTGACTCTGACTCTGTTTTTTGGATTTTTGAAATGTTTTGATTTTATTTTATTTTATTTTATTTTTTTTTTAAGTTTTCTGATATTTTTGTGTTTTCTGAGGTCATTTTGCGATGTTTGTGGATTTTCCATGGTTTTACGTCTTCAACACAACCAATGTAAGAACCAATATGACACATGTCAAGTGTTTGCCCCCAGTCGAGTATAAGACCAACTGACTATGAATAGGGTAAAACGAGGGATATGAAATGCTCTCGATGTCAATCGTTCCAAGTTATGGAAAAGACTACCACTTATTAGGACTGATATATACATGCGATGGATATGAAAGATATGGGATATATACAGGGTAGTGGACTATGTACATGAATGTGGGCTATGTACAGGGAAGTGGACTATGTACAGGGATGTGAGCTATATACATGGTAGGGACAATGTTCAAATAAGTGATGTATGTACAAGATAGATTAGAATAATAGTAGACACAGGAGCAGAGTCGAGTACACATCGCGCCTGTTTGTCAGGTTTTCACCAAGGCACCTATCCAAAGCGCCACCGAAGTGGTTTTCACTATTGGACGATTGATTTGTCTTTACTATTTTCCATATTAACTAATTTTTTTGGTGTTACCAAGATGCCTGTTTGCCAGGTTTTCACCTTGATAACGATTTTTTTTAATTTTTTATTTTTTTTGTATTTTTGCTAAATGAGACAAAGGCTCCCAGAAGCTATGCGTAGAACTTCTTTAGATGCATACTATTGATTGGTGAGGACAATGGTTTGCCTTCAGGTGTAGAGAGTTGGTATGCTCCTGATCCAAAAGCTTCTATAACAACATAAGGTCCTAACCAGTTAGGTTCAAACTTTCCTAGTTTGTCTCTTTCTGCTTGATTCTTTGGGTTCTCCATTAAAACCAGGTCTCCAATGTCAAAATTTCTGTTTAAGACCCTCCTGTTATAGCTACGGCGAAGGCAATTCTGATATGCTTGGAGATGGTCCAGTGCCTTTTGTCTTCGCTCATCCAGGAATTCTAGTTCATGGAGTCTCGACACTCGATACTCTTCATCATCAATGTGGCCTTTCAGGGATACCCTTAGAGAAGGAATCTCGACCTCAATAGGCAAAATGGCTTCAGATCCAAAGAAAAGTGAGTATGGGGTAGCACTAGTAGGAGTACGGATACTTGTACGATAAGCCCATAAGGCAGGGTTGAGCTGTAAATGCTAGTCACGACCAACATCATTGACAGTCTTCTTGAGGATTCTAATGATGGTCTTGTTAGATGCCTCCGCTTGGCCGTTACCTTGTGGGTAGTATGGAGTAGAGAAGTGATGTTGAATATGAAATTGATCACACAAGTGACAGACTTCTTGGTTCTTAAATGGATGGCCATTATCAGTGATTATGGACTAAGGGACACCATACCGACAAATGATATAGTTCAAGATGAATCTAGAAATCTGTGTGCTAGTAATGTATGTCATAGGAATGGCTTCAATCCACTTCGTAAAGTACTCAGTGGCAGTGATAATGAACTTGTGTCCATTTGATGATGTAGGGTAGATTTTACCTATGAGGTCGAGTCCCCATTGGGCAAAGGGCCATGGTGATGTGATAGGACGTAGCTCCTGTGCTGGGGCATTTATCAAATCTCCATGAACTTGGCATTGGCGACATTTTGTTACAAAGACATATGAGTCTTTTTCCATAGTAGGCCAATAGTAACCCAGTCTCATAATCTTTTTAGCTAAGGTAGAACCGCTAGAATGGGAACCACATATACCCTCATGAACCCCACGCAAGGTTGCTTGTGCTTCAGTAGAATCAAGACATCTCAACAGGGTATTATCTAAGGCACGTCTATATAAAGTGTCTCCGACGATGGTGTATTTGGCTGACTTGCGAAGGAACTTCCTACGTTGGTTATTGGATAGGCCAATGGGCATGACTTCGGCATGAAGGTAATCATAGATTTCTTTGTACCATGGGGAATCAGGACCAACAATGTCACACACCATTTCAGAATCTGGGATATCATAGGCAGGGACCAAAAGCTGTTCGACCAAGAACTCAAACTTAGGCACGTTGTTAGGAATGTCAAGGAGTGAGGCAATTGTAGCCATAGCTTCTGCTGCTTTGTTTAAAACATGAGGTATCTGATGAAACTTGACTTTGTCAAAGTACTCTTTAAAACTATCAGCCATGCGCTTGTACGGAGCAAGCTTCTCATCCTTAGTCTCATATTCATCATTTACCTATCTTATTACTAGTTGAGAATCACCATAAACCTGTAGGTTCTTGATTTTCCACTTGACTACCATGCGTAAACCTGTCACTAAAGCTTCATACTCCGCCATGTTGTTCGTGCATGGAAATGCAATTCTGAATGATTTAGGGATGGAATCACCCTGTGGTGTGATAAACAATATCCCAGCCCCTGAACCATGATTTGTATGTGAGCCATCAAAGTATAGTTTCCATGTTATGTTTGTGTCAAAAGTGAATATGAACTCATCAGGAAAGTCTGCCACTAATGGGTGATCTACTTGTATTGGTGTGTCAGCTAATTGATCAGCAATGACCTGTCCTTTAATAGCCTTTCTTTCTACATACTGGATATCATACTCACTAAGTATCATAACCCACTTAGCCAGTCGTCCTGTTAATGCTGCCTTACTGAGAAAATATTTCAGAGGATCTATTTTAGCAATCAACATTGTTTGATGGTTTAGCATGTAGTGCCTCAGTTTTTGGGTAGCAAACACTACTGCAAGACAGGCACATTCAATGTTACTATAGTTAAGCTCATAACCAACCAAATTCTGACTGATATAATAGACTGCCCGTTCATGACCTTCATCGTCATTCTATGCAAGCAATGCTCCGAGTGATGAATGGGTTGGTGTGATATAACGAATCAATGGTCTTCCTTCAATAGGTGGCATTAAGACAGGTGGTGTAAGTAAATATTCTTTAATCAGTTGAAAAGCTTCTCCACACTTAGCTGTCCATGCAAATGGTACTCCTTTCCGAAGAAGGTGTTGAAAAGGATGTGTCTTGTCTGCTAGCTGCACTATAAACCTTCTAATAGATTGCAACCTTCCTTGTAATGTTCTTAGTTGACTGAGATTGTTGGGTGGTGGCATGTCCATGATTTCTTTCACCTTAGCCGGATCCACTTTAATACCTCGTCTTGAAATGATATAACCTAACATCTTTCCCGACTTGACTCCAAACACACATTTCTTTGGGTTGAGTCTCACATTATACTTCTCCAGTCTCTGAAATACCTTGTCTAAAACCTGTAAATGTTCTGCCCTTGTCTTAGATTTTACAATAAGGTCATCTACATAATCCTCCATACAAGTGTGTACTAGATCATGAAAGATAGTTGTCATGGCACGTTGATAGGTTGCTCCTGCATTTTTGAGTCCGAAGGGCATAACATTCCAGCAATACGTTCCCCAAGGACAAGTAAAAGTCGTTTTATGTTGATCTTCAGCTGCAATTTTTATCTGGTTATAGCCTGAGAATCCATCCATAAGGGACAACATCTCATATCCTGTTGTCATGTCAACTATCATGTCTATGTTAGGCAAAGGGAAGTCATCCTTAGGACAAGCCTTGTTGATATCTCTAAAATCAGTGCCGATGCGGATGCCCCCAGCTGGTTTGGTAACTGGTACAAGATTGGAAATCTAGTCTGCATAGTCGATAGGTCTGATAAAACCAACGTCTAAGAGTTTCTTAAGTTCTGCCTTGACTAATAAAGCAATATGTGGATGCATTTTTCTCAACTTCTGTTTCACTGGTTTGGCACCTGGTTGTAAAGGTAAATGGTGTAGAACAAGTTCAGGATCTAACACAGGCATGTTCGCATATGACCAAGCAAAATTGATCTGTCTCTATGCAAAGAAGTCGTGGAACTCAGGTTTTTCTTCTGTTGTCAATGACGCTGCAAAATAAACCAGTCGTGGATTCTCTTTTGTGCCTATGTTGACCTCTACAGTTTCTTCCACGAGCATTGGTGACTTTTCCTGTGTAATGGGAAGAATGTTCAAACCTCCATCCTTAGGTGCCTCAGAGAGGTTTTCACCTTCAAATGCGTCCTTTCTTTTTACTTTTTCATTGTCTAGAGGTGCCTTTCGGTTTTCACCTAGAGACTCATCCTTTTTATCTTGTTTATTCTTTTTCTCATTTTTGCGACTGGAGGGTTGAACAAATTCCCCAAAATATGCTTTATTGTCCAAGTCAATGGTAAAACCAGCTTTATGATCCCCATTAGGTATGCCTTCACGTAGTCCCAGGAACTCAGCAATCGCTTCGTCGTTCTCAAAAGTATCTAAAATAGGTGTATCTTGTTGATCCCAATCAATGAGTTGGGGATAAACTAAGGGCATGTCATCGTCAGAGTTATCAAAATCTAATGGGGACAAGGTAAGGACTGAGTTATTCATGTGATCACAAAAGTCTTGTACCAAGTCCTTTTTGCTCTTGGGTTTGGGTCTAGGTGGATAAATAGGTGGGCCTAATGCCAAGGTTTGACAATCAGAAAGAGGTGGCTCAGGTTGCCAAGAGGTAGGATCAAGTGATTCCCAATAGTAGTGTTTAAACCACTCCTCTTTTGTCATTTTCTTTGGTGGACAGGAATTTAAGGGGTTCGGTGAGGAACTTAACAGCAAGTCAAGTTCTCCAAATAACTTGTCAAGGTCCATGGAAGAAGTAGAGGATAAGGAATCCCACTCATAATCATTAGAGTCAGGCGAGTTACAATGATTTTGGTCTATTGGTTCATGAGATGTCTTAATGTCTTTTGAAGCATGTACTTCCTCAAGTAAGGGTAATGGAGTACTAGGAACGCCAATCTGAATTGGTTGAAACCCTAACCCTACTCCTTTTGGCCACTGAGAAACAAATATTGGTTCAATTCTGCCATCTTGGTTTAAGCCTAAACCACTTTGTCCATCATATCCTTTGCTTTGCATGATTTTTAAACCCTTTCCATATAGTCTTGTACGAATATGAGCAAGTAAAAGGGGTTCTTGATTATCTTCCTTATACAGCCAGGAAGTAACATCTTCTGTATCTACAGCCTCTTTGCTTAATTCACCCCATTTAGTGATAGTTGTTGTGGGGGGAACATGTATAGTGATTATAGACTGTCCCCTACCTGTTGTAGGCAAACCATATGACTTAGGAGGGACCAAGTGGCTAACACAATAGGAAGTCTTCATATAATACTCTCCACAACCCTTGTCTTGGATCTCAACCCTAGGAGTAGTGGGAAGTGAAGGTGTAACAGATTTTTGAGTGAGTGTAGATGGGTCAACATAAGAAGATAGATTAGATGATGAGGCCTCTTGGTTGACTGGCACTTGGCGTTGAGGGATCTCCTTTAGGTTAGTGCAATACTGGAAAGGATCAGGATCACCATCGATAGTTATTTCGGTGCCATTGTAAGGGAATTTAAGGCACTGGTGATATGTGGAAGGGACTGCCTTCATGGCATGAATCCATGGTCTACCTAGCAAAAGGTTATATGGGAGGGTGAGATCCAAGACCTAGAACTTTGTCTCCATTATCGCAGGACCAATTCTGATAGGAAGTGTTACCACCCCTTTGATTTTCTTTCTTCATCATCATAAGCCTTAATGACAATACTCTTGGTGGTGTCTACGCATGCCTCTGAAATACCTAATGCCTTAATTAGTTTTAAAGTGCATAGATTTAACCCTGCTCCTCCATCTACCAAAACTCGTCTAACTTTGGTGTCATCAACAAGGACTTCTAGATGTAAAGGGTCATTGTGGTTCATCTTGTATGTGGCGTAGTCTTGTTCAGAAAATGTGGCATGATGATTATTGGTCAAGTAGCCGACCATTTCCTGGAAACGATTAACATCAAGATCATTAGGGACCGTGGTATTCTGTAAAGCCTTATCGAGGATAGACCGATGCTCAGGGGAGATACGCAACAACTCCAAGATTGATATTTGGGCTGGGGTCTTCCCCAACTGGTCAAGTAGGTTATATTGTAACTTGGAAGGTTGTGATGTCTGCTGCGATGGAGGGCCTTGGATAACAAACTTAGTACGATGAGTATTGACCGCACATTCTGGATTAGCATTGATAGTAATGGTATTGATGTTGTCATCGGCGGCGTGAAGGCAATGAATGATTTTGCCACTATCATAGTCATGTTTTATATTCGCATAATTGGCTGACATATTGGTCTTAGTACTCAAACTGGGGACAATTCCTTTCCCATGGTCATGTAGTGGATCTGAAAAGACTTGATGATCAGTGTTCGATGTCTTCTATTTTTTCCCACTAACTTCAATGATTCTCTTGTCAACAAGATCCTGTATGATGTTCTTCAGTTGTCGACAGTTTTGTAGGTCATGTCCCTTTGTCCTATGATAATCACAGAAGGCATTGTCATCCCACCAAGTTGGTTTAAACTGTCCTGGATCGTATTTTCTTGGTTCCTGCAGTTGTATGAGGTTGTGTTGTAACAGTTGTTTGAACACCGACTCAATGGGTTCCCCTAAGGGAGTGAACTCACATTTCTGGAATCTCCTTGGTGGTGGACATTGAGTATTTTGGACCACATTAGGAGGTTGATTGATAGCATTAAGCGTGTTGGCAAAATTATGAGGCCCTTTCAATGTGAGGAGGGGTCCTGCTTGTAATGTTTTAGCATCAACCACCCCATCATTGGTGACATTTTTATTGCGGGACCAGAATCTGTTTCTGTCGGTGGGAGCATCTTGTATGACTGTGTTTCGATTGGGTGTTGTCATCTTGAGTTCACCCTTTTCAATGAGATCCTTCTCGATTATCAGCCCCTTTTCCACTAGTTCCGAAAAAGATATGCAACAATGTACCCTTAAGTTACTCCTGAGTTTTGAATGAAGGTTTTCTTGAAACATTGTAACCCTTTGTTTTTCATGTATCTCGACATGACATCTACTAGCAATAGTTCTCCATCTCTGGAAGAAAGCAATGAATGTTTCACCTTCGTCTTGTGTTGTGTGGCACAATGTTGCTATATTTATCTCATGGTCAATGTGGAAGGAGAATTGCTCCACAAATTTCTCGACTAGTTCTCCCCATGATCTAATGCTAGAATCTAGACCCGAGAACCATTCTAGTGCAACCCCTACAAGACTTTGTGGAAAGAACCTCATAAGGTACGTGGGATCGTAAGCGACATCAATGCATATGGTAGAAAATTCCCTGATATGTTCAACTGGATTGCGTTTGCCATTGTACTTAGGAAGATTTGGTATGACATATTCGTGAGGGAAAGGTGTCATGTACAATGATCTATCAAAAGGGAATGGGCATATGTCCTTTGGTGAAAATGATTTCTTAGTTGACACTGACATGTTATCCATTTGCATTTGTAATGCCTGCATTTGTGTTTGTAGGACGTCAACTTGAGTCAAAGATGTGCTAGGAAGATTATGCAGATCCATATATGTATTCTGAAATCCAAAATCTCGTGATGGGTTTTGATTGAACGTTGGCATCTGAGGGGGATTTGGATTCAGAATGTTGGTAAATGTATTCTAGTTTGGAATCGGCATAGATTGATGTTGTCCTAGATTCTGTGTAGATGGATTTCGAGTACCACTCTGTACAAAGGGATTCTGATTCGGAACTGATGTGAAACAGTTTTGCCCTGGAATCTCGGTAGACGGATTCTAACTACCAATCTGTGAAAAGGGGTTCTGATTCGGAACTGATGTAAATTGGTTTAGACTGCTAGTCTGGAAAGATGGATTTTGATTGCCATATTGGAAGGAGGGAATGCCCCCTGTTTGTGTAATCCTTGGTATAGTACTAGTGACCTGAGCACTAGGTATGGCCATCGACTGTGGTAAGGTACCCATGATGCTAGCAGTAGGTGTGGTTGTTGATTGCGCACTTGTGATACCGACATAAGATGTATGGGCTGATGTTTTAGGTCTTTTACTCCCACTAAGAGGACCTAAGGGAGTAGATGATGAAGCCCCTGTAGTGAAACTAAATCTCGATGTCATAGCAGGTGTACCAAATGGGGACGTATGAACTGTCGTACTCTGTGTAGACGTGCTAGATGGCATAGTCATGCTGACTTGAGGTATAGTGGTACTAGGAGTCATGGTATTTGTCCCTTGTGTAGGTTGAGTTTGTAAGGAACTAATATCAAATCCTGGAGGTAAGGTAGCACCTTCAGCTAGCAGTTTTCCTAAGAACCGTTGACGATCGTTTGCTAGGTACTCATCTACAAAAGAGGCAAATTCAGGGTCCTGTGCGACAGCCTCTATGTCTTCTGTTGTAACATGTCCTTGAGTGTTTCTAGTGGTAAATTTGTCCAATAGAGTCTTATGAGGTCTTGAAGAAAATGGGTTGATGAACTCGCTTGGGTTCGACATGTTTTCTCTCTCTCTTCTCTTAGACCTAGTTTCAACCATGTAAGACAAGCTCAATATGCGGGAAATGCAAAACTATATCTAGAAACTGTATGACTCTATTCTATGTTTTTGGGGTTTTCTTATGCAAAATAAGGGATGTCCTATGATGATACTAGTCTAGACTCTAAAGGTGCAAGAAGTCTAAGTGAGACCCTAAAATGATCAATTATATAAACCCAAGGTGAAGGGACCAACTGCCTAAAGTCAAACCAAAGTGTCAGTTTAGATAAGTCAAGGAACCAATGTAGGACAAAGATCAAAGACACGCTGAGTTTCCTAACTAGACTGATGAGCTAGGACAACTCTCTATAGGACAAAGTATATGATGATAAGACTAGGTTCAATGACAAATTTTGTTGACACTATGACTTTTCTAGAGTATAGATGGTGGACTACTCCTAAAGTTTGTAAAAGTGACCTCTCTAAAAGTCTAATGCAAAGTAATATGAACCCTAAGATGAAGAAAAAATCTAACTAAAGACAACTATGGTAATGACTAAATGCACCTAAAGGATGCAAAATTGAGCAAATCATTTCAGGTTTCTGTTTCAAAGACTGTTCGTATGATGACCATTGAAACTGGTATAACCCTACTAGCTGGACAGTGACAGTGAATTTTGGTTTTTCTGGTAATCAGACATATGCGTTTCAAGTTTAACAGTTGCGGTTCAAAATGACAGATGCGACTCAAAATTACCAGATGTGACTCAAACTGATAGATGCGACTCAGAATATAACGCATGCGGTGTTTCTAAATCAGATGCGAGTCACACTGACAGATGCGGCTCAAAAATAACAGATGCGACTCAAGACTGACAGATGCGACTCAAAAATAACAGATGCGAGCCTAATTGACAGAAGCGACTCAAAAATTATAGATGCAACTCCAAACTGACAGATGCGACTCAAAAATAACAGATGCGACTCAAAATTTTAGATGCGTGTCTCTGGTGAACAATTGCGACTCTCTGTGAATTTTCAGTGACATGAAATTTAAACTAACCCGATTTTCTGTGATCAAATTCTAACAATCAAAGACAATCATAAGACAAAGTGTTTTTAGTTTGAATTTTGGACTCAAAGAACGTTTAAAGTGATAACAGACAAGCACATCCTAATAGGCCAAAGGCCTAGGGTTTGTATACTTGGTATAGCTCACCGAAATACCCCAGATTGGTGATGAACACCTTTCCTTCTCGAGAGCAGATAGCTTAGGAATTTGGTGGCATTGGCTCCCCTCCACGGCTCATTAACGTCTTTCAAGCACACCAATTCTGAATTCATTGGGTAGTGACATCCCAAGAACCGCTATCTCTACTCAAGGGGATCAGTAGTGAGTAATCTTCGGGCATGATACTGTACCCTGCACTAATACCAAGCAACGACCACAAATAGGTTGGTCTCTACAACAAAAGGGTATTTAATTCTGGCATTCCGTTTGTGGGGTGTGATCCATACAGCGCGAGTCCCCTTTCAGATCCATCTCATCAGAACCACACTTGTGATTCTTGGGGTTTCCCCAAGAACCCACTTTTGTATACCAGCTGGAAGTCCCTCGGGTTCAGGGTGCTACCGGTTTGAGTCGTTCTGGGGTAAGTACTTTTTCCCACCAAAATAGGCCCAAGTTCTAGAGTTGGTAACCGTTTCTCTTACACCCAGGATCGCACGGATGCGCAAGGGGAGAGGATACTTCGGTGTACCAAATCGTAAGGATGACCAAACTTGTGCTTTCGCACCAAACACAGTAGACACTTGTTAATTTTAATCCAAATGAAATATTTGCTACGCTACCAAACAATCTGTTTCAAAATTTAACTAGGGTCTTCAACAAACGTCCTGCAGAAGATATCATTAGTAATTTTCAATATTGTCTTCGTCAATCGTCCTGCAAAAGCTTGTTAACTCCAAATGGCCACACGCTGAAAATCAAATATCAGTAACACGAAAATCAATTGAAAATTCCAGATTGCCGAAAGCAGAAATAAAAAATTTTACCAGTCAATTGTGTCGTTTTGTTACCAATCAGATGCGTCATTTTTTTTTCAGTTGCGGCTTGGGATATCACTTGCGGTTCAAGAATTGTCAGATGCGTCATTTTTCTGTCAGATGCAGTTCATAAACTCAATTGCGGCTTAGAAACTTCACATGCGGTTCCAGAAAATCAATTGCGGTGCAGAAATTACAAATGCATCATTCCGTACAAAAAATCTGCAAAAACAAAAATTAAAAGATCTACAGATTCGCATTGTGTCTTCATGTCGGGTTCACCAAAATGTAACGCTGAAAATAAAACAATCTTTTGCACAATAGACAACAAGAATCAAGATTAGAAGCACACATGCATACAATACTAAATCTAAAATGCAAATTTCAATCGTTAAGCAACAAAGAACATGGGAAGTAAAAAACGTAATTAAAATTGAAACAATCTCACCAATTCCAAATGTATTTCCATGAATTATCTCGATTGCCCTTCTCCATTTTGCTTGTGTAGTATAATTTCCCTCAGATTTTTAGTAAATTCGTGCAAGTATATCCTATGATAGTGATTAGCAAAATATCGAAGATTCAAGACAAAAGTGCTCTCAAAAGTTATCAAATTCGCGAGAGAGATTGGAATGAAGAATGAAAAATCAATTTATAGAAAATTGATTATTCGAACGACAGGTCAAGATTGAAAGATCAACGGACGGTTGAGATTGACTGATTAGACATGCATTCAGATAACTGATAGAATTAAATATTAAATAAATGATTTAATCTTCAGTTCGGCATTTGAAAACATAAGAAATATCTTTGCATAACAAAGATAAAGATTGATTATAACGACTCTCTGTTCGAACGCACACACAACATTTAATTAATTAAATAATAATATTTAATTAATCTGCATGTACACGCAAATGAGTTATCACTGAATGACTGCATGATTTGAAGAAGAGATTACTCGAAAACGCCACTCAGACATCGAATCAATAGTTAACTGAATGATTAAAATAGATGTCGAGTTGAGTAAAAGTGAATACTTAGATAACTCACATAATTATCTAAAATATAGAAGAATGTGTTAAAATAGAATTAATGAATTTAATAATTCATTTAATTCAAAACTTGATATTCGAAGAATAATTAAATAAATAATATTTATTTAATTAAATGATGAAGGGGATTTAAATGAATAATTAAATAAATTATTAATTTATTTAATTATAGTTGAAATATGATAAAGAGTAAATTAAATAAATAAGATTTATTTAATTTGACAAGAAGAAGGTTAATTAGTAGCATAATTAAATAACAAGCGTTTATTTAATTAATTAAATAGAAATGAAGAAAAGTGAATTAATCAAATAATTAAGATTATTTAATCAATAGAACATGAATAATACGAAATATGCAGAATATGGAAGTCCCAGGCTTAAACCAGATTTTGGTGTCTACACTTTTAAATCTTGATTTTTGGCATTCCACCATGTACATATGGTGGGCCTAAAGAGCTCCAATATAATATCACATAGATGTTTATAAAAAATATCATTTCTTGTAAAATGATCATGGGATCAATAGTCTAAAAAGAGTGATCAATAAGTAAATTTCAATTGGATTATATATAATAATAATTAAAATATTTTAAAGTACCTGGGACCTTCTCTATCTTTATGGGAACAAAATCCCCGGTCACCACAAGTGTGACCAGAAATATTCCTATACTAGTAATACGAGAAGATCCAGGAAATGCTACTAAAACATCACTAGTACTAGTGGCCTCTGTATCCCTAGGTACATGTCCTGATGCATGTTCTAGCATGTGTTCACTACTAGAGGGTGCATTAATGGATGCCTGCATCCCATATGTGTTGCCAACATTTTAGACGACAATATAGGCATAGATTATAGGGTTAGATGATGTGATGTTTGCATAGGAAGATCAGGATGGACACTTGTACCAACCCCTACTCCTCGAGTAGCACTTGTAGTACCTTGATCATGGCCAGGAGCATCATGAGGAGGCAAATAACCCTATAAAAACAACACATATTTTAATTCATGACATAAAAGAGTAAAAAATATAAAACCATGAATGAACTTATGTTCTAATTAAAGATCTCATGATAGCTTACTTGCAAGTTTTGTAATCTCTCAGACAATATTTTAACCCTCTATGTTATCTCATCTATTTGAGGCACTATGAATATCAACTTAACCATTTCTTCATTGCATTTTTTTTTATCTTCTTTATTGTATTGATAGGGTTTGCTGAATAAGCAATGTCATCATCACAAAATATTGATTGCACCTCACTATGGATGCTCTCCTCTACTACTACTGCCTTTCCTCAATTAGTTAACTGCGACAAGAATATTAAAAATATTATCAAAATTAACCCAATAAACTTATGAAAAAACCATAATAATAAAACATTTTGCTCGTATCTAATTTGTATGATTACAATGAGGTAAACCTGTCGGGTAGATGTTCCTAAAGATACATCACGATCTGTGCTCTATGCTAGAGCCTTCTCCATACAATCATTGTCCCACTATGAAAAAAATTAAATATAAAAAAACATTACCAAAATGAAACCAATAGACTTACGAAAAAAAACATAAGAATAAAATGGTCTATTGGAATCATTAATTAGAGGTTGGATAAAATGGTACATAGTACGTACCACCCCCATAGTAACTATTTTTGTAGCTAAGCAATTCAAATTGTAATTGATTAGCAACTCTTCCCCTACAGTTATTGATTTTATCACACATACGAATACACAGTTTCCATCGTCCGCCTCAAATATGCAATTGGGTTGCTTATTTGTTTACCCAGGTCATGTATTGTTTATAAACCTTGCAATATTCCCTGATGCTTTTGGCATTCCATCAATGTACATAGCCACTCCTTTATTTTGATTCTTATCTTTTAGTTGTACATAATTTTCTGATAGTGCATACCTACACATGCTTCGTGTATATCGAACCAATTGCATCCAATCTTTGTAACTGTAACAGGGTCTGAAATACTCCATCAATTTAGTAACTTTGTTGTAACAGACCTTTATGTTGTCCATGAAAAATAGGCCCAAACCATGTAATGATGATGGTGTTATGTGATATATCCTCTCATTAACACAAAAATCAGTGTTTATTGGAGGAAGTTTCCTGGGTACCCATTGTTTTCGTAGATGTTTGTACCTCAAGGGCACCTCGACATCGCCTATGCTCTCATCATCATAAGAACATGACCCCCCTTCAACAAGAAAAAATTCCATGCGTTTAAGGAATTTTCTTCTAATCTTTTGACCTTTAGTTGATCTCCCTTTTTTAGACATACTACATGTCTCTCTTTCCTCTT
This sequence comes from Sequoia sempervirens, assembly GCA_007258455.2. Classification (NCBI taxonomy): domain Eukaryota; kingdom Viridiplantae; phylum Streptophyta; class Pinopsida; order Cupressales; family Cupressaceae; genus Sequoia; species Sequoia sempervirens. Next base: position 649,913,113 of record VDFB02281492.1, read on the forward strand.
CTCTTCCTGAATTTCCCTTACTCGAGGAAGACAAATCTGACAAATACCTATTTGGTGGTACCTGCACTCATAAGGATGTTGGATGAAGTTCTTTCATGGTGATGTGATGCCAAGGTGACATTATGATTAATCTATCATTTCATTGCTAGAATTTCATAGGTTATAAGGTAATCAAGTCTTGATAGATTGCAAGCTATTGTTACTACCATCCAAATTTGTCCATCACAAATCAAATCTACTTAACGTTTTAAATCCCAAACTTTGTAACAAGTGTTAAATGTGACTATGGTCCACTAGTTACACAACCAAGGCCTCAAATGTATTCTCTAATTGTAATCAAAGGACTTTTGGTCTACATTCAAGTAAATAAACATGAAGGAAAATGCCACCAAGTGGTTTACTGGACACCGACATGACTAAAAATAGCAGCAAATTTACATTTTATTTCCATATGTCTAAGTGCATAATGGGGAGGGAGTGTGTAGTAGGCCTAGTCAAGTCATCATATGTTTACGCTTTGGCAATATTTTTTTTTAAGGCATATTAAATCTTCCTATGCCTAATTGCTACGAGATTTTTGGTATGTTTTAAGGTAGGATGATTGATGAAAGAACCCCAAGACAAGCCTTTCTACATGGTATCTAGGTACACATAGTAGTGGTTTTCTCTTTGTAACACCCCTCCATTTTACCTCTTTGACCGGCATTGTTCTTCCCTATTATGATTGTATCTAATTATGCTTTGAATTTGGAACTAGGTTGCTTTTGATTGCAATTTTTATACAATGTGGATGTTATATTTTGATGTGATGTTATCCTGATGTTACCTTTATGGCATGTTTTGGATTAACTTAGAAGATATTTAATTTAACGATATTTTATGATGTTGATCATGTTATTGATGTTAGATGCATCAGTTATTGATATTATATTGTTGAAGGGGACGAGATTGTATCACTTGCTTGTGAGTGCCATACAATTCCAAGATTTCCTCTTCACGGTGTGTTTGATCATATTATGTATATATGCACGTTCGACATGCTCTTTGTTGCAGGTTGGCAGGTACATGACATCGACTCCACCTGGTTTCCAAGTTTGAGCGTGTCCATTAACCAACGGAAATCGATTGGGAGATAGTAGCTAGGTTTTTCATGCCAAGTCGTCACCTTAGTCATAGCGTGTTGTCGGGTTGTCGTTAGGGTTAGTTGTTTTAATTTGGCCAATCTCCCCTTGAGTATTTATTTAATTTTAAAGTTTAAAGTTTATTAAATGCTAAGTGTGGTTTAATTTGTGATTAAATATATTTAGTTGCAATGTTGAAATACGATTTATCTTATTGATTTATTTGATTTAATTAATAAAATAATTATTGGGTTATTGATTGATTTGATCAATTAATAAAATTAGATTTAGTTTAATGATTAATTAGATTAATGCTGTTTTTAATTAAAATAGTTGTTTTGGCATTATTTTATATTAGTTTCAAATTTAAATGGGAAATGGAAATTATAGTGGATATTAAGATTTAATTAAAATAAAAATAAGAATCTTGTTTGAATAGTTATAGCTAAATATAAATAAATAAATAAATGTTAATGTGTTTTAATTCCACTTTTAAAAATTGTTGAGAAAATCATTTATTTGCAACTTGGAAATGCTTTTGTTTTAAATGAATTTGAAAATGCATAAGTTTTGAATTAAAAATTAGAAATATTCCCATGTTTTTAAAATATATTTTGGGTGAGTGGGATTTTTAGGGTTTTTGACCAATTTTGGGGAAAAACCCTATTTTGGAGAAAAGGGGATCTCATTAATTTTCAATCTTTCAATTTGGCAAAAATTTGATTGGCTATGATTTTGCTTAGAATTGTGAAGGAGATGGAGATTTTTTTTGTTTGAGTTGGATTCAATGGAGGAATTGGAAGACACCATGGATGAGGGCCTCAAGCTTTGGAGGAAAAATCAGATACCTCTTTGATCTTGCTTGTTTCAATTTGAAAAGAATTTAAATCCTTAATATGTTGTTTGGAAATCCTTGAAATGAAGGTTAAATTTAATGAAAACCCATGAAAATTGGATATAAAACTAGCAATAGATCTTGAAAGGGATTCAAATGAAAAGATTTGATTTATTTGTCAATTTGGGGTAAACCCAGAAAAATCCATCTTATTATTTTGCTTTAAACCTTTCTTCTTGATCTTTCCTCATAAAAATTTGCCCAATTTGGGCTATGGAATGATATATTTATATATAACTACCCTCTCATATTATTCAGATTTGAAAGCTTTTTTTTCTCAAATCTTGCTGTGTGATTTTCGTTTGGGGTTTTGATATTTGTTTTCGTTTTTTTTAAATGAAATTGTAAAAATAAAAAAAAATAAAAAAATTATTTTAAAGTTTTGTGGGGGCTGCCCACAGCCACCCCCCATCCATGGGGGCACTGGCTGTGCAGCGCTCCCCATGGCTAGGGAGGGGCTGGCTAGGGAGGGGCTGTAAGGCAACCACCACATATTATATTTATTAATTAGA
>VDFB02281492.1:649915740-650109006 GCA_007258455.2 Sequoia sempervirens
AAAAGAGAGTATTTGAATGAATAGAAGAAGCACAATCCACCTTTAGAAAGTTGAAAGAGGTAATAAGTTCTTTCCCTATCCTTAAAATTATGAATTTCTCACTTCTATTTGTTGTAGAATGCAGTGCATTTGGTGAAGGAATTGGATCAATCATATCTAAAAGGGTACACCATATAGATTTTGAGAGTAGGAAGTTAAAGGACCATGAAAGAGGATTCTCTTTTTATGAAAAATAAATATTGTCTATAATACATGTTTTGAAGAAGTTCAAACACTATTTGGTATGTGGAAGGTTTGTTGTTAAATTAGACAATAATAGTATGAAAATCTTCCTTGACCAAAAAAATTTGAATGATAGGCATCAAAAATGGCTGGGAAACCTTCAATCATATTATTTTAATATTGAATATGTTAAGGATAAGAATAATATATAGTATTTTACCTTCATTTAATCTGTAATATCATTTTGAGTCAAATCAATAATCAATCCTCCTTTTTTTATGTATATGAATTCAAACCTCATTTTAGAAACCTTTTAAGTGTCAAATTCACGTAAGGATATAATTTTGAAGGAAAATAAGTTTTTTTTTTTTTTAAATAATAGATATAATTATTTTATAGTTTATTGTTTTAAGGAAAAGAGTTTATGAGTATAATTGTGTAAAAGAATTTTGCATCAATTTTTTAGATTACATTTTGGATGAAGAGGTAATATTATCTATAGTTTGTAATTTTATAAGATTTATGGATTATTAAAAATATAAAAACAAATGTAGAAATATAATGAGCAACAACAATAAAACACTTTGTATATTAATCATTAAAAATTGATTACATATTTATAGGAGAAAAAGATTCAACAACTTCCTATAATTATGGTAATGCATTTGATAGAAAACTAAAACTATTGATAGCTAATTGTAGCTATTTCAACCATAGATTTTAGGGGTGTGAAGTGTTGTCTCTTTGCTCAATTAGGGTCTTTCACCTAAAGGAAAGAGATAGATCACACACCACAAATCTAGGTGGTTCACTCAAATTAAGATGTGTATGATGCTATTTAGGTTAAATTAGATTATCCAAATGCAAATAAGCTATGAAATTGATCGAATATGAATGCAAAACCTAAGAAACAAGTGATGTTTGAAAACACATTGTGTAATGCAAAAACACCTAGTAATGAATGCAAATTGTAATAGAACTTGACAAAACTAAAAGTGTGCACCTAGAATGTGGATGGAAACTGGAAATTGCTTCTAGAATGCTACTAATGCTGATTTTTAGGTGTAGTGGGACTCATTCGCCATTCTGGGTGAATCAGTCTCAATTCTGCAAAACTGTGCCAGAACTTGTTTCAAACAAAATAGTATTTAAAAATGTAGAAAAATAAAAATTGACTTGAAAGTGGGACTCATTCGCCGCTGATGGTAAATGAGTCCAATTTTGAATTTATGAATGTGATAGATTTTGGGAACCTTCAATGCTTGGTCTCTTCCTAAGGTTTTCTACCTAGAAAGACAGAGATTGGGGCTCCCAAAATGCTAATGTACATTCAAATTAGGATGTATGCAATGTGATGTTATGTAAATGAAATAAACTAGATGCAATTGATTGCTTGAAATGATCTAAAACGACTGCAAAAGTGCAATTTAAGCTATGTTTGAAAACACACTGTGATATGCAAACAACTATGAAAGATGAAGAAATTAAAGGAAATATGTAGAACAAAAAGTACAGGGTCAAATCTGAGTGCACATGGATGATGTGTGAACTTTCTGGAATGTTTGGAATGCTGATGAAATTTTCTAATTTTTCACAGTGGGACTCATTTTCCAAGGGTGGCTAATCAATCCTCCTAATGTTGAAAAAGTGTCGAGAACTGATGTCTAACAGTCGGGAGTTGATTTCTAACAAAATGTAGATTTTTAAATTTTAAGTGGGACTCATTCGCCAAGGGTGGAAAATCAGTCCACCTACAAAAATCTAAAAAATCAGAGGGGAACACTGCTTCACCAGATCTAGCAATGTCTGAACATTGGGTTGTTAGGGTCAATCCTACAGAAAATGCACTGAAAACACTCAAAAATGCTTGAAAGATTGATGAGTTGACTTGAAGAGACTAGTTGAATTAAGTTCCACTTTTCAACACATTTAAACCTGTTAAATCTACAAAACAAGGCTGCAAATACACATGCACAAAGGGGAAAAATGTTGGAGGGTTAGTGAATAGGGGTTTTCCTTGGTCAAACCCCACTTTGGTAATCAAACCGAATAAAGATAAATGCAATGTAAAGGAAACGATAAATGAATAACATAAAAGTAATAAAAACTTACCAAATCCTTGATCTTGTGAATCTAGAGTGATGTCAATGGCTGCTCCAAAGTACTTGAATTGAAGATGTAGAATGCTTGAATACTTAAGTGAATAGGTGGATAAGTGAACTTGATGAATGGATGAATGAATGGGGGTTGAAATAAGATGAAATCACTTATTTATACAAATCTTGTGCCTTAGTATCCATTCATACCTCATCATAGGCCGATATGAAGTGAATTTGAGTAAAATCCTAAAAGAAATTTTAAAATATTTTGAATTTGGGGCCAAGGGGGACTCATTCTCCACCCTTGGTGAATGAGTCCCACTTGGAACCCAAAACCAAGTGTTAGAAATAATGTTGTGTTTTATGTTGTTTGTCGGGATATGACCCAAAAATACACTTAATATAAGCATATGAGGGCATAAAGAGATAAAATAAAGCATGAGAAGGGTGTAAATAGTGAAAATATGCCTAGAAAAGTGTGAAATCTTGTTACAAGACTTTACAACACTTCAAATTATGACTTGTTAATGAGTGAAAAGGTGGTTTCTAGGTTAAATGAATTAAATAGAGTCTAGAAGAATGTAGAAATGTCTTACAACACTTCACAAGATGTCGTTCTTTGAGTTTTAACACCAAGATAAGCATGTTCAAGCCAAGATACATCATAAAATTAAAGCAACATAGTTCCAACACTATGAAACAAGGCCTAAAGGACCATAAAAATTACAAGGGACCATTTTTTGATGACACACTAAATATTCAAAGGTGGAATCTGGAGCTCTCAATCTACACTTTGATTCCCTATAGGTGTCCACTTTTGAAACTCTGATTTCCAAACCTGAAAAATGAGGTTTTGTTGATATTTTGACTTGTTGAATTAAGAGAATACCTAAAAAAATTTGCAACTTGATATTCAATTATTTCTAGGCTTCCAAGTGACCTAAATCTGCAAACACACAAGGCAAGAAGGAGAAATGTTAAATGTTAGGGCATGGGGGTTTGCCTTGGTCCAACCCCTTTTAGGTAATTAAACAAAAATGATGAAAGAATGGAATGAAACATGTAATAATGGAGTTGATTACCTTGCCATGAAGATTGATCTTGAATTTCTACAACAAAACATGTGGAATTTTCCCTTGAATGTCTAAAAATTGATATCTTGGAGACTTGAAATGATGAAACCCAAAGCTGCTTGACTTGAGGTGGACGAATGATGGAAAAATAAATGAAGAATGATCATGATTTAGGGTTTAGAGAGGCAATTTTATAGACAATTCACCTATTTAACTTGTTAATACCTAATCATGAGCTGACATGAAGTAATATTTAAACTTAAATTTCACTTTTTTCCTGCTCAAAGGTCAAAATTGGGCCAAATAGGACTCATTCGCCACCCATGGGCAATGGGTCCCACATGGATGGGACTGTCCATGCATGGAAAATGGGTCCCACCTAGATGGGACTGATTCTCCATGCATGGTGAATGGCTCCCACAAGGGCCATTTTCAGAGTTAACGTGCCAGGAGGTAAGGAAATAAGGTTTATATTGCAACTTTGTTGGTTATTTGATCAATTTAGGCCTCGTGATCCACAATAAGGGTTAATAGAGTCCTATTAGTGATTATGTAAAGGTTAGTTATGGTTTGGGACATAGAATTCAATGTGAAATTGTGATTAAACACACTTTACAACACTAAAATCAGGTCCACATAGCCTAGAAAGGCACAATAACCAATGTGAATGTGCAAGACACATTACAACAATAGATTACCATTGAGTTTAATTCAAAAACCTTCTAGATTGATGTGAAGATGTAATTAAATACATTTTACAATGTTGAATTAAGGGGGAATGGGTTCATTATGTCTAGAAAAGCGTGAAAGTCCATTACAAGACTTTACAACACCTTTACAAGACATCATTTAATGCATTTTCAAGGGTCCAAGATCTAATGTGGATGTGTAAAATACCTCAAAACACTAGATTAAGACCTCATTATGTCCATTCTATCATGAATTATTCCCATGTCAAGCAAGAGGTCCTTTTTTGTACGACACGGTTAGTCCCCACTTTAGTGAGAGGATGAACTTGCTTGAAACTCACACTACAATAGACATTCAAGAGAGATCCAAGTGTATAGATGTAGATGAAGAAGAATTCCAAAGATCAAGAAGGCAATCAAGCCCCCAGGATCTAAGATCCTAAGTCAAATGAACAAGATACATGATCATTCAATGGAAAGAAAGAGAAAGATGAAAATGAAAAGGTGGATAAAACTTTGATCATTTGTCCATCTAGTTGTGGATCAAATATAGGCTTGTTTGTTCAGAAATAGAAATATGCACTCACTTTGGGCTGACAACACTCTTGGCTGTAAATCAGGTGAGAGTTCCCAAAAGTTGGGAAACATACGCTAGTTGGTATGCACTCACAAACACATAGGTGGCTATGGGTAAAGTTGTGCCTTGGAATGGGCTTCCCGCTCAACCATACCAAAGTTAAACCTCCCAATAACTTTAACAAGGAACCACAATGAAAAATGATTTTTGAGCTCTATGAGGTAAGAAAAACTTTGTATGCTTGACACTCATAGATATTGTTAATGCAGAATAGTGTAAGGATTGTTCAAAGGGATTTTTCTTTGTTCGTGCAATGTCTCATCTTAAGGAACATCATGCTTAATGTCTCCAAGAGAGGATAAGTGCAAAGGGTCTCATCTTGTTTCCAAGAGAGGACAAGTGCAAGGTCTCATCCTAGGGAACATTGTACCTAATGCTTCCAAGAGAGGAAATAGCAAGAAAAAGAAAATCACACAATGAAATGTGAGTGGTGATGTATTTCCCCACTTTAAATTGGTTGCAAACATGAGTACTGTGAGAAATGGCTTTCAAGTAGAAGAAGGAGACATGAGAGCTTACTCGAAAATCCCTATGCCAAGTCATATGTTTTTCAAAAGCTACATCATGAATAAGGTAGTATGTCACATGTGAGCGAACTTAAGGCATGTAGTCCACATCCCAAGCTTGATCTTATATGTTAATTAAAGGTTGTTGACTAGCCAAATGAAGCAACCACGAGGGTGGCTTTAGAATAGTGGTTTACAATTTATAAGAGGAAGGAAATTTTGTTTTTTTCCTTTTCACCATATTCAATGGGTTCGGTCGAACCCAATGGTTTGACTGAACCTCATAGGGGGTTCGACCGAACACATATGTTCAGTCGAACCCTTGGTTTGACCGAACCCATATAACCTAAATAAAAAAAATCATATTTAAATGAGTTCGATCAAACATAGGTTTGAGCGAACCCCTTAAATATGACAAAAACCAAAAATTCTCTCATTTTCAACTGTCACTTTTACTTTCTAATTTTACCTATCACTTTCCCTGTGTGCGGCAAACAGAGAGCGTGACGATGACCAAACAAAGTTTTTCTTTCCGGTGAAAGAAAATTTAAGTTTGCCTCTCCAAAGTTCATCATTTCGGTTTGCATATCGAGCACTATCGAGCACTAGGTATTTAAAATTCAATTTTTTTAGAGTTCAAAATGCATCTATTTGTTTAATTTCGAAACCCTAAATGCAATTTTTTTCAAATTTGTTGAATTCAAATTACATTTGTTTGAAATTTTTTAAAGCGTTTTAAACATATAGTATTTTGCTTCCCCATTTTGCATACATTTTTGTCTTGTGTAAATGAAATATGCCTTCCCATTTCAACAATCAAAGCTATGGATAAATAGATTTAATTTTACTTACAAGAAAAATGTATAAATTATAAATTTATAACATGTATTCATCTCAATTTATGTGGTATTCATGTAAACATGTATGGAAAGTAAATATTTAGACATCAAAAAACATGAAAAAGTGGTTTGTTGTCTTGTACACAACACATCCTTTTTCTTTTGAGAAAATTATCTATCACTTTGTAAAATCCTTGCTATGTTGAGATTATTTAATTTTTTCCCTCCATATTTGTAGTCCTTTTTATTTCTAGAAATATAATTTATGACATTTTTTCTTAATAAAAAACATATGAATAAATTTTACATGGTTGTAAATTTTAAACATGGTTGTATGCAATCTCATATATATAGTACGTATGGTTGTGATTACAATGTTTATATTGTGTTTAGATTTGGTTTTATATCATCCTTCCAAAAAAAGTTTGATGTTTATAATATTTTGATTTACCTTTGGATTTTGTAGACACTAAATCTCACATACACTCATATCCATACCATGGTCCCCACCCGAACACCTAACATCCACTTATTAACAAAATTCATGATACCTTAATTCCTACACTTTATCAAAATCAAATTAATTTTTCTTTTCAGACCTAAAACGATCAAGGCCTAAACTAATTAAAATATTTATTGTAAAAATTTCCATAGTAAAGTACAAAATAGAGAAGGGCATGTCAACCCACAAATCATGAAGGTGTAGGGACAAAACCAAGAGACCCATCAAATAGGATTGTAGCAATCATATATAGACAAAATTGATTAAGAAAACCTACCATAAATGAAAAAAAACCTAAAAAGAAGACATATATTACATATTTTTTGAGTGCCCATATATTACATATATATAGCAAAAACTAGCAAGAGGGTGAGGGACATGAGTGAGGAGAAACAACATTTCCTTATGTGCCTCCATTGTTTCTCCATACAATAGAGCGCCCAATTCTATTTTATGTCCATTGATTGTATTTTCCACTAAAGATTCATCCCATTCTTGCAAGGTTCATTTCAAAGAAATTCAAACACAAAGGAAACTAGAGTTTTCCTTTAAAACTTTGTGTCTAAGCAAACACCCAACAAAATATTTTTCATTATGTAAGTCATCATCCTGAATGGCATTGTTTAGGGAATGGTCCAAAAAGAACTTATAAAACATAATCCACTACAAACTAAGCAACTAAACCATAATTTTGAAGAAGATCCATAGCATTAAACAAAAATAAAGACACTACCTAAGAGCGAGACATTAACTAGAGTGTTTCATATAGAATTTGGTCACCTATGGTCACCCAAATTACTAACTTCACATGCCAGCAATCAATCTTGAAAATTTTCATCAGCATTTTGAAAAAAAGTCCCAAACTCTAAATGTACTCCCTTTTTGGGATGGGATGAATGCTCTCCTATTCATCAAATCGGCCTCCATTGTTACTCGAGTAGAATAAATTAACCAAATATTTAAATGAATCATTCTCTCACAAATATTGAAATAAATTAAAATAAATCCATGTAAATCTATTATTCCAAGATAATTCAATGAAAATTATGATAAATTAGTTTATATATCAATCAAATTATTTATCATATTTAATCTTGAATTAGATAAAAAATTAAAAATCAATTCATTGATCAAAATAATTAAGAAATTTCATTAAATAAATAAATTAGTTAATTAGGTAATAATAGTAGCCACATTTTAATTGGGTTAAACTCATGATACATGATCAAATCCTAGCAATTTATCCATCATATAAAAAATCTATAAATTGAGATCAAATCCATCATTTTATCATCTCAATTTTGAGCAAGTATATTTTATCTAGTTGGGCAATAAATGTTTTATCATTTGCAAGATATATCCATTTGTCAATATGTATTTCATTATAATTTTATTTCATTTTTTGTGTAATTCATCTTTTCACTCTATTAGAGGTGATTTTTTAATTCAATTTGAAGTCTACATTTATTTTCCTCAATGTCTCATTTATTTAAATTCAATGCTTACAAATTGACATGCTTGGTGGGATGCAAACCCACAAATGCTCGGTTACATTTTATATTTTATACTACTAAAGTATTTGATTTATGCTTTATTTATTATTTAATCTATGTTGATCACATTTTTCTATAGAAAAATTTGATTCTTGTGTTAAGAAAAGATAATTTCATTATTTTTAATGTTTTTATTGGAATAATGTTTGAGATTCACGAGCTTATTTTCTAAGGAGTTGAGTGGTTGGTCTATTTCTCTCTGATTTAGTTCCCAATACAATAAATACAAAAAATATAACTAAATATCATGCACATCATCAACATACACATAAAATATCACACCCATCATCAACACAACTACAAGAAATGATCCATACCTATGAGCATCTAAATACAAGAAATATAACTATATATCATGCACATCATCAACATACACATAAAATATCACACCCATCATCAACACAACTAATAGTTCTCATATCATATTATCTATGTTCTCATACAAATGTGTCTTCAAATACATCAAAGCACTCATGAGTAAATCCACTCTGTAGAGCATACACACAACTAAAAAGGTGCCCCTAAGGTATTTGTCTCCTATATCTATCCTCTTCGCCTATCCTTCTCTATGGATATGTTCCACTCATATCTACCACCCTGAGGTGATCCATGTCTCAATCCTTGTCAAGGTCACTCCTCCTCTCTACCTATATCCTTTCTCAATGAGCTAGATCTATCACTGCTACTCCCCAAAACACCTACATTTAAATATTAAAAAAATGTTTAATAAATCATACAACATTGATTAAAACTAACTAAACAATGAAAGCATTTAATATTATAACACCTTATGAATTATATTGAATGTCCCCACCTTGAAATTTATAGCCATCGATGTCAATCACTTATTCATACTATAGCTTTGTTCTCCAAAACACCTACATTTATATAAAAGTGATTTTTTAAGAAAATAATATTTAACCTACTTTTAACTCAACAATAATGGATGTATTTCTATCATAAACTCTTTGTACTCATAACAAAATCATGGCCTAGGTAGAGTATAAAAATTTTTGTTTCCAACCTCATATGTAAATCTAGAGTTAGAGTGTCAAAATTGTTGAATTTCATCCTATGTGCTATTAATTAGCTTCTTATCGACTCATGGAAGCCTACTGCTAAAAGCCCAAGTATGATTTTCAATAGGAATTTCTAAACATGATCTTATTGATAGTACTTTTGATAATGTTTTACGATTTAGGCTTAATTCAAGACGAGTTTACCTTAATAATTGAGCCTTTTTAATTATTTAGTTTGTTACTAATGATGTTATTAGTCTATGAGCAACTCTTTTATCTTTTTCCTTACTATTATTTACAATAGAATTGAATGCGTTAAAAGAAAAAAACATTAACAACAATATTATTTCGATCAAACTTTTTGTTTACATAAATCTTTGAAATTTATTTAGTAAAGGTCTCATTTTGTAGATCTTTAGTAATTGTATAAAAATTTGGAATATTTTGGTTAATACATCTTATTGCAAAACCATTCATTGAAATTTTTTGAAGCCCACAACCAAATGGTTTGTGATGACCTCTTGCCTTCAAGAATTTCTATTATTCTCATCAATTTCAAACCATTTTGGGGTTCTTGAATGTTTTAAATTTTAACAAACTCATTACAAAAAGATGGATTTTGAATTTCTTTTTCTTCTTCACATTTAGGTTCTCTCTTATGTAATTTGGAGACACGTTGAGTTTCATTGGTTTATGTGAGATATTTATAACAAGTATGCAATGAATTCAAACTTTATTAGATTTGATTCTTAATATGAGATATTTATTTTGCTTTCCAATCTATAATTTTTTGATGTTCTTGGCTATATAATTGAAGTTAATTTATGTTAACAACTATTAGATTAAATTTTTTTATCCCCAATTATTTTCAAATAATTTTATACTTTAATCTTTGTATTCTTATTCTTTGTTTCATCATTTCATTTAAAATTTGAACCATTTAAGGATGCTATGTTATAGATTATAGTTGTCTTCCAATTCTTTGTAAATTGTTAATAGTATGAAAATATTATTGATGAGTAGATGAATTATTACAAGTTCTATTTTAGATTTGTATTCTCTTTATCTAGATATATTTATCCGATAGGCTTTTTATGTGGGGGAACCCCACCGGTGTTTCCCCCAGTCTAACGCCAGCGGGAACCCCATGAACGCGGGCTTTCTTATGTGCGAGAGAGGGGTGTTGGGAATAGTTGTGTCATGCTCTGGCATATACTTCTATGGCCCTTAGCACCATGCATCCCTGGACGGACCCACCAGCTACCCTCAAACTCCTCCTGAAGCTTATAACAACATTAAATGTTGCGTCCTTATTCATCTCCATCAAGTATGGCTCCCAGCAGCTGCACCGTTTCACAACCTTTCTTGTTGTTTCCATGCTTTCCTTGCGATTTACTAGGCCACCAAAGCTCGCTTCATGCAATAAATGTGAACTAGCATTGAGCAATGTTAAATGGCTCTCAGGGGGATGACATTATTTGTGTTTTAGTAGTCTTTGTAGCGAAGATACGGGCAGAACCAGAGCATTGGCAAAGAAAGAAACTTGAGGTGATTCTTGTGTATTGTTTCAGTTAATTTGTTGTATTGTAATGTGTCATTGTAATGTGCTTGTCTTCCTTTTTTCTTGTCCTCCATTACCATTTTCTCCTCTGCAATTTTTTGCCCCTTCCTTGCGCAGAGCCTTCATGCCCATATTTGCCACGGCAAGGAAAAAACCTGATAGAACGTTTGTGCTTCCACAATGCAAGGTCCCTACTCATTTGTCCCTTCCTTTTCTCCCAAGTTTTGAACCCACGACCTTGTGGAAAAGTAGAGAGGCCTTTCTTAAGCTTCCAAACAATGCATTATGGAAAGTTTCCACCACAGCTTAACAAAATCATGCTTGTCCATCCATGAACCTTCATTCTACTGTCGCTGCAGCTTCCAATCAATTTTTTTTTTCAATATTTAAATCGAAAGCCAAACATGGATCATTTATTTTTAAAAAAAGAAATACTATTGTCGTTGCATCAAAATTATAAATTTTATTATAGCTGCAAGCACTGTTTTGATAGTGCATTCAATCCTAGCGAATACTGCTATTATGAATCTGAACCTTATATTACTGTTTCACAAATTTTAGCCATATGTGTTGGATAGATTCACTTATCATATGAGCTAATTATATTAACCTATTATTGAAACTATGCTGAGGTATGGTTATGCATAAAGAAGGAGGCGTATTGATTCAGGCGAGTAGGTAGGATTTAGGATGATAGTTAATATATTACTGACAATTATTTTGCTTGACTCAGGCTTCCACGATTTATACTTCCAACAATACTAAATGTATTTCTGCTAGACTTGTGATTTACACGGCATGATGGAGGTGACAGAAAATTGGTGACAAATTTATGGCATGAACCACCTAGTAAGGTAGACTAGGATTTATTTCGAATAGGTCACCGTTTGCCACCAACTCATCTTTATTGCCTTAATAAAGCTATCCACTTGCCTCATAATCCGCTGAAAGCACCTCTTCTTCACTCACTGCTCATAACCTCTTCACTCTTTCGCACTTTCGGGGTTTCGAACCCTCAATTCTTGCACCTTTCACGTTCAAAGCCAACTACAACCAAGGCACAGTGCAAACAACATCTACAAATGAAAAGCCAGGCTCAAGCTCAAACATGTAAATAGTAATTTTTAATGTTAATAGTAAATTTTAACAATTTGTAAAAACTAAAAACCAAGATTGTCAAAGAAATTTAAGTTTTTACATATTTCATAATAATTTATTATAATTACAAACTAATATTATATTAATTTATTATCTAATTAATCTATATAAAGTTTACTTAATTTTTACATGATTAAAGTTATTTTATTTCATTTATTTAAAAGAATTAATTTATAATTTTATATATTCTAATATATAAATATGAATTGTATGATAATATTTTCCACTTCATTTAAAATCCTTAATCATTTTGTAAATATAACTATTTTGTTTATTTTAAATTGTCAAATCAATAAATATATTTAGTCAATAGGCTTTTTAATGATAATACAAAATAATATAATGTTAATTTATTATATAATATTGTAATTACAAAAAACTATTCATATTACTTTATTATGATTACAAAAATAATATTATATTAATTAATCATATAATATTAAAGAAAATTACACTTTCGCTCTCCAGTTGTTTGAATATGTTAAAGATTTTATTCATTTAAAAATAGTCCTTCAAAAACAAAAAATCATAGAACATTTTAGACTTATTTATGCTTGTAGTTTGGGTCTTAGTCAATACCTATGCCCTTGTTAATGACAATTGTTTTTTAATATTAGTATCGCTATTCATAATAATTTATTATAATTTCAAAATAATATTATATTAATTTATTATATAATATTAAAGGAAATTACACTTTCACTCTCCATTTGTATGAATACGTTAAAGTTTTTATTCATTTTAAAATAGTCCATCAAAAAATAAAATTCAAAGAACATTTTATACTTATTTATGCTTGTAGTTTGGGTCTTAGTCAATACCTATGCCCTTGTTAATAACAATTGTTTTTAATATTAGCATTGCTATTTTGAATTATAGTTTTAGGATATGGCTAATGCACGAGCACTTGAAGATGTTATTACTATTTCAAGCAGTGGTTCTACTTCCAATACACCCTCACCGCAAACCCATGAGTTACCTCTATCAGCAACTGACTCAACATTTGTGGATTGGTTGGGTTTCCCCCACCATAATGTTGATGCTTTTTCAAACAATGTCTTGACAAGTTGTCATGAAATTTTTGAAGACGCTATGCAAACAAGCCAAGATTTAAGCGATGTGGAGGATCATGAAGTTGAATTGGTGCAAGAAGTTGTTCGAAAATTTCATGCGACCTATGAAGCTCTTGAGCTATTTTATGGTTTCCTGCATGAATAGAAGTATTGTCAATATTATGGAGTGGCCAATGCATTTGAACTAAAGCGTGAATTTCAAGATTTATTGAGTGATATATGGTCTAAGAAGTTCAAATAACTTCTTGGAAGGTAGTCACTTTTTCAATATGTCGATCAAGATTACTAGTATGATACATATTAGATGTTTTTTTTGTGAAACTAAATGAGGATCTCAAAATAGCTATATGTGGAGCAAATTGGATTTAGTGGTTGACCTTATATTTGAACCCTTAGTTGTTATATATTAAGTTTACATTGTAATGCCATTGTACATATTGATCTTTATAGTTCTAATTTTAATGAATATAACTTATTCTAATATTTGTGTCCCCTTATTTTGAATATTATCTTGAACTATAACCTTAAGTCTACCAAATATATATTGGAATGCTACTCAAAATGATGATATATTTGATCATTATTGTAAATATTCACTCTTGCAACACTTAGCTATGTGAAGTACCATAGTTATATATATGCTTCTTTCAAACCCTTTGATATATTCAATGTTGAATATAGTTATATATTATGTTTACATTGTAGCACCCTTGTGCATATTGATCGTCATAGCACTAATTTTATTGAATATATCTTATAGTACATATTGAGGAAAAATATTCCTCCTCACTTTTATTTTTATATTTTTGCAAATGATGTGCTCCACTTGTGTATTCTTATGCTCAACATTATGTTGAGGCCTATGTTTTCTAAAACAAGAACCTCCACCAATTGTATGCAAACACTATCTTACATGTAATGTAATTTTGTAGGGTTAGTCAACTTCCATAGACCATGGCTACAATATTAACCACAGATGCAATTATACTTATCCATGATGGGAATGAAGGGTTCAAACCTAATGTGCAAATTTTGTCTATTTCAAACTTCGGCCATGGCCATGAATGTAACAACCGCTACAAGGTAGAAATATCTGATGGGGCCTACAAACAAAAAGCATCTTTACCTCAGAAGTACAATCATTACATAGAATATGGTGAAATTACAGTTGGATCCATAATACAAATGACAAAATATAATTGCCCTAGACCAAGCGGGTCTCGGTGAGTAAAGGAATCCAAAATTTACCATAACAAAATCATTATTAACTTTTTAGCTTCTTCCTTGTATTAGTAATTCTTACTCTTGTATTCCAAATGTATAGGTGGATTGTTATTGTGAACCTTGAGATTGTTTCTACATACCAGGCTATAATCGGTCATCCTACTTCACTTTATATGGAACTAGAGCACCATATAGAACAAGAAATGGAAAAATCTTCAGAGCCACATGCAGAACCTGATACAATTAGCACTGCTAGAGTATCAACTCATGTGAGAAGATTATTTGGTGTGAATCCTTCTAGGAGTAGAATGGAAGCACCAGTCACAATTACGCCTATTAAAAGTTTGAATCCTTTTCAACCAAGATGGACTGTTAAAGGTTGCATGACTGCCAAAAAGGATATCCGTAGGTACAGTACCCAAAAAGGTACTGGTCAAGTTTTCACCTTTGACATCATTGATAGAGAAGGGACTGAAACATGTGTGACTTGTTTCAATGAAGTTGTTGATCTTCATTATCAAAATATTACTGTTGGAAAAACCTATACATTTTTTGGTGGTGCAATAAAGGTTGCTAATAAGCTTTACAATAGGTTAAATAGTGGGCTAGAAATTTCCTTGTCGGTAGAGTCAAAGGTCACTCTTTGTGAAGATGACAATTCTATTCCAAAACACATATTCTCATTTACACCTATCAGTGAACTTGCAAAGAAGAGTAGCAACTCAACTACTGATGTTATTGGAGTTGTCACTTGTGTTAGCCCAAGCTCCACAATTAGGAGAAGAGATGGGACAGAGGTCCTAAGGTGCACAATATCCTTGTTGGACACGACTAGGGCAACTATAGATATCACTCTATGGGGCACAATGGAAGAGAAGGAAGGTGGTCATCTTCAAGACAAGTATCACCTACAAGAAACAATTGTTCTCGCTATTAAAAATGGACGAGTTTGCGAGTACAGTGGAAAGGTTTTGAGTACATCAAGCAATACAAATTTATTTATAGACCTTGACATACAAGAGACACAACAACTACAAACTTGGTTCAAACAAAGTGGGGCTAATATTCTATCACCTTCAACAAAGTTTAGCAGCCCATCTACGCCTGACACTACAATAACAATCAGGGATGTTCGAGAAGAAATTCCTCATAGAGTGCACCATCTCCAATGTACAATAAATGCAACATTGTTGTTCATCAAATCTGAATCATTCTGCTATCCGGCGTGCCCTAATGAATTATCAAGAAAACAGTGCAAGAAAAGATTGGTGCAGACTGAAGATGGAAAGTGGTTTTGCTCAAAGTGTCACGTAGCATGTACCTCTTGTAATTATAGGTACATACAACAAATAAGGTTATAGGACCACATAGATATGCTATGGGAAGTTGCATTCGACGAAGCAGCAACAGAACTCATGGGAATGTCTGTGGAAAAGCTATACTCTCTACAGTTTGAGGATGACATAGAAAGGGATACTCAATAGGTAATTAGAGACATGTTGAACAAAAAATACTTGTTCACTTTGACATGTAGAAATGAAACATACAATAATGAAGAACGCTCGAAGGCAACTATCACAAAGGTTGAGCAAGTTGACTTCATTGCAGAGAGCAACATCTCACTTTCCAAGATCAAAGAAATGTGTAGTGACTCTTATAAAATTATAGTTGATCTAAGCTGCAAACTTTACATTTCCCAACACATGTCTTGTATATGACTCTTATAAAATTATAGTTGATAGTTTTGTTCAAGCAAAAGAATGTATTCAAATATCTAACCACATGTGTCACGTCTACCTACAGATAGAAATATATAAGTTGCTAGGTTTACATTTCCCAATTCATGTCATGTATATGACTCTTATAAAATTATATTTCTACTCCAAGCTTCAATATTATGTGTTTCAACTATAACTGTAACAATAATATCTCAATAAAATAAATGTAACAATTTGTATCTATTTGCTTATGTCTATATATATGTGGAGTCTACTTCTAGCATTGTAGCACTCATGAATCTACTTGCTTATATCTATTTGCTCGTGTCTATATATATGTGGAATCTACAACTATCTTAAAACTACACTTTAATAGAGAATAGTTCTATAAATTATGACTTGAATATGTCATTTTTTTATTTTTTGTTTTTTGTTTTAACATATGTAGATACATGAATTTTAAGCATTCTTCTTTCAACATTGTAAGATTTAGATATGTTGTGTTCATCTCACATATAGTTGTTTGAGTATGTTTGTGCTCCTCTTATTACTAATTCAGCCTTGCACTCCCACTGTACAAATGGATGACCCCTCCCCCGAAACAAGTCAAGCTAGCTTGAAACAAGTAGAGATTAGAAGACAACAGACCTGAAAAAGGAATCAAGATTACTATGCTAGGCATAAAGAAGCAATTGCCACCCGAAGACAGATTAAAAAGTTGCACACCATCCATATCGACCCCCACCAAATAGAAGCATAGAGACTATGAGATCGTGAGAGAAACCGTGATTACTATGCTCATCATAGAGAGGAAATAACTACAAAGAAACACATTAAACGTTTGGAGAAACAAGCATGGAAAGCTCAACTATTGCAAATAGAACAGGACCTAGAAGATCGAACATCATTCAACACAACTACTAGCTCCATTAAAATAATGAAAGGATTTTGACAAAAGATAGATGCACTTTCCAATAGGAAAACATGCATTATATGCAAGGAAAACTACCCAGGGATGCTTCTTCATTCATCTGACCCTCATGCTACTTGCAAAAGATGTTTCAATGAGAGAGGTATACATCGATTCTCCTCACTCAACAACATGGACCCAGGAGAACAATCATAAGGAAGTGAGAGGAGGCACGCTTACAACAACTATGTCTCTCCTAAAACAAGGTATGCATGTCTCCTCCCTATCGATTTGATATCTCTCCCCAATTCCCATGGTGCTTAAAATTTCTTCTACAACTTGACTTCATCAATGCATATTCTACGCACCTAGCCACCCCATTCCTTTTGTTGTATAGGTCTTCAAGACAAATCGCATAGACCACATAAGCTCATCCCCAAAAAAAATTGCACTGCTCCTACATGTTCATAATATAATACCAAAGTGTATCAGCCTATCGGCGTAACCATTGCACCTCATTGGGGTGCAAGTGCTAGTATTTACCAAAGTCTCATTTCTTTTTGAGGTGTACTGTATATATATATATATAACATGGAAAATGTAGATCATGTTCCACCTATGCCAGATTCTTTGTTTGCAAATACTAGTAATGAGATAAAAGAAATTGAGAGATTCATTAGCACAGGGTGCAAACTCAGGGATATATAGTGAACCATGCATTGAGAGGACTAGTGCATATTCCCCAGACAGAGTGACTGCTATTCTTTCCTGCATGCGAGAAGAAGTACATGGTGATGTTCCCCTTAAAAAAATACAAGATAGTGTCACCAAAGAAATGATAAAAGCCACTTGTTTTCCATTTAATCAAAATGTGCATAAGGTTAGGGGATACCAGGTCAATAGATGTATTGATCATGCTATGGCTTCACTGATCTACCCACGATTTTTTGCAGCACATGGTCTATACCTAAACAATGACCAGATTCCATTGTATTTTGTTCAACAGTTGTATGCTGAGGTCCATTTGGGCCTCAAAGTTAACTACCTGGACTTTCCACCATATGCTAGTCAGGGGCATGGTAGGATTGCTGATAGGCCCACCTATCGTCGAGCAGATAGACCACCCCCAGTGTTTAGGGTATTGTTTGGTGACAGGTCTCCTACTCTCACCCCAGCTCTAGCCCCCATAGCAGATGAGGTTGTCCTTGCTTCCCAAAAGGAAGCAATTGACACTATAGGTGACATTGCGGCTACCACCACTAGGATATCTGATGATCATGTAGGTCAGTATTTGATATCCAAACATTCCTGATCCACACCATTTTCATCATAGTGGACTACCATGGATCCTTTTACAGTGGCCGGCATCCCTACTCCTACACAGCTTGATGCACTTATAGGAGATATGTCATGCATGACTTTGCATTGTTTGGTTGAGGACCTATTGGAAGCATATTCCCACATTGCATCAGATAATGGGATCGGTATAGAGCATGTTAGAGATCATTTAAGACATAGAGGTCGTTCAGTTCCAGGATCCCATCACTCTCAGCTGAGCACTAGTGCGCATCAGGATCCACCTACAGTTCATACGGCAGCTGCACAGACTATGGGTTTTACTGATATGTTGATTGGTTCTAGTTCATCATCACCAATGCCATTTCACCTTCATAGTCCTCTACATTCATCATTTCTGGCACAACATGGGATAGATCAGATGGATGCAGATGTTGATTTGTCACTTGATCGTTTGGTGGATATGGTGGAAGTGACTGTTTCAGATGACTTAGGTCATCCGATATCAGATGATGTGCCTGTATGTGTGCATGTGCATGTTTCAATTCTTTTTTCATTATTTTTTAAATTTCTTTTTAACTAGATATTCATGTAAGTTGATATATATGTGTATATATATTGTTATAGGTGGACATACCTCATATCACTCCTAGCCTTGGTCCAGATCGTGTGCATGATCGATGTGACTATGTGGATGAATTTTCTATCAATGGACATGTGAGTTTTACATTTTTATATAATCACATGTGTATATGTACATGCAATATATTTATGTATGCATAGATCTAGATTGATATTTAAAAATACAAGTTCATTTAAAAATAACTTTCATAAAATTTATTCAATATAAATTATATGTATTTAACACATCTTGTACACAATTTTATTTGCAGGGCTCAGTACATCCATTAGAGCAGGACCGTTCTCATTCAGATGGCCATTTGTCTAGGAGTAGACATTCATATTAGGCCATGCATTCTAGATTTATGTTCTTTACCACATGTATTTGATTATATGATGATCTTTAATAGTATTTGATATTTGATGATCTCTAACTTACACTTGCTTATATGATATACATACATTTGCTTATTTTTGATCTTTAGTATTCGACATTTGATGATCTTTAATTTACATTTTGCTTTTATGATATGTACATATATTTTCTTATATGATATATACATAATTTGCCTCTTTGCTTATAATATGTGTTATGTTTATATGTATTGAATCCCTTTACATATATGTACATGTGTTTGCTTATGGTTTAAACATGTTTACACATAATATATGTATGCATTTCTTTAAATATTCAATATACATACATGTTTTCTTATTTTATGATCTCTTACAACTTACATTTCCTTATATTCAATATACATTTGATCTCTAGTAGAATTTTAGGGAAATCAATGCCACTTTATAATTAAGTTCATTCATGTTGATCACAATAAATATTTTTTAAAAAATGACTTAAGCAACATGAACCATTGAGTTGAGAACAAGATATAATCTTTTTGACAAGTAACTTGAAATTCAATTCAAATATAATTTTAAGAAAATTCAATTCAAATTATATCGAGCTATTATACATTTTTTACAAGTAACTTGAAATTCAATTCAAATATAATTAAGAAAATTTAATTCAAATTATACCTCTATTATACATTTTTGACAACTAACTTGAAATTCAATTCAAATATAATTAAGAAAATTCAATTCAAATTATACCTCTAATATACATTTTTGACACTTTAACTAAATTCTAAAATTACTAGATATGTTGTGCATACCTATGAATTAAATAACAACAAACTCCATAATGAAATAACTTGTTTTTTTACTATTTGATTCATTTAAATTAGGATCTAGTTATTCCATGTACACTTGAATAATTTTGATTCACTTGGAGCGCAGATTTTGGAGAAGAAGTTTTTGCACATTTATCAAGGAGGCAAATATTGGAGCTCAACAACTTTTCATTTTTTTCAATCAAGGAAAAATTTGGAGGATAAGTTAACTAAGTTGGTAGAGGACTTGTTTAGAGTCATCTTTAAGTTGAAGAAGAAAATGGGACGACAAAGAAAAAGAAAAAATGCATCTCAACGAAAATTGTCAAAAGAAGAACAAAAGAGGTGTGATCAAAACTTGGAAAATTATCATAGAAAGAAAAAAGGTACATGCTTGTTTCTTCTCTCTCTCACTCTCAAGTGTGTTTTTATGACTTTTACTTTGAAGCTTTCTAACCATCATTACACTTGAATGACTATAAATACTTTTAAATATCCTCAAGTCATCTTGGTCATGCAAGTTGCAATGCTTATATGATCATTGACTCCAATTCCTTAAGCCAATTCTTTTTGTTTCAATATTTTTGTTTTGTGTCTTTGATATTTTATTTTCATCACTTCAATGTTCTCAAATTATTTTTATGTTTTATTCTCTAGGGATTCCTCAAGCTGGAGTCAAGCCAAATCTAGATATTGGATCAAACGAATCCATTGAAGAACACATGGACCTTGAAGTTAGGGAGGAGACCCAAGTTCACACAATGCTTGTTGGAGAGGGGTCAAGATCACTTCCTTCTACTGGTATGGATGAGCATATAAAACTATCACAAACCTTTCTCACTTATATCTCATCATGTTTTATCAGTTTGTTTGCTTGCATACATAAAATTCATTTGATACTAACATTGTAGTAGGAGTGGAGAAGAATGACATGTATATAGTCATAGCTAAACTAATCATACTCAATATAAGAGTGGCCATCAAGAGCTAGGGTCTAAGATTAAGAATATTTTGGAAGCTTTCCATGATGCACCAATGGCTACACATCGCAAATTATTTTCTTATGCAAACCAAATAGAAAACATGGAATAAAAAAGTGTTTCCAGAAGAGCTTAATGATTAACGGGTGCTTTTGATTTTAACAAACTTATGAGATACTATGTTATATTTATACTTTCTATGGAATTAATTCTAGGAAAAGAAGTTGAATGTGGGCTCCTAGAAATGGTAATTTACCTTTTCTAAATTACCATTTTATTATTATTGCTTGGCCAAGCTACCGTACTAGAGAAATAGATGTTATGAAAAGCCTAAATTTTATATTATATATGTCTCTGCCACATCCTATATGTGAGTATTATGTTATTCTAGTTTAGGAATTGCATCTAGGCATTAGGCACGCATCGAGAGATTCTATCCTACTTATATTGTTCCAAGTTGCTAGGCTCCTCATAAAGGTTCGATGCTTTCTTCATGTTAGGAAGAAACCTGGGGAAGTTCAGTACTTTGTGGTTGGGCAGAAAAGGTGCCTTAAGCTTACTCTTGGCCTCAGCTTGCGGAAGATTAGCAGAGTCATGGTGGTTGAGGACAAAGATGCTTTTATTATATGGATATACTTCTTTCTAGTTTACTTGTATGGCTTACATAGTCAATATCTTCACGAATATATTTTATGTGTTGATGTAAAACTTATACTTGTAAAATTGAAACAAATTTAATGTAACACCTTATTGGTGTATGTGATTGTATTTCATTATTGTAACTTGCCTTAAAGCATTTATGAATATTT
Organism: Sequoia sempervirens; assembly: GCA_007258455.2. Taxonomy (NCBI): domain Eukaryota; kingdom Viridiplantae; phylum Streptophyta; class Pinopsida; order Cupressales; family Cupressaceae; genus Sequoia; species Sequoia sempervirens. The sequence continues at coordinate 649,937,399 of VDFB02281492.1, forward strand.
TATTATTTATTTATATATATATAATTTTGTATTTGGATTATGCATTTCTCTATGGGATACTTCTTTTAGTATGTGTGTTATGTTAGCTTTACAAAAAATTCTTTGAAACAAGTTCCTATCCATTCTAATGCACAACCAAATGACATAGAAACCCTGATTCAAGGAATAAATGCTTACATTGTTTTCCACCAAAGTGAGCTCCCTCCTTTGGAAGTGAAAAAACAAAAATGATGTGATTATAGCTCAATACAATAACACATGGATAAAATGAACCCTTTTTGACAATAGCTCAACCTTAAATGCATGTAGTGCAAACCTTTTGGATAAGCTTGGTGTTGATAAATCAAAAATCCAACCTGCCTATTTATCTATTAGTGGCTTTGATAATGTGGTAAAATGACCACTTGGAGTGATCACATCACCTATCAAAGTTGAAAAAGATACATGACAAACCCCAATCAAATCTTGCATTTTAGGCAAGTAGCATAGGCAACCCTTTCAATCAGGAAATTCTACAAGGGTAAGAGAAAACTTATATTTGGTGCATAGAGGTTTGTGTGGCCCTATGACAACATTAACAATAGGTAGGAGTCAATATTTTATGACCTTGATAGATGATTATAGTCAGAATACATGGGTTTATTTCTTGAATAACAAATATGAATCCATTAAGAAGTTCAAGGTGTTTAATGAACAAACTGAGAAGGAAAGTGGAAAATTTATTAAGGTCCTTAGGTCAAATAGATCATTTGTTTATTTTTTAAATTGTTATAGCAATTAGGGAATTAAAAAGGAGTTAAAATAACTAGATACACTTTGCATCAAAATGGAGTAGCTAAGAAAAAGAATAGGATCATCATGGAGATGGTAAGAAGTATGTTGAAAGCCAAGGGACTCCCAAATGAATATTGGGGTGAGGTTGTAGAAATTATAGTTTATTTGATAAATATAAGTCCCACAAAGGTTATATGTGACAAGATTCTATAAGAGGTGTGATGAAAGTGCACATGGATAGTAGAACACCTTAGAGTATTTGGGTGTGTGGCATATGAATTTGTTTCTAGAGAAAAGAGACAAAAAATAGATGGAAAAGGTGATAAATGTATCTTTACGGGATATAGTGAATATTCCAAATCTTATAAGCTATATAACCTTTTTAATAAGTAGATTATGATCATTAGGGATGTTGAGTTCATAGAAAATGAGTCATAGGGTGTCACAACGGGCTTATCTTTAGGTATTTCAGTTTTAATTCCCATTGATTATGAAGAAGAAGAAAATTCATGAAGAGAACAAAGGTGTATCTACAATAGGCATGGATACTAGAAGATAGCTCTAGAGATCACCTAAGAGTTTGCAACTAGTAGTTACATAATACTCTTGATAGCTCTGAATACCTGCACAGTCTGCAATTCTAAAGAGAAAATAGAACCTAGAAGCTCTGGAGACCTGCATAGTATGCAACTCCAGAGAACAAATAGTTCCAATGAATTTTTGCATAGTCAAGTAGTAGTATCAGTCAAAATTCATACCTCGCTCTTGCCTCCCTAATACAAAGAATGAAAAGAGTATTAAAAGGGATATTTATCAAAATGAAAGGTATGAATATAAATTAGATAAAAAATATAAAATTTATAATATTTTATCATATTAATTTAATTCATTTTGTAGAGGAAATAAAATAAAATAAATGGTTTGAGTCCATGGATGAGGAGATGGATGCAATCTATGGAGATGAAAAAACATGTGAGCTAACTAAGTTTCCTCCTAGTAAGCAATTGGTTGGGGTCAAGTGGTTCTATAAGACTGAAAGAAATTTTGAAGGAAGGATAGAAAGGTATAAAGTAAGGCAAGTTGTTATGGGATATAAATAAAAAACTAGAAGATAAATTATGATAAGGCATATTCTCTAGTTGCAAGGATGGAAACGATGTTGGTAGTCTTAGGAATTGTAGCCTAGCATAATTGGAATGTATATCAAATGGATGTCAAGTCAATCTTCTTTATTGGATTGTTGAAAGAGGAAGTGTGTTTTGAGTAGGCACCTATATATTAAGTTCTATGGAAAGAAAACAAAGTGAATAGATTTAAGAGATATTTTTATGAGCTAGAGAAAGCACCACATGCATGGTATAAGAGATTAACTCATATTTATTAAGAAATGACTTTAGCAAAAGTGATGGTGATCCTACTATTTACAACAAGTGATTCTAAGATTTTAATAGTTGTATTGTATCTAGATGATTTACTTTTCATGGGAAGTGATGATATTGTCATTTCAAATTTCAAAGACTACAAAAAGAGAGTTTGAGATGATCAATTTAGGTCTATTAAAGTATATTCTAGGCATAAAAGAGACAAAAATGGATCATGGTTTTTTATATATCAAGATCTATATGCCACAAAGATTTTGAGGAGGTCAAAAATGCAAAACGAAAAGCCTACAGTGACACCAATAGCCACAAGTCTAAAATTGAGTAAGACTACAACAACTATGTGAATCCAACTTTGTACAAAAATATTGTTGGAAGTTATATGTATTTGAAAATGACTAGGATTAATATAATACATCTAGTAAGTTTATTTCTATATCTATGGAGATACCAAAGGAGACACATTGGAAAGTAGATAAAAAAATTCCTAAGATGTATTAATGGAACCAAAGGATATGGAATTTTATATACTACAGTAAGTGACTTTGGGCTGGTTGAATATACTCACAGTGATTGGGAAAGAATTGTGGATGATAGAAAGAGCACACATCAAGATATGTGTTGCACTTGAGCTCAATGAAATCATCCCTCCAAAATCTACTCAATATGGAAATCTCGTTAGTATATGATACCATGGATATTTAGCGATCTTCTTTTCTTTTTTCATTTAAACTTAAGGAGGAGTAGGAACCCATGGCAAAGAATAATTTTTTGGTAGGGAACATCCCCATACATGTGGATTTCTTGAATAAGAGGATTATCTAGATGTACTAATTACATGCCATGCCTATGGTATAGTTCCAAGAAGATTGTTTTTAACTACCATGGAAGAGGTAGGTGAAATGGTAAAGAAATGAAAAATCACATTCAAATGAGGAGAGAAAATTTAATTGATTATGGGCCCCTACTATCACCATGTCAAAAGTCTATCAAACTTAATATTGTTGCATGTGCTACTTAATATTGGCTAATTTATTTAGATATAAATCTTGAGTCAAAATGTCACTAATCATTAACACTATCACAATATGGCCAATGACTAATTGTATAGTGATACAAAAGATAATTTCAAGAATATTTTCATACTTTCCCACATGTTTATGTTGTTGTGTATATATACGTATACAACATTTTAGAAAATATGGTTTATGTTTTTTAACAAAGTCACCTTAATATCTTTGCAGTGTTTATAATTAAATAAATTCTTCTTAATATAATTAATTTCTAATTTTTTTTTTTTGAAATTATTATGCATCTTGTTAGTTGTGAATAATTTGATATATTTTTAAGAAAAACTTATTAAATCCTTATTATAATGAATATCTTTTATATTGAAAATAAATATTTATATATTTATATATTTAATATTAAAGAAATAGTTTATTTGTAATATATACCTACCTTTCTTTCACATAACACTTATCTCATGGATAAAACGAAAAAAGGTATTATTTTTTAATTAATTTTGTCCAAGTCATCAATTTTGTGATTTCATTGATCAAACCGCAATTTTTTTCTAGTGGAGCCTCTTCTACACTATAAAATAACTAAAACAAAAATTTAGATATAGAACGACAAATGGATGAAACTCTATAATTAATTAATTATAAAAATTTCTAGGAAAAAAAAATTTCTCAACTTAGCAACTTTCCAAATATACTAGCAATGAGATGCCTCTTTTATGATTATATTTGTCTTAATTTAAACAATTAAATAAAAATATATACAAAATATGTTATGCTTATAATCAACTCAAATAATTAAAATGTCAACTTATTTTTTAATATTAACCAAAATTTAGTAAAATATGTTAAAATTTGTACCAATAATAGTAGTCAAGAGTGATTATACAAAGACCAAAGTAACCAAATAGGTCTACTACATTGAAGCTAGACATAATAAAAAAAAAGAGAGATAAAAAAAATTAACACAGCTGACTAGCTAAGATAATCGTAAGAGTTTTAGAATAATAGAAGTTGTTGCAATAAAATCTAGCAAGGAATAAAGATATTCTAGCAAAATGACCTTAGATATGATCTACAAACATAATAGAAACATCATTGATAACAAAGAAGTCATAAGCCATTCTTGGCATGAAAACAAAAATATAGGCTTTAATAGATAAAGATAGAAGCAATTATATGAAAGATTCATTAGCAAAGCCATACATAGTTCCATAGTTAGGAAAAGATCCTACCATACAATTGTCAATAATAAGTATTAATTAGGGCACTCGTAGAGCCTCAAAGGAAGAGAATATGTAGCAATAAACTCCATCAATAGAAATAATTCCTTCCTCTAGTCCATAGTTGTACAAACAATCTACAATTCATGAAAGAGCCAATGATATTTTTTATAACAAATTTAATAATAATTTCTTGTTGAATTTTAGCATTATAATAATTTGAATTGTGATAAATATTTCAAAGAACAAGAAACTCTAGATTTTACCTCTCACTTTTCTCTAAATTGTAGATGAATATTTCTTCATAGTGTCAAATTCTTCATCCATGGAAACACAAACTTTAGGATTTTATCAACTTTATTGAAATATTTCCTCCTTCGACTAATTCTGATCAAGATCAATGACAATATCCCTCCAAGAGCTCCTCCATATAATCATCCCACTACTTCTCATACCATGGATATTTAGTTCTTTTCTTTTCTTTGTTCATTAAAATTTGAGGAGGAGAAAATTCTCGCCAAGAACAACTTTTGGGTAGGGGACATCCCCATAAATGTGGATTTCTTGAGTAAGAGGATTCTCCAAATGTGCCAATTATATGACATCCTTGTGGTATACTTCTTGAAAGATTGTTGCTTGATAAATTTAGTGAACCCAAATAGCTTAGAGATTCAAGCTCTAAAGGTATTGTTCCTTGATAAATTTCTTCTTAATATAATTAATTTCTAAAAATAATTTTTTGAAATTATTACGCATCTTGTTAGTTGTGAATAATTTGATTTATTTTTAAGAAAAACTTAGTAAATCCTTATTATAATGAATATATTTTATATTGCAAATAAATATTAATATATTTATATATTTAATATTAAAGAAATAGCTTATTTGTAATATATACCTACCTTTCTTTCACATAACACTTATCTCATGGATAAAAGGAAAAAAGTTATTTTTTTTAATTAATTTTTTCCAAGTCATCAATTTTGTGATTTCATTGATCAAATTGTAATTTGTTTCAAGTAGTGGAGCCTTTTCTACACTATAAAATAACTAAAATAAAAATTTAGATATAGAACGACAAATGGATGAAACTCTATAATTAATTAATTATAAACATTCCTAGGAAAAAAATAATTTCTCAACTTAGCAACTTTCCAAATATGCTAGCAATGAGACGCCTCTTTTATAATTATATTTGTTTTAATTTAAACAATTAAATAAACATATATACAAAATATGTTATGCTTATAATCAACTCAAATCATTAAAATGTCAACTTATTTTTTAATATTAACCAAAGTTTTGTATAATATGTTAAAAGTTGTACCAATAAGAGTAGTAAGGAGTGATTATACAAAGACCAAAGTAACCAAATAGGTCTGCTACATTGAAGCTAGACATAATAATAATAAAAAAAAGATTAAAAAACTAACACAGCCGACTAGCTAAGATAATCGTAAGAGTTTTAGAATAATAGACGTTGTTGCAATAAACTCTAGTAGGGAATAAAGATATTCTACCAAAATGACCTTAGATATGATCTACAAACATAATAGAAAAATCATGGATAACAAAGAAGTCAGAAGCCATTCTTGCAATAAAAAATATATATAGGCTTTAATAGATAAACGTAGAAGCAATTATATGAAAGATTCATTAGCAAAGCCACACATAGTTCCATAGTTAGGAAAAGATTCTACCATACAATTGTCAATAATAAGTATGAATTAGGGTACCCATAGAGCCTCAAAGCAAGAGAATATTTAGCAATAAACTCCATCAATAGAAATAATTCCTTCCTCTAGTCCATAGTTGTAAACAATCTGCAATTCAGGCAAGAGCCAATGATATTTTTTATAACAAATTTAATACTAATTTCTTGTTGAATTTTAGCATTATAATAATTTGAATTGTGATAAATATTTCAAAGAACAAGAAACTCTAGAGTTTACCTCTCACTTTTCCCTAAATTGTAGATGAATATTTCTTCATAGTGTCAAATTCTTCATCCATGGAAACACAAACTTTAGGATTTTATCAACTTTATTGAAATATTTCCTCCTCCAACTAATTCTTATCAAGATCAATGACAATATCCCTCCAAGAGCTCCTCCATATGATAATCCCACTACTATCTCATACCATGGATATTTAGTTCTTTTCTTTTCTTTGTTCATTAAAATTGGAGGAGAAAATTCTCGCCAAGAACAATTTTTGGGTAGGGGACAACCCCATAAATGTGGATTTCCTGAGTAAGAGGATACTCCAAATGTGCTAGTTATATGACGTCCTTGTGGTATACTTCCTGAAAGATTGTTGTTTGATAAATTTAGTGAACCCAAATAACTTAGAGATTCAAGCTCTAAAGGTATTGTTCCTAAAAAATGATTTTTTGAAAGGTCTAATGACTCTAGTTGACTCATTTCTCCCAAACTATTTGGAATGGTCCCATTCAAATTGTTCATTGAAAGGTCTAGAAGCCTCAATCCCTTCAAATTTCCAAAATTTGAAGCAACTTCTCCCTCCAATTCATTGTTTGATAGATCTATGGTTGTGAGAGTGGAAAGAATATATTCATAATGTTGATATGTGCCTTTTAAAGTCATATCCAATCCATCTCGATAAGGAAGATAAGAAGCAGACAATACAAAACCATCTTGACTTTCTATTTTCATTGCTTGAAATGATACAATTGCATGTGGAATTGAACCTGAGATATTATTGGAAGAAAGGAGCAAGATCTGGAGGCTCCTAAGTTGGCCAATCTCTAGAGGAATATTTCCTATAAAATTATTTTGCTTCATCACCAATACTCTAAGCTCAAAAAGATTTCCAACTAATTTTGGTATTTCACCTTCAAATAAATTATTCCCAATATCAAGAACTTGTAGCTTTGAACAATTTACTATTGAGGGAGGAAATGATCCATTCAACTTATTACTATGAACAACTAGTTAATTCAATTCACTTAGTTGACTAAAGTCATGGGGTAAGCTTCCCTCCAAACTATTATTTGCTAAATTTACGGCATTGAGGGAAGAGCATTTGAACAAACTCGCAGGGATCACTCCAGTTAAGTTGTTGTTTGCAAGATTTAATAGGACAAGTCCAGATATTTGGCCCAAGCTTGAAGGAATATTGCCATTGAATGAATTGTCATTGAAAAGTAATTGTTGTATATTGGAAGACCAAATTGATGGGATGTGTCCACTCAATGCATTTCTAGATACATCTAGCATTTCTAATTACATCCATATTGAAGTATTTGACAATAGATTTCCTCCTAGATGATTTCTTGAAAGATTTAGAGATTGCAACAGATGATTGGTTTCCCATAGCCAAGAAGGAATTTCTCCCACCAGACCGGTGTTAACTAATTCTATTGTATCAAGCGAGAATTGTGTTGAAATCCAAGGTGGAATTTCATCGCGAATCATACAAGACACTAAACTGATTATAGTTAAATTAAAGGATGGAATACATGTTTTGCAAATATTTAGCACGCTATTGGATAGATACAATAGCTTCAAGCTTGTAAGGTTGTGAAAAAGTCTTTCTGTAATTGATGGGTTATTGTTTAGTGTCAGAGATAGAAAGACCAAAGAAGGTGGAAGTGACGATGAAGAGACGGTTTGATTGAAACGACCTCCATCAACATACAAGTGAGTGAGGGAGGAAAGTTGAGCAAATGATGGTGGAATTGTCCCACTTAGCTGGGTTTCCTCAAGAACCAGATACTCGAGTAAAGAGAGATTACCCAAAGAATTTGGAATGGTACCGCTGAGTGGATTTCCTCTAAGCCATAAGTGCTTCAACAAAGTGAGACTTCCAAGAGAAATCGGTATGTTGCCTCTTAATTGGTTGTGGGAGAGATCGAGAGTGTCGAGAGAGTAAATAGTACCCAGAGAAGCCGGTGTGTTCCCACTTAATTGGTTGTGGGAAAGATCTAGATACTCAAGAGAGTAAATATTATCCAGAGAAACCGGTATGTTTCCGCTTAACTTGTTGTCGGAAACAATTAGTACCTTAAGAGAAGAAATATTACTCAGAGAAGCCGGTATGCTTCGACTAAGCTGCAGGGACGTATGCTTCCATTGAATTCATTCATGGAAAGCAAAAGGTATGTAAGGCGGGTTAGAAAACAAATGAAAGAAGGAATCATCGCAATCAATTCACATAAAGATAAATCTAATTTTTTAATATATTGGAGATTTCCGAGACAGAAAGGAAGTGTAGTACCTCTTATTCCGCCAATAGACAGTGATGTGAAAGAACGAAGTTTGCACAAGCTCTCACAGATCACACCTTGAAAGTTGTCAGACTTCAAGAAGATCGACATCAAGAGAGACAACATGGTTGGTGTGATTATTGCAGGATATGCCATCCCACATTGTGCAACAGTCTGTTCTATTTACCCACGAACTGAGAAAGCCTTCAGAGACATTCAAGGCCTCTTTGAAGCAAAGCAGAGATTCTGATTCATGGGAAAGACATCTGTTGGACGTTAGTCGATGGGGAAGAGAAAGGCATGGCGAGGGGAAGAAGACAATGAAAACTGAAATGATAACTAAACACAGCTTCTGTAAAGAGATTGCCATTTTGGATGGAGGGGACGAAGGAAATGCAGATCATCTTCAGCCCTCGGGTGCTTTATTTTTAGCACCGATCCCGTCAGCGGTCAATGAATCTTTTTTCATTTAAAAAGTAACGTGATCATTTATGTGGCTGATACTTCATCATGAGAGAGAAATTAATTACGTCGAAGGCGTTCCCTCAATGAAGGCCGCCAATCCATTTTCTCTATCAACGGTTATTACGCCGATGCAAGACCATCTAGAATATATCTTGATCGTTCATTATTTCTTCTCGTTTTGCTTAGTTTTTTTTAACTGGCTTTTGAATCTAAATTAGATTACTGCCCCTCCAAACTAGAGTAGTAGAAGCCTTTTCAACACATCCATTTAGTACATATCCTGCAATCGCTGCAGTCCATAAGATGACATCCTTTCTAGGTATTCTGTCAAATAGTTCACGTGCCTTGTTAATGCTTCCCATTTTTTGCATACATGTCAACTAAGGCAGTTGCGACTATAATTCGATGGATGTACATATTGTTCCAAAGCTCCCATTTTGGCATGGGTAGGGTGGATGCTAGCAAAGGTTTCAAATTTTGGCTTTACACCTGACAATTGCATTTGCTAGGAAATTTCTAATGCCTTTCAGCAAATCCATTTTTTTGCATATCCGATACCACATCTCTTTGAGGCACCTCAAACACTTCACGTACCTTGTCTATGCTTCCATATTTTGCATACATGTCTACCCGGGCAGTTGCAACTACATGTTGTGCAGTTGCCTTCTGAGAATGCAAAAGCAGTGGCTTTGTAGCACGAAGTCATTAAAATTCTATAGAGTAATTTAAAGTTGAATACATTTTCTTCCAAATTATTTTGGAGTCAGTAATTAGCATCTTTTTTGCACGATTTTGTCAAAATTTGATGGAGTATATCAAAGTTGAATATGTTTCCTTCGAAACTATTCTGGAGTTTTGTGTTGAACTTGGGAAAATTCAAAGTCAGTAACCTTTCAGCACGTTAATTCCCATGGACAATTAGACTCAAACCGAGGACTTCAGTTTTTAGAATGGACAGCTCAACTCAAACTTAGGAGCTCCAATTTGTGGCGGGGGTGATTTAGCACACTACTCATCCTCTTTGTGGATTGGAGTGTGGGTTGTTTATAAGTTTATAACATCCTATTCCCCTCCCTCGCTCAACAATTTTCATGGACCATGAATGAATCAAATTTAGAATTTCCCCTATGCTGCTAGAGTGCTCAACCAGTGAGCTCCACTCTCTTTGAGACTAGAGAATGGATTGTTTTTAAACTTGTACCACATTTTAACTATATACATGCAAAACTAACAGCTTTTAGCCTTAGAAAAAATCTTGCGGCAGACTTTAAAGCTGAAATAGTTTTCTGCTAAAATTATGAAATCTTACTCTCTCGATTAGAGCATCGCAAAATGCAAAATTACTAGCTTTGTAGCATGAGTTCAAATTGTGTGACTTATTTTAACGCTGAAGACATTTCCCGTATAACTTTTGAAGTCTCTAATTCTTTCCAAAGTTAAAGAAGCAGTAATTCTTTGAGCATGGATTTATTAAATTTTGTAGAGTTTTTTAAAGCTGAATACATTCCTATAAAGAATTGAGGTTTTTAATATAGATAGATATGATAAATATATTATTAACACACAGAGATATGCATATCTATAAAACTATTACCCTAAACTGAAAACAGATCAATTAAAGGCACCCCTGAAGGATATGACATTTTATGGAAAGAAATGATAGAAAATGAAGACAAACCAAAGATACCACGTACCATAGGGACCACTTCTTGTTTGTATGCTAATGTAAGCAAACATGCATTCAGTTATGAAGAGAGAAAGATATAAAGCGAAGCCTCATGGGTTTGAAGTTTGCTTATTTTAGGCATTTATTATTTACGCTTGTCTAAACTTTAAAAAGTTTAAGAAAACTTATACGAGAAACAGCTTAAAGAGTACTCACAGACTGTGTCTTTTTCTATCTAAAGACCTGGATTCTTTATCATGGAAGATTAGGAAGAGATTTGAAGGTAGGAAAGGTGAGGGAAAGAAAGTTGCAAGGAAAGAAAGAATAAGACATACCTTTAAAGATAACGAACACGAACACTGCGCAAAACTCTGGACCAAAGGCACGAAAAGTATTGCTTCAAACTGACAGAGAGATAGCACTATAATTTTGCAGAGAATAACCCAAATGAAAATATATTGAAGATTATATCTCATTGGAGGAAGAAGTAGGAAGTAGTTGGCAGCATTCAAGTTCAAAAAAGGACAAGATCATTGTTTGTGTATGGTTGTGTACTAAAATATGATATGAAATGATAATATCTCATCGTTCTTTTAATGTACAAAATTATTTCAGCGACGTCCAAAGACTATAGTGATGCCTTTAGTAATTAGTCTGGTAGCCTTGGTGATTTGTTCATGAAGTTTTGAGGCAATTTTTTGGTTTCCATGTTAGATCCTACTTCAGTTTGCTAAATTTAAACTTTTTAGACTCTAACACTCACGAGCAAAAAAATATTCCCCCCTTCTCAATTTTAGGTGGGAATGCAAAAAAAAGAAGAGTACAATAAGATTGTTGAATAACATAGTCAAATTTATTACCTAATCCACTCTAGAAATAAAATCCACATTATATGCACAGCTGTGCAAGAACAAGTCTTGACTGTGGAGGTGGGCTTGGAATGAAAAACAGTTTGCATTGATTTGCAATCTCTATAATTTTATATGATTTCTTTATTCTTTTGGTCCCTTGTGTTCTGATGATTATCCAATCACTACCAATGTTAGTTGTTTCTTCTGCTGAACTAGTTCTGCTGTCATGTCTCTGTTACCTGGACAGTTTGTATTCTATAATTCTATTTTATATTATATAATTAGTTTTTTATGTAATTACTATTTGGTTTAATTATTAAACTTTCAATAATAGTTTTACAATTTATGTATATTAGAAATATAAATAATTGTCCTATTTTTATATTGAGTGATATGATATTGAAAAATACTTCATAATTAGTAGTCATATCTTTGAAAGTAATTTATTAGTTTTGAATCTCTAGACTTTTTGAATTGAATAAAAGAGAATTTGAATCTCTAAACTTATTAGGCTATTGTTTTGTATTCATTTGCCAAGCAGGCCTTTAGTATAAGCTATTTGCTTTTTAAGTTCGTTCACATTTATTTAGTATATGCTATTGCTAGCTTACTTGGCTAAGCTATTGCACTTCATTTTACTGGCTTCCGCAAGGATAGGGATGATTTCAAACAATGAGGATGACCATTGATAGTGGGCCAAATAATTATTTTGTATTTCAAATTAAGCTTAGATAAAATAGTAGATTACTACACACAGCAGGATAGAACTACCACAAAAAATACCAGATATATAGTGGACATAATCACAACAGAGAAAAGGCATACAACAATCAAACTAAATAAATACCCAAGATTAAGACTATTTAGATAGCTTTAATTGATTTTATTTTTCCTTTTTCCTTTTCCATCTACTTTTACTCTAGACTTCCTTTGTTATTTTTAATGTCATAGAGGATCCCAATGTTAGTACTTTGCATTGTAAAAGATATAACTTCATTGTAAATGCATTCCTGATTTCATGTCACAAGATCCTATATAAGTTTCAATGGGTGTGATACCTTTGTGACCTGGTTTTTATTAATTAACCATAACAATAGTGCAACAGTATTTAACAAATCAAAAGATCAATGCAAAATATCACCATCAATCAGGTGGCTGTAGTAACAATTAAGATCATCGAAGCTATTAAATTTGGTACAACAAAAAAAAGTGTACTGAAACTTTGATTATTGACAAATTGCTTATGTAAGCAAAAACTTCTACCAAATTAATTGCAAATAACATGGAATTTTTACAAGAAATTAGTCACAAATACAATTTCACCGTCATGGGCCTTAACCATCCACAAATCACAGGGCCTTACACTTGAAAGGGCCACCATTGACATTGGCAACATTGACCGGCAAGGGCTGACATTCACAACAATTTATAGAGTCACTCATCTTTGAGGTCTTCATATTCACCCTTCATTCTCATTCCACAAATACACATGCATGCAACACAACCCTTATGTTGCACGAAGGATGAAAGAGGAGGCTTGACTATCAACACTATCAACTTCAATCACTTGACATTATCAAATACTTTTCAACAAGAAATTTTAGGTTGATTTGCTACAACCTTGCTGCTTTCTTTTCGAACGTTACAAATCTATGGATGGAGTTTAATATTACTTGCATATATGATGATGACTACCTGGTTCTAAATTCCCAACAACATAGGGCTCTGTACGCATAGCTCAAATGCAAAGCAACTATTATTTCAACATTATATTTTTGGAAACTACACAATTAAAGCAATGGATGGAGTTTACTATTACTTGCATATTTGGTTCAAATTGGTAAATCCTTCCCCCTTCTCTTTAATTCCTCATTGTTCTCCATTCCTCTATAATTTATAGATAATTGCCACTCTGTTGTTCAATTAAACCAAAAAACTTGCAGTTTCCTTTTTTGTGATCTATCTTTGGGAGGTTCCTAAAAAAAATTTCACTTCCTATTTTTAGTAGACTTATACTTTTGGAATTCATAATTAAGTTTCAATTGTCAATTCACAATTGTTTGAGCTAAATAAAAAATGGCTTATTTTACTGTATCTACAATCAAGAAACTAAAGGCATATTTTATTTTTGGCAAGGATCCAATTTTGGATGGAATGGAAGTGCTTTTTTATGCACAAAATATTTTCATGCAAGCTAGATCTCTATGGAATACAAACTACATATAACAATGCATGATGTCTTAAGGTTTTTTCTAGAATTAACAGACCTCTGTGTTGTTTTCGTATCATAGTTTACTTATCGTTTTCTTTGTAAACTGTCACCATGCCTATCATCCCCATTTGTGTGCCGAGAGGGAGGATAATTTTCATATGTAAATGCTGAAAAATTCATATCTTGATTATACTTTATATTAGAAGATATGTGTGTAGCATGTGTTGCTTGAAAGTTGCTCTTTTACCAAACTCCTTATTCTGCTCATTTTCAGCTCACCTACACTTTATTAGGAGTCTCCTTTCAAGACTAACATGAAGAATTTTCCTGCAAACTCTATCCATTTTCCTCTTTGGCACCTTGAAAACTCGACACAATGCATGTTGAATCTTAAGGTAATTCACTTGCCATTATTTTAGTCAATTTTTTTATGACAATCTATACATGGCTAGATCACTTTTCTTGTGTTTTATTATATTATTACAAAACTATTAAATGAAGGTGGTTTTATCTATGGCTTTTTCAATATATAATCCCTAATGTAATACCTACTATTACAACTTTCCTGACAACATCTTTTACTATTGAATGTATACCAGCTGTAAATGCAATGGTTGCCAAAGCTTTCCTGGTAACTCAAATTGAGGTAACTCACTTGCCATTATTTTAATGAAATATTTTATGGGAATCTCTACATGGCCAAATCAGTTTTGTTGTGTTTTATTTCATTATTACAGTTCAGTTGTTATCTACTAAATGAAGGCATTTTATGTTCATTTCGCAAAATAAATTTTTGGCTAACTTTCTTTTCCTCCTTCTTGAGGCTATTTTTGCTGACAGTTTTCCTCACAACATTATTTACTACTGAATGTATAGCAGCTACTACTGAACCTGCAAATGCAATGGTTGTCAGAGCTATTTTCACAATGTGTATAGTATAGATCAAATCATCTTCATATGTTTATCTTAATACATTGTTCTTTAGTTCTTTACAGAGCTTATGAATTATACAGTAGATATTTCCTGCCATTTCCTGCCATTTTACTGGTTATTGTCCTTTGCAAATATTCCAATTATACTAGTTCTTTTACTTTAAAGACAAAATGTCAAAAGACAAGGGATTGGCATGACACAAGACAAATATTATTTACTCTTGAATGTATAGCAAATGTTGTTGTAGCGTTGATTGCAGTGAACAGTATAGCTCGGATCATCTTTATATCTTAAACTTAATACATTCTTCTTTACAAAGATCATGAATTATGCAATGAATATTTCCTCACAATTTTTTGCCATCATTCTAGTTATTGTACTTTGCAATAAAAACATGCACTACTTTTAGATAATGACTTTTACTTGAAAATCATAATTTTGTTAATTAAAATGAAATGAAATAAAATATATATGAAAAACTTCATTTATTTAAAAAAGTTTGACACTTCACATTTTACACTTTTCTATCCTTCAAATAGAATACCATAAATTAAAATATTGATCTCCACAAATCTTTGGCATACCCATTGCACACAAGGGTGCGATTGCTAGTTTTATACAACAATCACTAAACTATGATTACAAAGAAGTCTAATAATATCTGGAATTTTAAGTGGCAGACAACAAAAGTCATGTCAAGCAGTTAATGCTGACTCAAATAATGTTTAATGTCACATGTCAAATGGTTTCTTTTCAGATTGTACTAAATTTTGGTCTTCCTGTTCAAACCGTGCTTAAATAGTATTGAATTCTTAGAAACAATAAAATTGTGGAAGTAATTATTTACATCAATATTGTGATTTATTATTAAGATCCTCTAATTAAAGGATTAAAGAGAGTTTTAGAGACTAATGAAATCAAGGAGATTAAAATGATGGAAATATGAGAAGTTGATATTTACTAATTAAATTTTAGAATCAAATTTTGGATTAGAGAGTTAAGATGATTGAAATTGGAGAAGCCAAGTGTATGGATGTAATTGCAGTAACAATTCTAATTAGGATACACTTCCATCTATTTTTTAATGATTTTTTTCTAAGCAGAGTTTGATCGTAGAATATACAACACCTATTCACCTAATGATATTTAAGGTAAGGGAAATAATGATGGTGGTAAGGAGCATAGGGGGGCTTACCATGTGAGGTTTAAAATTTATGACTTCCTTGCTCATAAATGAAGCCTCAAGATTGAATTAATAGTGAAGGTTAGAGAGATAAGAGGACTGCTATAAGTATGTTGATTCAATTGTTAGTTGCTAACATTGGTTGATGAGTAATAACTTAGAAATTATTTGGAGTGTGCTTTGATAATAAATCTCACTTGTTGAAAACTTATGAATTGGCTAAAAATGATGCTAATAGAGGATAATTGATGATTGGTTTACTTGTAAACATGGAGAAATTTTTTTGTTGTTTTTGTGATCTCTAGTCAACAATTGTTTAACCATTCAATGATTTGCAAATTTCCTCTAGGATGATGTCTTTAATATATAGCCTTACATTATTTTAAATTTTTGATACCAATATCAATGGGTAATGGCCAAGACCCACTATTATTGGCCTTGAATGTGAATTCAAATGTCAACAAATTGTGACCTAAATGTGTAGATTATACAATCCAAGGGTCATAGTCACAATTGTTATTCTTGTCTAAATTGAGTTGACTACTAAGTCAAACCAGTCCTTAATAAAAAATATTACATATTATAATGCAACATTAGGTGTCTAGAGAATGAATACTCCAAAATTTTGATATGACATTAATGCAAATTTGCGTAAAATAAAAGGAAAAAGGGTGATGTATTTGATCATAATCACTCCAAAATAAATTGGAATCCCTCATCTTTTCCATATGGGGTGTGCTTAGGATTTACTATGGGAGAACATCTTAAGGAGAAATTTGACAAAGGTAAGTCTTGGCCTTGTGAGGTGCAAGTTTAAAATTGGTTTGTGGTGACTTAGTCCATTTCCTACTTCACTTGGGCCTATTTCCCTTGTTTTTGATAAAAGGGATAAACGGGTTTTACAGGGACCCGAAACCACAAAGTAACATAACAAATAAAGACCAAAAAGAAAGGTCTGAATGACAAAAAGGCTGCCAAAGAGATAAAAACCAGCTAAAACTGGCAGCCATGAAAAGCCACAAAAAAGCCATCAGAAAGCCAGCTGACTCTCTATTTTATATTTCCCTTGTTGAAAGGGTGAAGTATTTGAATTTTTTTGAGAAAAATCACTTTCCTAAAATGTAAAGAGGGGATTATATCAAGACTCTTTCCACTAACAATGGTAGAGAATGTGTGAACAATAGATTTGGATAGTTTTGTTCTCTTTATGGGATATATCTTTAGCATTCATTTCCATATAATCCACAACATAAAAAGGTTATAGAGTAGAATATGTGTTCCCTAAAAGAGATTTCTTCTATTGATTAGATTTTGAAGATGCCACTTAGATCCAAAAGTCTATATTTTGAGGTAGGACAATGCAATACTTCTAGTTCTCTATGTTGATGACTTGGTCATTATAGGGAGTTCTTCATTCATTATTAGTAGATTAAATTCTAATCTACATGATATATTTTATATCACAAACTTGGGCTTAGCTTTACTACTTTTTGAAGATCAAGTTTGCACAATCTCTTTCCAAGATCACTCTAGCATAACCTAGGTATGCTCTTGATTTTCTAGATAAATTTCACATGTTTAGTTGCAAGATTATTTTGACTCTATTTCTAACCAAAGCCAAGATTTAGGCATAATGTTCCATTTACTTGTTGATATCACTTGGTATTATCAACTTATTAGTAGCCTCATTTATTTAACTCATACCCATTCAAACATCTCTTATATGGTTGGCATGGTTTAACACTTTTTATAGGAACCACATGAGCTTCATGGGAAATTTTCCAAACACATGTTTGTCTATGTTTAGGTAACTCATAGATTTATATATTAATTATCTCATAGCCACAACTTTGAAATTTCTTAAATACATGGATTTTTATTGGGTAGGTTATCTTGATAATTGCAAGTCGACTTCCAACCATAATTTTCACTTTGTTTAAGGCCCCATTTCTTGGCACTATAAGAAGTAGCATGAAATTTCTTTGTCATCCATAGACATTGAATATGGAGTGATTGGGAATAGCATTATTAATTATATATGTATTGAAAATATATTTATTGAGTTCAGTATACATTTTCAAATGCATATAGTTATATTTTTTGATAGTTGGACTATTATCTAGATCTTAAAGAACTTGGTCCACCTTCAAAGGAACAAAGACATTAATATGCATATGCACTATATTAGGGATTGCATCTACGATAAGGCCATTCATTTGTAGTATTTTCCTCCATTAGAGTAGGTTGTAGATATTTTTATGAAATTCTTAAGAAAATCCAAGTTTCTACATCTACAAGATTTTAAACAATCTAGGATACTTTTCCATCATGTAGAGCCTCCTAGACCTTATTTTATTTTGTATATTCTTATTAGGGGTGGGTGGAGGGTTCCTATAAGTCCTTTTTTACTTATGCGAGATCATTTTGTACATGGTACCTCACATGACCATGTTTCTAGGACCCACCATCTCCACCTAAGTTATCCTTTTGGAGTTGTAAATAGATTTGATTATTTTATGTGTTATTTTATTTATCCTAGCACATCTAGGATATGCTTTCTTATCTAGGTATTGAGTTGTGTAGGTTTTATCCCAAACACGTGTATCTAAGTTAAGAGACATTTTCTTTCACCACATCTATCACATTGTTGAGTGATAGATCTACTTTTTGAAAGTAGTTTTTTTCCTTCATCTCCTCTCTTACTAACGCACCTTATAGTAAAATTTTATCCTAAGTATAGCTTATATATACTAATCTCATTCTTAGACTTAAATGAATGTTTTATATTATTGTAATCTTGTAGCAATAGAATTTTAACATTTGATTATTATACATACTTGTTTTTGTTTATTTTCCATTCATTTTGATAGTAAAACATTATGGTAATTTTGCACTACAAGAAAGTGTCAAACATGCCACTAAGAATGATTTTTTTTTTCGAAAAATAAGAACATAGAAATTTGGCTCATTTGGATTTGGACGTTTACAAGATGTGGCTCAAACCATTGAAATTAGTCCCAAACAACATAAGATATCAATACAAAACTCAAGACAAGCTTGTAGTAGATAGATCACATTTTCAAGTTAGAAATAGAGAATATTTCAAAATTAATTCCAATAGTTTATATAACTAAACATTTTCATCCTCCTCATTTACATTCCTAATGTACTAGTTGTTATTTTCTAAATTACTAGTCTTAACATATTCCATTCATCTAAATTGATTCATATTGATCTATAAATCTTATAAAAGTATTAGCTATAGTCAATGCTTCCTCTTCATCTAATGCATAATAAAAAAAAATGATGTAAAACATTATTACACAATTATGCTCATAACCTTTTCTCCTCAATACAATAGATTATAAAACAATTGTATCTGTCATTAGATAAATCAAACCTTATTTTCCTTAGACAATTATATCCCTTAGAAGTGGATTTGATACATGAAAGGTTTCTAAACAGAGGTTTGATTTTATCTCTACGTAAAAATGGAGGATTGATTCTTGATTTGACTGCAATGAACGTGATATGCTTTTGCAACGACTAAAGTTAAAGCAGTCCCGAACATCTTATGAATGGGTAGTTTAAGCTACAGTAAAGCAAGTCAACAACAGCGAGTAATCTGTGACCGATAATTCATAATAGACATTAGTGGACACCTGTGATGTGCATGCTAGAACCATAAATGAGATAGAGACTGCGCACCCTAAAATGTATGGTCGAAATGAAGAGATAAAGGGAAAAGCCGTGAGTGACCGACCGATGCCCCAAGAATCGTAATGGCCCATCCATGTTATAGCAGTAAATGACATGTTCAAGAAAAGAAATGAACTTTAAAAGCGAAGGCCAAGTCGACCAAGCGAATTTGGTCATTTTGCGTGTGTTTTACGTTGGCTTTCATTTGAAAATCTAAAGAGTAATTAGCTCTCTAGGGTTTATTAACTATCGTCATTCTTAGTCATAAACTAAATTGCTAACCTCGTGGCATTAATTAACAATCCTTATTAAGTGTATGAATTTCTTATCTTATTTATTTTTGTTTAGTTTTGGGATTTATTGGTCATAACTTTTAAAAGGAAAGTTTATTATTTTAAAACAATTCTAATGGTTTTATGAGAGAAACAATAATAAATCATATTAAGTAAAGAGTAATTATAATTAAGCATGTTGAATATACACATTGTTATATTTGAATCAATTGAAATAAAATATATAGTAATCAATATAAAATAGTCTCTCATGTCTTACATAATATAAGAATTTCTTACCATCTACGAAATAAATCCTGGTATTACCACATACTCATTTATCTTTTTTCTTTAAAGATATTAGAGTATGTTTCTTGCCACTTTCATCATAGTGTAAGTATTGTCCTTATACAAATATATGAATATCATAATACCATTGTCAATATTCCTAATAATAAATTACATATATCCTTTAATATTATGCAATACTTCCTCGTGACATGTACCTATCTAAAATTTTAACAAATATTGCTCACTTATTGGCACCTTATGTTATTTCTACAATTGGGAAATTTTATGTGGATTTGGATATTCTAACCTTTTCAATTTTAACTTATTAACCATCTCTTTTGATGCTAAAATGTACTTACTACCATTGTTTATGATGAGTTTATAGAACTTATCTTTAATCTTGCATAGAGTTCTAAATAGACTTCTCCTTTGTACTAGTTCTTTATCCATACCATTATTGTTTAACAAAACTCTTTTCATGATCAATGAATTACATCTCTCTAATTTATTTATTGTGATTTATCATCATCTTGACTCTTCACAAGCATTGTAATTCTTGTGCAACCTTTAGGTCTTTTACTAATACTCCATTTTTTTTTTAAACATTCAAATGTACTCTATGTCCTTCTATTCCACATATAAAATAAGATAATATGAAGGATCTTTCACTACATCTACCATATCTTCCTCCATCTATCTTATATTCATCTATTCTTTTATTTTATTATGAACTACTAATTGCTCTTCCTTCGGTTTTTTCATTATAAGGTCTTCCAACACCATCTTAATGTCTTTCTCTTTGTACTATTGTTTTTTTTAACTATTCTACATTCTCAAACATTTTCTTCAACTTCTCTTCTTCCTTTAATGCAAATTGATATGCTTTTTTAATTGTCATTTGTCGTACCATACTAAATTATTCTTGAATAGACCATCTTAGTCCACTTATCTAGATCTAGAAACCTTTTCTTCATCTACTTCACAATGTCTAATCCCAATTACTATTTTATAGAATCTTTAGTATATTTCCTTACACCCTTATTCTTTTATAAAAAAAATTGTAAATTTTTCAACAATTCTAAGTGGTAATAAATTTTAATAACTTTACTCTTCAACTTTAAAATTATTCTATCATGTATCTCTCTATTTAATCCTCATCTCTCAATTCCTTTCAATTTTACTTATTTCCACCATATTGCAATATATCATATCAATCTAGTCTTAATAAATCTAACCCTCTTAGGATATACAATTTCCTCATACACAAAATAATTTTTAAGATAATTACACTAATCATTCAAATATTTCAAATTCAAACTACCAAAATAAGTAGCAATATGAATTTGAGGTCCCAGATAATTTTTTGAAATAGATTTCAATATCTTTTAAAAAATTATATCCTCCTCTTTTCGGTCATCCACAACTTGTTTGATAGTGTATTCTCTAGAGTATTTATTCTTCTTTTAATTTCTTAATCATCATTTTAATCATGTTTATGTTTATTACTTGTTCTTCTATCTTCTTTTATACATTTGACCAATCCACACATTCCTTATCATCTCAAACATTTCTTCTATTCTTACAACAATATTAACTACACGTTGGACTTTACTCACTCCTCATGGAGGAATCTTATCTATAAATTATAACACAAAATACCCTAGGTTTAATGATCTATTTACAAGCTCCCTTGCAAATTACCTCAAATTTAATGGTCTATTTAAGTTATTCCTTTTCAAACCATCTTAGGTTCAACATTTTATTTACAAGCATAGTTCTCTTAACACCTTCTTCCCAATTAAAAATATTAGATGATATAACTTAAAATATGTTTCCAATGGATGTCCTTCCTTAGGACTTAAAACCACTACTTTAATACCATGTGATAAAGTCATCACTAATGGATCTAGTTAATTATTATCCAACCATACAACCAATTACACAAACACTCACAATAAAATTTGATAACATAATAAATTAACAAAACATATTAATTTTTAATTCATTTAATTACATTTACTATCTTTCCTCAAGGGGTTACAACATGATACGTCACCCTTTAATTAATCACAAACATAACCAATGTATAAATTATAATATTTTGAGGTTATATGTGATATGTAATTCTCTTCATAATGTGCTACTAAACTTCACCAATATTAACAAAAAATTATTTTTTGAAGCTATAAAAAATAACCACCTTCAAGTGATGACCAATGACATTTAGATCTAGAGAGTGCAAGAAATTAATTTGAATTGTACCATTTTGCAAGGTGATGCAATGTTCTATTTTCATGAAATGTGTAGATAGGACCATTTGGAATGAATGATTTATGTAGTAATATCAATACAATGAAAATAAACAAGGTTACAACCATGAATATGATTGGGACCAATAATATTGGATATATATTTAAATGTTGGTACAACTTACGTGGATTTTGTTGCATAGTTTGATCATGTAGTTTTTGGTAATTTTTGTACAAGGAACATTATTAAGGGTATGTGCATGATCATCATGGAAAAACCAAGCCCTTAAGTGGCAAAAAATTTAGAAAAATCAGAGTTAGGCAACTTGACGTAAAAATTTAAATAAGTTATTTATATTATTTCAAAAATATGTAAGAATAGAATGTATAGAAAATTGAATGTAGTTTCTAAACTACTAGGTTTTTTTTAAAATCTATTTGGTGAAAATTTGAAATTTCAATGCAGTAGTACTTAAATTTCAGGGTAAAAATAAGAAGTAGGTATCTGTCTGACCACCCTAACCACAATAAAATGATAATATTTTTTTATAATTTTTTTTCCAAGAATATAATTAATTATGATTTTTTTATTAAAACTTAAAAAAAAAACTCGTATGTATGACCACCTTAACTTGGTCAAAACTTCATGATATTTATTTTTTCTTTTTTTAATCCTATAGTATGTGAAGCATAGAATGTGACACATGTTTCAGATTCAAAAAAAGTGATGTTGTTTGAAAGCTATAGATGTATTGATTAGGAATTTATTCATAATTCAAATAGAAAATGAATAATAATTATTTATTAAATTCAAAGCAAAGAATAATTTATATTGGTGAAAGCTAAGATTCTCCTTTAAAAACCCTTTTTGTTTCATCAATTTTGGGTAAAAAAAATTTGTCAGCCACATACCCTACACATACCCATAATATCGCCACTTTTTAGCCCATCATGACCCTGCACATACCCTTAACCAATAGATAGATATGAGGAATCAAATAAAATTCAAACTATGATGATATATGATTTATTTTAATGTTTTGAAAATGGCATGTTCTTCTACAGAAATAACCTTTGGTGCTACAAAACAATGTCTTCACTCTAGAGCTTTTAATATGTTGAAATGATTATTCGAACAAAAATATGTCTTTGCAATGAGAATTATCTTGTGGTGAGAATATTATTAAAAATTTATTAGAAACATATGAAATGAGCCTGTGCTCTACATGACCCAAATTGCTACTATAGGTGTCACCAACACTATTGTAGATGTGCTACAGGTGTCCCAAAGTATTACAAGAAATGCAAAATTTAGCCTTTGGGTAAAAATTTGGATCAATTTAGCAAGATGGTTTGTTATAGATAAAAAAATTATTTGCTTCTACTTTCCAATTCCTATCAATATCC
The DNA here is from genome assembly GCA_007258455.2 of Sequoia sempervirens. Lineage (NCBI taxonomy): Eukaryota > Viridiplantae > Streptophyta > Pinopsida > Cupressales > Cupressaceae > Sequoia > Sequoia sempervirens. Next base: position 649,961,253 of record VDFB02281492.1, read on the forward strand.
TTTGCAATTTTTGTGGCATCCATTGAAGTGCAAATTTCCTTTGTGATTTGCGTGGTGTCCATTGAAGTGCCTAGAAAGCCTTCTTTTGAATCTAATTGCATACAAACATTTCTTCCCCTTCCATCTATGGGGAGAAGAAATTTTTGGGAAGCCCATCTTCTAAGAAAAAATTACATTCCTGAACAAGATAAGAAAGAAGATCAACTTTAGACTACAATGTATCTTGTGAGTAGTAGCAGTTCAAATCCAAATGATAAGATAAGAGTAAATGGGCTCTTGATTAGGGTCATTTCTTTAACTTTAACAAAGAGGGCACAACTTCTATATCTAGTTGCTAAGAATCACAGTACCAAACTTGTTGTCTTTCCCATCTATGAATTTGGCCCTTTATTGGGAACAACTCTGTAGAATTTGCTCTCTACTATTTAATATTGGGTGTTTCAAGAAAATAGGAGATACAAAGTGTGTATCTAATAGGGAAAATGAGGAGAAATGGGTAAAAGGGGATGGGAAATGTTGGTGTGGTGGTTGCGATGGTTTTGTCACCTCCCCATCAAAAGGACAGAGGAAATAAGACCAAGGAGACAAATTCTAGTGAAGGATCATAGTGTAAGGAAAGTAAGGGGGTGTTAGTGCCATTAAGAGGGTATGTCAACCCTCCTTTCCAATAGAAAAAAATATATAGATGGTGATAAATGCACATACAATAGCCATCAAATATGCCCCTCCCCATGACTTTAGTACAAATTGGTTCGAGGGAATTAAATTAGTGAGGACATGAGGAATGGTGCAAAGGGAGGAAGGGATGGCCATGCCATTAATAAGGTATGGTGCTCCACTCAGTGCACTTAGAAAATTTGGAGGAAAAAACCTAATGCATAGGGAAAGATAGGCATGAAATAGAAATTTTTTAAAAGGCTTTAGAAGGTGAAGGAAAAGGAAAGTAGTATAGAAAAAGGATGGACTCCACAATTGTTGCCCACATCTCCCTTGCATATTCTAATTGGGATATTTTCCATTGGGACAAAAGTGTGGAGGGGGTAAGGTGAAGAAGAGAGTATGGCACAAGAGGAAGAAAAATGCAAAAGAGGAAGACCATAAAATGTGGGCAAAGGGAGGAAGATATTTCTAGAACGTGAGTAGTCGCTATGTGGGATGGAAGAATATATGTAGGAAGAGAAGGCAATACATGAGTAGCAGAGGCTTTGTTTGGAGGGAAAAATCACAAAGGAAGAGACAGAGAGAGAGAGAGAGAGAGAGAGAGAGAGAGAGAGAGAGAGAGAGAGAGAGAGAGAGAGAGATAATGTGTGGGAGAAGGAAGGAAAAAAAATGCAGAAGAAAGGGTGTAAGGGAGGGAAAAAGAAGGAAAATGTGAGGAGAGGGGAATGGACAGGGGGGAGATGACACACTAAGGAGAAGAGAATAGATGAAGATTATCATTAGAGGAGATATTCATGATTTTTTTGAAATAAAAACCTTCAGATGTGGGAAATAGAGGAGATTCAAGATGGGTAGAGAGGGAAAAGCCAAATTACACAATGTTTGATCACATCCTCCCTGTGTTCCTATGTAGAGGAGGGTGCATTGGAAAAAGTTATGAATATCTCCTGCTCCATCCTTAAAGCTAAGTATAAACATTTTTTAAATAAAATTGGGTTTGGTATGTCTTCTCTTATGGTTGTCATGTAAGAATTTATGGGAGACTATGACAGTGTACTGAATGATAACTAAAATAATATTTTCCACTTAAATCATTTGACATGATCCTTCAAACTTGTAGCATGCTAAGGTTTGCTTGGTATTTGTTTTTAATAGCGATGACTAGTTGTTATATTTGTATCCTCATGTGGGATGCAAGATGTTGAACAACAAAAATGTTTACTTAGCCCTCCTAGCTCTACAATATGTAGAATATTGAGGTGTTTGTGAATTTTCTTTGTTATGGATATCATATCAACTTTACTTACTATTGACGCCAAAATTTGACGAGATAACAGTGCCTTATGGGAAACTCAGTTCAAGGGAGACCCCTTTGCGCCAAACTAAGTGACCTCCAGATTTTAAAGAAGTCGGCTTCTTCTATAATGGTTTTTTGGAAAGGGAAAAGGAAGCAGATATAATGAAACAAATATTAATCTAAGGAGATGCACCAAAGCTTACTGATAGGCACGATAAATCATAGACTTAAGGGCCTGAATGTTATTGTTATGTTCCAAAACATTGAAAACTTAAAGCTATAGCATGAACAATTCATTTAATTGACATAAAATAGTATCGCATACATTCTTACTGCTAAGAAGAGTCATTAAGACATGATTTAGATAAGCAAGTTTGCATTCAATGTATAGAAGTCTCCTCAAATGAAATGCTTAAGACAATAAGAAGCACAGTTTACAGTTTAATTAAAACATGAAAAATAGAAAGGCCGAACAATAGGCACAGTCTGAAAGTTTCTTGCGAATAAACATGCAAAAGAGGCCTGGTGTCTCTTGCTAAAACCAGTATTCTTTCAAAAAATCTTGGACCATCTCTCCTCGACAGAGAGAGTATATATAGCCGGAGAGCAAAATCCCACCGCTTGGAGAGTCGTAACAGAAAGATCCCACAATCTCCCGTAATGATGCCCGAATAAGAATATTCCAATGTCGTTAATAAGAAACCAGTCAGAACACAGCATCCAGTCGCGTGCCCTTTGTAATGATGGCAGTGGTCCCAACCAAGCTTCAAAGTGACAAGTGTCGCCCACTGCTTCAGAGAACCATGACGAGTAGCACCCGATAACACCATCTTGCTTAGCCAGCCCATAGCTTGCTTTGATAATCAGTGTAAGGCACGTGGCAACAAATCACGGCTTGAATGAGAACTCCCCCTCTATCTGTCGAGAGCTTGCGGAGAAGTGACACGTGTTCAAGGGACTGAGGTCACTTTGAAAATGGGGGGGGAAGGCCATATGAATCGGGTGGCGAAAGACGCGTGGCTGCATTTCGCAACCCGCAGTGCTCTCATCCCTGCTGCTGTTTAAAAGCTGCGAACCGCTGACACGTGGCTGAAGGTAGGTCCCGCCAGGAAATAAAGAAGGCCTATAGAAATATTTCACAGTCCGCAGCTACATATTCTATCCCTGTAAGGAAAGTTTGCGATACGTCACCACATACCAAGATGTGGGCCCCTCGACGAATCTTAGGAGTGCTGGCCCTTTATGGAAGGCTTAGCAACCCGAAGAGAACACAAAGCAACATAAAATAAAAAACCCCGTAGGTGAGACATGTGGGCACCCAGCGCAGCATTTCAGGAGCTGAAAGGGGAGCCACCAGCCGAAGCTGCGAAGTGAGAAATGTGCAAAGGGAAAGATCAAAACCTGCCGGGAAGCCAAAAAATGCAAAGACGCACAGGCCAGCGCACAAATATGTACAAAAAGGAACCCGAAGGGAGCTGCTTGAATTATTATTTCAACACTTACCATTTCAACCTTATTATGTTTATCTATACTTTACATCATGGAGTATTGTGCTTAGTATTCATGACATCTATATATATAAACCTTGAATGAAAATGGGCATGTGTTATATGAGGAGTGAATAGTCAGGATGAATTCTAAGTCAAATCATAGTCATCATAAAATAGTGACACCTTATTATGTCAGTGTTTATTTAAATATCTATTGGAGAAACAAATATAGTGTTATACATCTAACACATTATGGTGTAGTTGAAGGTTATCACTCATGTTTACATTTCAACTATGACATAGTGTCTTGGTCTAATGATAAGTATGATTTGTGCAAACAAAGAGAATTTCTTGATAATTAATCAACCTAGAACCTTTTGTTTTGGAATGATCTTATAGCATATTTTGGAATAAATATATATCTTAAAACTAAGAAATTAAAATAATCAAGGGTTATATATTTGGATACTTTGTGTTGAACTTTAAGGAAAATAAAATGACAAAAAGTTCTAGGTCAAATCTTTAACCATGAGATGACCTTATTATATGAACCATGTTCATCATATATAATTAATATGAGCCTTGACTCTTGGTTTCATAATAGTGTAAGTAAGGGTGACTTTGTTTAGGGTCACTACAACCACACTTTACACTAGACAAATATTTAAAGTTGAAACTTGAAATTTTTGATAAATGTTGATACCATGGAAAATGTTGTGTATGACTACATGATGTTTATTAACCTCTAAAATATGAGAACCTTGATATGGGAATTATCATGTGAATGAAGGATATTAGATTTTTAGTGAGCCACAATATGATTTCATACTAAATGGAAGGTAACTATCATTTAACTTGATCATGCTATTGAGATTAGGTTAACAAATAAAAGTATGAGTTTGTACTAACCAAAACTCTTGAGACCTTATTATTGACCATAACAGTCATATATTAGTGGGTGATCCCACAATAGTGGTTTACAATTTTTGGCCAAACTAGACATTGAAATAAATTTTTTTAACTAAATCTTCACTTCCGGGCACCTATAGTGGCTAAACCGTGAGGTATTTAAAAATAATAATGCAAACTAGAGTTTTGTGACATTTTGTATATAGATTCTAAATATATTTTTTTCAAATTTTTTGGAATCAGATTACACTTCTTTGTCCATCTCCCTCGAAAAATATTTTTTCTCAGAAAACAACATTTTTAAAAAGTGATGCTCACCATATAACGTATAATTTTTTTTCCATGAAGGATAAAATTCTAATTCTTTCGAATTTAGATTTGTAACTTTGATATCTAGTGCTTCCACTTGGTTAGATAGTTTTTTATTGAATATTTTTTCTTTAATCAAGTTTTGAATTCAAACCAATTATAATTCAGACATAGTGTGATTGTATAACGCGTAACTTTTTTTGTATGTATCAAAATTCTTTTTTTTTTCTTTATTGGATCAAGAAATTTTATATCTAGTGCACTAATTTTTTTTTTTTGATAATCTACTATTTTTCCACATGTGCAAAACATAGAGCTTGATTTTTAGTGAAAAACCTACATTCACGAGAAATAAAAAATAAAATATAATAATAAAATTAAATTTATTTAAAATTATACTTTTTGGGAAGATTATAATAAGGAATACATACTTACAAAAAATAAATTTTAAATGAATTCATTTGATCCCCCAAAAGGTAAATCAAAAGTGGTTTTTTATCAGCATTTTGATAGGTGTAAAGTAGACTCCATTATAGGTATGGTTTAAAACTAGTGGGGTTATATCCAAGGGAATTTGATTTAAGGTAGTTTGATCAAACCCTCTTCAATTGGAATTATTTAAATGGAACATTTTAAGGATTAAATCTTTATATTTTCTAAAAATATGTGATTTCAGCAAAAATTAGTTCCTCCCAGAAATTGTAAACCAGCTTTGTGGGATCACCCTAGTACAAATAAATTACCCAATCTAAGAACTAGACTAGTATGATAATACTAGAGTTACATCATAGAGTAAAGAAAACTAGAAGATCAAGAATATTATTAATAATATTATCATTGGGTTTACACTAACACATGTTGGTCTAATGGATATCGTGTTTCCAGCTTACTGAATAAAGATTCAGGCATTACTTATACTTAAACAAGATTATAAATATTATTGTATACGAACCACAATATTGAAAATATTATCATGTTTTAAGCCTAAATAGAACCCTAGGTTATAAACTCAATGGTATTTTCATTAGGGAACCAAATGTGGCATGATATCCTTGACAAGTAACTATAAGAAGCGAGGGATGCTTGCATTGAGTAATATCAATGGTGATATGATTTAAATTGAGAATTTTGCATATGTTGATGGGAGTGTCATGGTATAGGTTCACTAAATGGGGAACCGGTATGTAGATATCCTTAAGAGACCATGTAAGGAGAACTATGTGTGAATTTGACCCCTTTGGAAGCGGGAACATAGGTGGTCCTTGGGTGAAGGATGCCATTGTGACCTCAAGTTTGTAGGAGGAGGGTTTAGGGGGTGGATATCTCAAAATTTTTGGGATTGTTCCTACATGGTTTGACCTTTCCTCCCCTGTAAGCTTCAGTTTGAGGATAAAATGGGTATTGAATGGGTATGATAAGGTTAAGGGAATTTAATAACTTATATATTACATACATAATAGGTTTCTATTAAACAAAATTAAGTAATGGATTTAACTAATTTATAATGGGTAGTTGATTATACATATATGATGGGTAGAGTCCATCTTGTGTTGGTTCCATGTATCTTTTATATATTGGACCATGTATCTATTGATTGAGACTGTGATTCATGTTATGTATGACCTGCCCAAGAGTGAACCTCTAGGATAATTGAGCAGTGACAGGAAGTCATTGGACCATGCCAATGATTGATGTCTAAGCTATTGCTAGGGATTAGTCAGCATTCACCTAGTTCATGGAGGTGAAGGTAGTAGGCTACCCTGGTTATGATATGGTTGTAGCGGTTACATGGGTAGGGACCCATCCTTATGGGTAGCGGTAATTTGGGGCTAACCGCATATTGAGAGGGTTCACTAGTTGTCATTGGTAAGCACAAAAGTGACTGATGCCATGTGTTACCTAGGATTGTGAAGAAGATAGCTAACAATACCACTAAGGTCACCAGGTGGTATATGTTGGGAGCTACTTCTTCTTGGGTGGAAAAACTTATCATTGGTGGCCTATAGGTGATTGAAATCAGAATCCACCAGGTTTGGTAGGTTCACTACTTGGGGAAACCCTTGGGATGGTCGATGGACCCACGATGTAGTATGGGATGCACCAAATCCCCTCCCAGTTGTCAGACTATCTACTTAGCCTTGTGAGGTTGAGGACAAACTTATAGTGTAGTATGGGATGCACCAAATCCTCTTCCCATTTGTCCAATGGTGTAGAATACTGAAAGAAAGGATAGGACCCATGGTGTAGTACACAATGCACTAATATTCTTCTATATGGGATGTACTATGGACATGTGTTAGCCATTGTAATTAGCCATTGTGGATCTGTGATGTATGTTGGATATCATCACTATGTGTATGTGATGTATGTTAGAGCTTGCCACTATGTATGTGATGCATGTTGGAGCTCATCACTATGTATTTGTGATGTACGTTGGAGCTCATTATTGTGTATTCATGATGTATGGTGGGGCTCGTCACTGTGTATATGTGATGTATGTTAGAGCTTGTCACTGTGTATTTATGATATATGTTGGAGCCTGTCACTAATGTAAATGTGAAATGCATATGAGACAATCATTTTTGTACTTGTGATGTACAAGTAAACTAATCACCATTATACTTACAATATTTGTATGATCCATACACTATTGTACTTGTGATCTATGTACGATCCAAACATTGCACTTGTGATCTATGTATGATTAGACACTTTTATACTTGTGATATGCATATGGAGGAATGCTTGGGACATCCATTGTGTGTGATATTTGAGAATATGGTACGAATGACCTCTTGTGAATATTGTGAATGTTTTTGTGCTAATGTTTGGAAATGATTGGTATGGACCCAACACTTGATTGCAAGTTATTAACATTACATTATAATTGACTAAGTTGATAGCTTACATGTACTAAACTAATAGTTATGGGTTAAAGGTGAATAATAGATCTCATACAAGAGGAGAGATTGAACTCCCTTTTTCATTGTGGGGCGAACTATGATGCTTCTAATTCCCACAAGGGGATACATAGGTAGGGTTTCTATGAACCTTCAAGGCTTAGTTTGTAGGTCTAGGAATGACCCTAGCTATAGAAGCTTGGCACTTTTGAGTGTAAGCATATAAGTGGTGATGTTTTTTTTCATCACTAGGATGAATGAAGAGCTTTTGAAATTAATACTTCTAATCCAATTAGGATATTTTCAGTTGGTTATGTTGGTAGATCTTATAAGTTAAAAAACATTGTTGTTGTGCCCAAGATAGGGATTTTACAGGTTTATGTAGGGAGCGGCTTTAATATCACAACATACATGTGGAAGCATCCAAATTTGGTGACATTTAACAATCTATTGAAAATGAAAAATGTTGCAGGGTAGATCAACAATAGGAGCTCAAGAGGGCCCATAACAACGCTTCACAAACCGTATCTACCTCAAATATAATTCCCTAACTAATCTAGCTCTAGGAAAATTCACTGCCAACAATTCACCACCATAAAAAATTCACCTCAAGGGAAATTCACTCCCAGAATTCACCACCACATAAAATTCATCACATTAAATTTTTGTGATTAATCTTTCGTGGCGGTGAATTGCTGGTGGTGAATTTTCCTTGAGGTGAATTTGTCATGGTGGTGAATTGTTGACGCTGAATTTTTTGACCATGAATTGATGCCAACTAATCTATGTGGTGGGAGGGAATATATTTAGGTGGGTGGATATAGGATAGTGGGTTGTGCACTAGTAGTAGAGCTATTGGTTTATCGATAACATCCACAAGCATATCCAATTTCCCCATCATACCCTAATGATCATGATGAAGCCTATGATTTTGATCTACATGATTGAGATTGCCTACCTTTATATTGTTTGGCCTTTCATTCAGATTCATCTCCAAATGACCCCATTGAAGTACCAATTCCATACACAAAACTACTTTATTGTAGTTCCAAAGCAAGTCACTTCAATAGCAACCTAAAAGAGATCTAGATCTAACTTTCTTTAGATTCTATCAATTTAGAATTTCCATATCAAGATAGTGATTACCCAAGCCACCAAAAGCAACATAAAATACATCACCCAAAGCGGAAGCCATTTAAGAAGCCACATCGCCACATCAAATGTTGATATCCCAAGCATTTTTTTCAACACATGATCCTAAAAAATATGTTGGGAAAATGAATCCCAACTAAAGTGGGAAAAGATGAAAACATAGACAAACCAAAGGAGACAAGGCAAGGAGGTAGAATATTTTCTATTTCATTCAAATACATAAAAAAAATTACATTAAAATATGTTTACATACAAAAAATAGAGCTATGGCTCTGTATTTCCTTCATACAACAAACTTCCCAAATTTTGATGCAACAGAGCTTTCTGTGTGTTGCTCTGTGTTGTTGCTACAAATATTCTAGAGCATTGGAGCACTTCACTTTGTGCAATATCTTTTTCTACTATAGGTTCTTCTTCTTCTATCTGTTGAATTCTTCTTGTGTTCTTTTCCTTTCTTTTGTTCTCTAGAATAGTTCCCCCTTGTTCTAGTCTAAAACATTATATTCTTCCTTTTTGTCTTTCTTACCTTTTCCAAAATAACTATTTCCCATTTTCAAATTTAACCACTAGAATTAATTATTTCTTAGAAACATTAACTGGGACAACATATGTTTGACACGAAAAATGGGGGAAACAATCCAAAACTAATCTCTTTTGACACTGCATTAAATGCATTTGGTTGGCACTCAAGAGTATTAATTCCAACACTCCCCCTTAATCTTGAGCCTTTCTTTTTCTCATCACCATTCAAAATTTCTAGAGCAATGTCTTTCCAAAGAAAAATTTCTAGAGCTATCTTGCTTGCACCTATTCTGTGTTCTAGAGCTATCTTGCCTAGACCTATTCAAATTTTTGGTGCTTTTCTAAGTTTCCAGAACTGAAGTTTTAGAGCATTCCATCATGCCAAGCCTATCCCTTAGGAATTCAAAGCAATCTCTACTCAATGGTTTGGTAAAAATTTCTACAAGCTACTACTCAAACCTACAAATTTTCATTTTAATTTCACCATTCTCAACTAATTATGTTATGAAATGATACCTGATTTCAATGTGCTCTTCTTCCATGAAAAATGAGATTATTTGTCAAAGCAAGTGATAAAACATTGTCACAAAATATAGTTGTTCTATCCTTTTGTTCTTCCTTCAAATCTACTAATGTCCTCCTCAGTCAAATAGCTTGGCATGTTGTTTCATTTGCAGCTATAAAGAAACTATGGGTATTTTCTTTGAAGCCCATGAAATGACTCCCAATCCCAAGTGAAACACATATCCATATGTGCTCTTTCTATCATCTACACTCCCTGCCCAATCATTATCTGGGTATGTGTAGGATCATGATGGGCCAAAAAGTGGCAATACGATGGGTATGTGGTTGACAACCTTTTTTTTACCCAAATTTGATGAAACGAAAAGGGTTTTTAAAGGAGACTCTCAACTTTCTACCAATATAAATTATGCTTTAGTTTGAATTTAATAAGTAATTATTATTCATTTTCTATTCAAATTATGAATAAAGTCCTGATTGATAGACTAATTGAAAAACATCTATAACTCTCAATTGGTATCACATTTTTTGAATCCAAAACATGTGTCACATTCTATGCTTTGCATACTATAACTTATTAAAAAAATAAAAATGAAATTTCATGAAGTTTTGACCAAGTTAAGGTGGTCAAACATATGAGTTTTTTATATTTTTAAAAGTTGTAATAAAAAATTCATAATTAATTGTTTACTTGGAAAAAAGTTACAAAAAAATATGCATCACATCGGGACATGATTCCTCTACTTATATCTAAAATATTATAAAAAATATTATCATTTTATTGTGGATAGGGTGGTTAGATAGACACCTACTTCTTATTTTTTTCCCTGAAATGTAAGTACTACTACATTGAAATTTCAATTTTTCACCAAATAGTTTTTTTTTTAAACAAACCTAGTAGTTTAGAAACTACATTCAATTTTCTACATATTCTATTCTTACATATTTTTGAAGTAATATAGATAACTTATTCAAATTTTTATGTCAAGTTTCCTAACTCTAATTTTTCTAATTTTTTTGCCACTTAAGGGCCCATTTTTTCCATGATGATCCTACACATACCCATCTGTGTAACCAACCAGCCCAAAAAAAATTGTTGCATTATACAAAATTCCATATCCTTTAGTTCCATTCACATACCTCAAGATTCTTTTACCCACTTGCCAATGTGACTCTTTTGGAGTCTCCATAAATCTAGAAATTAGACTTACACTATGCATTATATCAGGCCTAGTTGTTAAATACATCAAACTTCCAACCAAACTCTTATACATAATCAGATTCACATTGCTACAGTAATCTTCTTTGCTCAAATTCAAACCTATGGTTGTTGGTATAGGGGAAGGTTTTCTATCTTGCATCCTAAACCTCTTCAAAATCTCTACTACATACTTTGCTTGAGAGATAAATATACCATCATACATTTTTTTTACTTTTATGCCTAGAAAATACCTCAAGAGACCTAAGTCTGTCATTTCAAATTCTCTTTTTATGGCCTCTTTAAAATCAACAATGAGAAAATCATTATCCTCAGTGAAAAATAAATCCTCAACATACAAGATGCCAATTAAAATCTTACCATCAACTGCCTTGATGTAAAGAGTGGGCTTGCCATCGCTTTTGCTAAAGCCATTGCTCAACAAATATGATTCAATCCTGCTATACCATTCCTGTGGTACTTGCTTCAGCCTATAAAGAGATTTCTTCAGCTTGTATACCTTGTTTTTTTGACCTAAAACTTCATAACCAGGTGGTTGCTCCACATACACCTCTTCTTTCAACACTCTATTCAAAAAGTCTTACTTTACATCCATTTAAAATACTTTCCACTTGTGTTGGGCTGCAATTGCTATGACTGCACACATGGTTTCCATCCTTGCAACTATAGCATATGCCTCATCATAATCTCTCCCAAACTATTGTTTGTACCCCTTGACAACTATTCTTGCCTTATGCCTCTCTTCTTCCATCAACATTTCTCTTGGTCTTATAGACCCATTTCACTCCAATAACTTTCTTGTTGGGAGGAAATCAATTGTCTCCCATGTTCTATTTCTCTCTATTGCATATATTTCCTCATCCATTGCTTCAGACCATTTCTTTTCTTTCACAACATCCTCAAAATAAATTGGATCACTATGAGAAAATAATGCAAAATTCATACTTTCATCAAACTCTTCATCATAACTTGTGCTATCATAAATTTCCCTCACATTTTTTGTCTTTCGTGGAATCAATGATTCAAGCTTAGGGTTATAATTTTTAGAGCTACTTGACTATTGGACTAATGAAGAAGACTAAGTGCTAGAATTTTCATTATGTTGTAAATTTCTAGAGTAACTGCTCTACTAAAAATTTCTAGAGTTTTTTGTTTTTTGAACTATTGCCTTGTTGTAGAGTTCCACTTCTCCTAAATTATGGAGCTTCTTCATCCTCAAAGGGTATTGTGACATAAATACCCATGTTGCTATCCATTGTTCCATCCCATGACTCACTCTCTAAGAACTCTACATCTCTACTAAGAACTATTTCTTGGTGACTAGGTTATACAACCTATAGGCTTTGGACTTTTCACTATAGCCCATGAAGATACACGTCTCACCCTTTTCATCCAACTTTTGCCTCTTCTCTTCTGGAAAGAGTGCATATGCCACACACCTGAACACTCTCAAGTGATCAATCATCCACTTGCATTTTGTTCATGCCTCTTGTAGAATCTTGTCACAAACTGCCTTTGTAGGACTTATATTTATCAAATTTATTATTGTTACTACAACTTCACCCCGATATGCATTTGGAAGTCTCTTCGCTTTAAGCATGCTTCTTCTCATCTCTACAATGGTCATATTTTTACTCTCAACCACTCCATTTTGTTGTGGAGTATAGGTTGTTGTTAGCTCCTTCTTAATGCCTTATTGCTTGCAAAAAATCAAAAAATGATTAGAGGTGTACTCTCCCCCTCTATCTGACCTTAGGACCTTGACAAAATATCCACTTTCCTTTTCATCTTGGGCCTTAAACACTTTAAACTTGTCAAATTCTTCAGATTTATGTTGTAAGAAATAAACCCATGTCTTATGGTTGTAGTCATCTATGAAGGTAATAAAATATTGGCTCTTACCAATAGAAATTGTTTGCATACGTCCACATAAATCAATGTGCACCAGCTCTAATGGTGCTCTTTCCCTTCTAGAATTTCCCAATTGAAAAGGTTGCCTATGTTGCTTGCCTAAAATGAAGGCTTCACATCTATCACTAGACTCTATAATGGTTGGAAAACCTTTAACTATACCCTCCTTTGACAAAATATTCAAACTAGCATAGCCTAAGTGTCCATATATGAGATTCCAAAGCTTGGAGGGGTCTTGAATGACTGTCTTGAGAGCTACTTGCTACTGTACATTTTCCATGCCTAGGGGTTATAGCTATGAATTGAGCTGAGAGACATGTCTCTAACATCAAAGGAAATGGTCTATTCTTTGTCATTGGCACTACTACAACTATTTTCTTTCTTCCATCCTTCTCATAAATGATGCATTCACCCTTTTCCATCAACACTTTGTAGCATTTTTGGATCAATTGTCCAATACTCATAAAATTGTGCTTTATACTAGGGGAAAAATATACATTGTCAATCTCCTTCTTCTAAACTTGCTTGGTTTGAAACATAATAGACCCCTTTTCCACAACTAGAATCATCTCATTGTTCCCCATTTTTATTTCAAACTTGACAATTTTATCAATGAAAGAAAATAAACTCTCATTACCACTCATGTGGTTACTACATCCACTATCTTAAAACCATACCTCATCACTTCCTTGCTCAAAAATGTTGCACATGATGAAGGCCTTTGATTGATTACGCTTGGCCACATTTTCATCAACTACATTTGCACTTTTCTTGGACTAATCACATTGCTTTTTCTAGCAATCGCTTGGATAATGACCAAACTTATGATAATAATAGCATTCAGCATTGCTATTGTCAAACCTCTAAATCAAATTTTTGTTCTTCTTGGCTTGTCCGGAGCTAGACTGAGAACTACTTTCTTCATCTTGCCTATGTGCTCTTCTTGAGCTATTTGAATTCTACTACCTCCACATCTAGATCTACCTCTACCTCTACCTCTTGAGCTTTGTCTGGAGTTGAATCTACCTCTCCCCTTGCCTCTTGCATTGGCTTGATCTTTGAAATCTTTCTCATGGGAAGAATTTGCAGACCTATTTAGGCACTTCTCATGGGTTTGTAGGGAACCCATTAGCTCATCAACAATGTTGAGAGGTCCTTTGCCTCTTCAATGACAATCACTATTGCATCAAACTTTGAGGGTAAACTTCTAAGGATTTTCTTCACAATCCTCTACTCTCCAATGGTTTCTCCATTCATCCTCAACTGATTTATCAAACTAGAAAATCTTGTGTGAAATTTTGAGATAGACTCACTATCCTTCATTTGGAGAGTCTCAAAATCTCTTCAAAGCATTTGGAGCTTCACCAATCCAACTTTATTAGTCCCTTTGTAACTGGTTTGGAGGATTTCCCATGCTTCTTTTGCATAACTAGCTACTGCTATTCGAGGAAAATAGCCTCTACCAAGGATGCCTCAATCAAATTAAGGGATTTAGCATCATTTTTTCTTGTCTCCTTCAACTAATTCTTTTTAGCATTGCTCAATGTTGTAAATGCATTTGGGTCAATCACATATGTGAATCCATTTGCTACTAACTCCCACAAATCATTTGCAACTAAAATAGTTTTCATTTTGTTTGTCCAGACATCATAGTATTTACCATCAAACATAGGTGGCTGATGCCAACTCCTATTATCTTGTCTAACCATTTTTCTAAATGGGGGAAAACTACAAATACCTAAAAAAAATCTAGGGCTTTTCTTAAAACTTAGAAGCTAGAGTTCTATCATTGCACACCCAGAAAACACTAGGGCTCTAATATACATGGCTCTGATACCAAACTATTGGGAAAATGAATCCCAAATAAAGTGGGAAAAGATGAAAACACAGACAGACCAAAGGAGACAAGGCAAGGAGGTGGAATATTTTCTATTTCACTCAAATACACAAAAATATTACATTAAAAAATGTTTACATACAAAAATCAAAGCTATGGCCCTATATTTCCTTCATACAACAAATTGCCCAAATTCCAATGCAATGGAGCTTTCTGTGTGTTGCTCTATGTTGCTGCTACAAATATTCTAGAGCACCAGAGCACTGCACTCTGTGCAATATCTTCTGTTGCTATAGGTTCTTCTTCTTCTTCTTTCTGCTGACTTCTCCTTGTGTTTTTTTCTTCTATTTTTTTCTCCTAAATATTTCCTCCTTGTTCTTATTCTCTAAAACATTTTATTCTTCATTTTTTGTCTTTCTTACCATTCCAAAAAAACTACTACTCGTTTTCAAATTCAAATACCATAATTAATTAGTTCCTAGAAACATTAACTGGGACAACATATGTTTGACACGACAAATGGGGGGGAATGATCCAAAACGGATCTCTTCTGATGTTGCATTAAATGCATTTGGTTAGCACTCAAGATTATTAATTCCAACAAAATCAAACAAAACCAATTGTCGCTTATTCATAAGAGGATTATAACAAACATAAAATCACCGCCATCCACCAATTATATAACCAATTTTTTACTTGTAGATATGGGGATGATGATGGATTTGTTAGCATTATGGTTTGACAAATCAAGATACATTTCCATGCCAAAATTTCCACATCCAATAACCAACACATTATGTCTTTCAAATCTCTCCTTAGTTTTATACCCACTCGCATGAAAATTGCATCCCTAGAAACACTCACTATCAGAGAACTCAGGTGCTCCAGCCTCTGCATTCTCTTTGGTGGCCACAATCAACCACTAACAAATACACTTTGTAAAACTATCCCAATGTCTGTGTTCTTATTCATAGTCATCACTCTCTATAGCAGATGCAAATCATTTTAAATCTTTTGCTTGCTTTTTAAACTCTTGACATCTGAAACATCCATCTATCTCCATCTATCTACTTCTCTTGTTTAATTACCATCATCATGTCATTGTATGGCAATGGTTTTATATGTTATGGTATTCTAGATATACATTTTTGTAGGGAGAATAGCTTGTGCTTAACTTGATAAAAATATTTAAAAAATAGCTATCAACTGGAAACTAGATTAATTAATTAGCATAAAAAATTATACTCTAGTTCATATACCAATAATATTACTCTTTATTCATTTTTCAAAAGTGATGAGTTCACAAATTCTTTCCTTTTCTATGCAAGGTGAGAAACCTATTCTTCTTTCCCCTAGAATTGTTAAGAACTAAATCCAAATTGGACCAAAAACTAAACCCCTATTACATTCTCTTTCAAAGTATTTATAAATTTTCATTTTTGTAAGCGATTATTTTCTATCTTGAGATTTTATAAAGATTTATAAAATAAAATACAAAAAACTTCTAGACGTATTCTTCGAAATAAATTAAGTTACAAACATTAAGATAAAGACCTTATAATAAAGCGATGCATCTTTCTAGAATTTTTTCTAACATATGACTGTCAAGGCTTGATGTTGAATGGATTTTCAATATGGATGTAAGCATTGGTTAAGAATGTGTCACTTTGCTCAGTTTTGGCTCCAATACCATGTAATAATCTATAATTTTCATGGAAGAGAATTCAAATAGATTTGACATGGCCACCTCCCTTAGTTAACCATATCAAACCAAATATTCATGATACCATGAAATTTTTTCCCTTAAGTCTCCAAAATTATGTAATATTGGAAGATTGATGAAGCGACAAATGTCCTATGAATCATTGCAACTTCATCAAGGACTAGATGACCCATAATTATCTACACATATAAGATAATGGTAACATTTTTTTAAAACAAATGAACATAATAAATAGTGTAGTAATTAACATCATACCATATCCCTTGCAATTCCATTTCTTTCTCTTAGATTCCAATCTAAACCCTTTTAAATTTTTAACCCATTTAACTTCCTAACTTGATCATTTTGTTTCTCTATCAAATTTATTATCAACACCAATTATATCAAGAACTTTTCATTTAACTTAAATCTATTGCATAACACCAATTGACCAAGGAGATTCTCTTTCAGCATTCATTTCCTATTTGCATTTAATGACATGTCTATAGGATGAGAAGAGAGATCTTCCATCTTTGAGAGAATCCTTTACTTTAATTGGTTTATGAACATAAGGATGTACTCTAAAATATTAATTAAACATCCCAAATTTTTTTTTGTAAATATTGGATTTCCAATAGAGGAAGCCATTTGCTAGCATGCTTTGTCATTACTACAAGTACTGCATTTGCAACAATATATACAAGAATGAGATCAAGAGTAACATTTGGTTCTGCAATCGAGGTAGAGTGTTGGCCTTTTGCATTGTAGGAATTTATTAGATCTACCATTCAAAGGCCTTTTATCCATCTGGTAAATAGATCATTGTAAGTTCTTTCAATCACACTAGGCCAATCAATAGCCAATGGGATTTCTCCTCTATTATGGTCTAAAAACATTCTTCCATTGCCTTATATAAGCCATAGATACACTTCCATCCACATGTTCTTGACCTTTCCAAAGCCATGTCATTCATTGTTTGGGAAATGTCATTTTCATTTAGAGATTTATAGCTTTCAAATTCTTTTTACCACCTTGAAGTCTGTGAAATAATTTGAATTCTTCTATTACAGCTACATCAATTTCATTTAGAACCTAATGATCTTCAGAGTAGGAATGATCAGATTTTACAGCAGCTTGAAGCCACAAAGTGCAATGGAGCAGACATGATGGATGTAGATTCTAGGCTGGAAATAGATTCAACTATTGATCTTCATGGAAGTAGATTCAGCTATTGATCTTCTTCATGGGATTTGGAATTGCATGTTTTAGTTTGGCATATATGTTTGTCCATGATGAGCTTGTTTCCATATCTGAACAAGTTACTAGCTGCCAATCAGTGGGTGTTTCCCATTGCAGTCATCTATAGCACAACCATGCATTATTTGAGCTTTCAACCGGTAGCATAGTCATGCACATTATGAGCTGGGAGATGGAAGGTAGCCAACAATTTTCAAGAAACAAGTGCTTGAAAGAAAAAGAGTAGAAGATGATGCTTCACTTGTCCATTTTATTTGGTTTAGAATGGAGGGTAGCATCAACAATTAATCATTTGTGTTTGTGATGGTTTTTGATCAACCTTGTTTGACTTTCTTTAAGTTATGATGTCTTGCTTGTATGTTGTTCTACTTAGCTTCAACTAACTATTTCTTTATAATCTGTTCTTGTATTTATTATTAATAAAATGGCTTCTTTCCAATAAAAAACAAATTGTGTCTTCTCATTCAGATCCTTGATCTATTCATTCTTATCTTCCAAACATTTTTCTAAGGCTACTATTTGGGCTTCACTCCATTAAAGTTCTTTGTCTAGGACATTATTGTTTTCTCTACAATGAAATGCGTGTCACATCCATTTTTCACAAAAAGTTCCTTCTCATCTAAAAGATAATGGGACTTGTACATTCTATCCTAAATTGCTTCTTTCATATCAGCAATCTTAGATTTCCAACCCTCGGCATTCACTAAATGTTGTTTTCTGTAGATTAAGTGCCAACAATACTATGTCAAAGATGACTAGAAACTCATTTAAATTGGAAAACATGTCAATCATTGGATCATCCATGTTTCAATTTCTTGATTCATCTCATCGCTTGAGGCATTCTGCCAAATAATTCGCATGACCTTGTCTACGCTTCACAATTTTGCATCCATGTTTAGCAGTGAATACATTACAAGTGTTGATTGCTTTCTTTAAAGCCTCTAAAACCTTCCTAACAAAACTATTTTGTGTATATCCAACAATCATTGCATTCTTAAGCACAAAAAGCATAGAGGATGTCATAGAAAAGATATGTTCACGAACTTATAGAACACCTTATTATCTTTTTTTATTTATTTTATTACAAATTAAATCTAACTAGGGGAGAGGACCTAGTAGTTGTGCACCCTAACTTCCTGCTTCTAATTATCCTATGTGGAAATTTCAAATCACTCCCAATTTTTTACAGTAGCTTACTTAGTAAGTCCCCTACTTATAACTAAGGTTTTAGGGTTGTTGATGATGTTTTATGCACAGCAACAACTTAGACAAAATATAAAATCCTATCTCTCTTAAAAGGTAAATCTCTATCAACAAGCCTCAAGAGATAACCCCAACGTCTCTAATGTCAGGTCTTGACAATGCATAAACAACTTAGTGATAAATGTGAAAATGCTAGTAATCACAAAGGGACCTTACTACAAGCAAAGACTCCATCTCTAATTTATCAAATCTAGCAATGTAATGATACTTCAATCCTAAATCTAACCCAAATGATAAAATAAATAACAAAAGATTAGGGTTTTAGAGAGATTCCTAAATTTAACTACTCCTAAGATTAACAATGCAAATGATGAAATACTTGAAATGGACCAATCCCTCATAAACTAATTCCTACTTAACCCAGATGAACCTGCAATTTCACAGAAATAGTGCAATCTTCTAAGGTATTAAGATTTTCAAATCATGAACATTCATCCAAGGAAACCCAATTGCAATTGAAATGGATAAACTTCACAATTGAACTAAGCACAATGAATATAAAGGTCTAGGCCAACTTTGCAAAGCAACTAACAATCAGCTAGCTACAAAAAGTATGGACCAAGGATTCCTGCAAACACTTCAAGAATCAAATCATGAACACTATTGAATCAAATCTAACATACATCTAATAACCTTGGGAAATTTAAAAGATAGAATGATAAGAACCATGCAAGATAAGTCAACACAAGATAGATCACCAGAAAATCACAATGTCTTCAATTGTATTGAATCATCGAATTTCAACAACAATTCCAATGTTCTGTTACAACACTTTCTCAAAATGACCTAATTTGCTCTACTGTTTAATTCGCTCTAAGAGCTATCTATCTTTCTATTTTATGTTCTCTATTCTATATCTTACAAATGAGGTGAAATGCCAAATTTATAGGAACCTTCAAAGAATGTCAACCTAGCTCGGGTTTACAATCATAAAATAGCCACAAAACAAGTCAGCCCAACTAATGTTTACAATAATAAATGGCCACAAACAGGTCGCCCAAGAGAAATTCAAAATAAGATAAGATATGCATTAAATGCATGGGACTCATCTAGGTTGGCCTAGGATTTATAATGCAACTCGATCCAATGCATGTGAGGGATGGAAAAACAAGGTAGAAAACAAGCTCTAGATAAATAGGAAGCACAACTCCCAATGCAATCGATCATTAACTAGCCCCTTCATCCTCATCTTGATCTAATATATCTAGCACCTTAAGAAAAATACTCTCTAGGTCGGCCACAGGTGAAGTAATAAATGGTTTAAATCCTCCTTCAATCAAAATAGTCTCTTCTAGAGTTGCTTTAACGGCCTTGATAAATCCAGCCCCCACTTAGCAAAAACCACCATCAATAATATCCACTATTCAAATAAATCCAAGCACAGATCAAAATCAATCCCAAAATAATGCTAAAGCACAATTTCTACACAATTCATGATTTTCACCCCTTCGCGGAATCTAGGCCAGAGGGAACTTTTAGAAAAATCCAGGATAGGCAGATTTTGGTGAAAACAATCCATAGTCAACAAATTCTAAAAAATGAAAGGATAACAGGAATTTTAGGAAAACACAGAGGACAAGGAAAACTGGGATAATCTGTCAGCACAGGAAAATCCTGAAACTGAAGGAAAACCTAGATTTTGACGTTCTCCAATGATCTCGCTCAAATTGATTGAAGATCAAAAATTTGAGGACCCTGGGCATGAAACCAGCTTAACCTAAACCTCCTATAGATCTTCTTTGAATTCTAGGCTCATTCGAAAGCAAGTTAAGATGCAATGGGAACTCCCTAGGCATGAAACCCTAAATTTTAACCATGAACACATAGAGCAAGCTCAGACATACATGAATTCAAATTCCAAGCAAAACTATAACGTCAAAGCACTACTTACATTCATCAATCAAAGCAAGGCAACATGTGCATACCATTTGATGAAGTGGAAATTGATCATGGCAACAACAGATAGCAATTTGAATGCCTGAGCAATTAAATCAATGAATCCAAATGCCCAAATCACCAAATCCAAAATGCAAAAGCAATACACAACGAAAGATGGGAGCAAATGGTTCAAAATTTACTCATACCAAGGTGTAATAATGAAGCCAACAAAACAAGCTAGAGAAGTTCAAAAACTCGACGAGACAACGAACTTCTAAAAAAATCCAGCCTATGTAGAATTCTACGAAGACAAGAAATTCTTGAACCATCGCGTTAAGCCAGAGTCTGAATGAAATCCAGGAAAATCCAGACGGGGCGAAAAATCTCAAAGCAGTGCAAAAACCCAAACTTGGCCCAAAACTTAAGATTCTCAATATGCAACTTATGGGGATCACTTAGGCAAGCAAGATGAACACTTTAAGCTCATGCCAAGGCAATTCAAATCCCCAAAATCAAAGGGCCAAAATGACAAGAGCGAAAGCAAAAGAGGGTCCCTGCTTTTAGCGGGGTGTGTGTGCAAAAATTGCATAACAAATGGCGACTCTGCTGGGAAAATGCTCCAAAGCATTTGATGATAGACAAGAATCATGAACCCAAAATCTTTGGTTTCAGTCTCACTTTCAGACAAACAAATAAAAATGCAAGATTAAAGAATCAAAACCAAAGGTGGACTGAACCTTCCATAGACTGAAAAATCAAAGTGTCTGCACATGA
The DNA here is from genome assembly GCA_007258455.2 of Sequoia sempervirens. Taxonomy (NCBI): domain Eukaryota; kingdom Viridiplantae; phylum Streptophyta; class Pinopsida; order Cupressales; family Cupressaceae; genus Sequoia; species Sequoia sempervirens. The sequence continues at coordinate 649,982,855 of VDFB02281492.1, forward strand.
GTTCATTTCCCTCGAGCTACTGCAAAAATCAAGTTCAATCAGGTCAAGCTACGTAAATATTCTAACTTCAAAGGCAACCTTGATAGAGCCTCACTACCAGTCAGGCGTCTATATCTCCGATGAGGTTATCATTGTGATTCTCCTAAACATAGCTTTATTACCAACCAAGCATCCATAGCCCCAATAGAGATATTTGGATACCCTTGATAAGTTGAATTCATTCTTTTGATTTTCAATATTTTCTCTTTTCTTCTTTTGATATTCATTTTTTTCATTTTTTTCATTTCAACCTGTGAACAATGAAGTCCACACTCAGGGATGAGAACCACAGTGGCACTGAAGCAAAAATAATATTTTTCAGCTAGCAAGACCTCACAAGGACCCTACCACAACCTTAGGATTTTTAAGATGTATAAAGATATAAGATTTCAGAATACTTCAAATTCAAATCAAACTAGTGACCCATCCTCTTTAAATCAGACATTTAAATTGCATGACTATAACAAAGACCTCAACCATCCTTTCAAGACATAGGATTAAAGTTCATCAAGGAAACACTCAGAACAGTCCTAGAAAAAAGAATATTTGCTATGCAGGTGCAACACATTCCGAAGAAAACAAGAAGACCAACACACCAAGCCGAAAGAAAAACCTACACTAAAGAAAGAAAGAGCAGAAAAGAAAACTTAAATAGAGTAGATTAATCTGCATTTATTCAAATCAAACTATATACAAAGAAACACCAAAATGACTCATCACCAAACATGATAAATTGAGACATACACCTACTTGAATTTTTAGTGCATGAACAAGCAATAAGGTGAAAGTATCAGTCCTTAAGAATGCAAACTTATCCTTATACTCAACAAAGTAAATCACCAACCTGCAACATTCAAACTTAACCCTGTTGATAGGAATAATCAGCAATTGAGGCAACTCATTGAAACCATGATCAATCTGTATGCAAGTTGTCTTTCCTAAACTTCCATAATTGAATTGATAAGCTTCAAAAAATTTAGTAAAGAAAGAAACAACCTGATTATGTACTATTGTAGACCAGATGTGGCATTCATCATTCTTTAATTGTAAAGAGTTGATATCTATGTCATCAGGAGGTCTCCACTGATGGTACAACAACCCTCTTATGTTTGAAACATGCAATACAGAACTGAAGGCATCACTATCTAGTACAAAGTGAAATTTAGATTGAACAAGTCCAGAATTATCAACATGGAACTTTTCGCCAGGAGGCATCACAAACTGATTTTCAAGCACATTTTCACCTACAAGTATGTTGTCAAGTCCACCAATCATGACTGCATCATTACCACTCTTAGCATTACTCAAATTTTCCTACACATCAATATGAGCCACATTAGTTATCTCATCATTGATGCATAAAGTCTATAAATTTTCAGTGCTCAGTTCATCAACAAACAGAGAAAAAATAGAGTCTAATAAATGAGAGAACTCCTTGAATTCTTCCTCTGTTGGCATTGGTTCAGACTTTTGATCACATTCATCAAGAATTTTGACCACTCCATTAAGTGCTTCCTCATGTTTTTCAAGACATTCATCAACAACTTGTTGAAATTCTCCCATTGGAGCTTTTTGTGTATCCCTTGCATGTTGTGGCAGTTGTATTTGTTCTTCCACCTCTTTTATGGTTGCCCGACACTAGAAGCATGTGAATTTTGAATGCTCTTCCTCATGTATCCTGCACCAAGCTGGTAATAACAAGTCCTCTAGGTCGATTCTATAACTCAAGCTTGACCAATCTTTTATAATCTTGGCAACAAACTCTTCATGTCTAGTCTGTATTGGATCCTTATTTTGAATGAATTCCTAGAAATTATCTAGTAAACTGAGCTGACTGTCTTCAAGATCATCTTCATTTTCAACTGGTTCATCCAAGGCTTTAGTACTACTGGATTTTGTTGTAAGGTCAATAGGCGTTGTGTGGAACATAAGGACTTCCTCTACATCTGACCCCTCAAAAGGGGCTGCAAGCACATAGTTACCCATACTCACCTCTGTTATCAGAATTTCATTGGAGGTGTTCTGATATTCTGCAATCATGTACTTCATCCTAAGTTCTCTTTCAATTCTAATCTAGTTTGGCACTCCCTTCCAGGGAAGCCACATGTGAGAGTTATCAGTTGATACATATCCATTCAAGGCCCTGGTAGAGTCTCTTCCTAGAATCAGGCCATAAGCATCAGGTATATTAGCCACCTATATATTGATAACCTACTGAATCCTAGGGTCAGAAGCAACCTACATATGAATCATGTTTAATTCTCCTACAACATTAACTTCAGTTCTATCCAATTGTGTAACTTTCTTTTGGGAATCAGCAAGAGTAATGCCCAAAGCTCGACAGACCCCAAAGGGCATTACATTGGTAGAAGCACCTGAATCTAACAAGCAATTGTGCAAGTGCTTACCAAATATGTGGACTGATATCAGGAATTGGGGAGTCTCTGTTTTCCCTTGAAATAGAGTTAAGGGAGTATCTACTTGAGAAACCTGAGTTCTATCTCTCTTTTCCCTTATCTCTAGGAGGCACATGAACTTGATTATGAGTCTAATTTTTCCTTTCTACTATTTGATAGCTAGATACTTTATTGATACTTTCACTAACTGATCTATCTTGCAATATGGAATTTGCATTATAAGCTCCTAGAACTGCATTCCTAATGGTCAGAAGTCTCAATGATTCAAATGTAGAGAGACTTACCTTTAGCTTTCTAAGTTCTTCTCCAACATATATAACTAGTTGTTCCTCACTTAGATCAGTAGGAGTCTCTTTGGATAGTCCACCACTCTGTCTTTGCTTGCTTCAACACTTATTCCTTTTGACATGTCCATTTGTGCTTGTCCTTCCTTTGACAGATACTGCTTAGACACATGAGGATACAATGGATTATTGCTAGCATTAGGATCTAGAGGAGTGGTGAAGTTGTTTGGAGGTATGGAGGTGGTGAAGGGGCCTCCAGCCTATGGATGTCTATGTGGCATGTATCTCAAATCATACTTCTTAACAAGCCTCTGGAAAGTCTGTACCTCTTCAACATAAGCTTCATCTTCATCCAGGGGGCCATTGTCATTCACTCGATTTTCCTCAAACAACTATGAAATCTCATCTCCATTGCACACCTAATCTGCCTCTTCCTTGAGCTGGTCTAATTCTTCTTCAGGCACATTGTCTTTGCTCTTTGGAAAAGGAGCATGATTCAATACTAACACTAGTGAATCATGGGGAGTAGATGGAACCATTTCTTAACTACCTGCATTATTCTCTACTTCATATTGGAAGATTGAAGCTGTTGTTTGGAACTCTTGACAATCTAACTCAGAATGTTGACTCATTTTATGGAGCCTACACCATCCTAATAAAGCAACCTCAACTAAATATACACCATTAGGAGGCTTCTCTTAATTAACTGGGTAATTGAATGGTTGATTAACTGGTTGATCTAATGGGGTGGGGAATCCTCCATTGTTAGGCCTCGTATTCCAAGCCCTATTCTATCTGGGTGGTTGTCTCTTGTCAAACCCTTGTCCACCAACCTGACCTCTATCAAAGTTTTGGCCTAAGGATTGTCCTTTATCATAATTATGTCCTCTATCATTGTTATATCCCCTGTCATTACTATATCCTCTATCATTGTTGTATCCTTTGTCATGATTATATCCTCTTTTAGGATGTTTCCCTCTATCAAAGTGTTGTCCTTGTTGATTTTCTTAACTTTCTTTGCTCTGATTGGACTGCATATTTCTTTGAGCAGCTTGTAGCTGACTGTTCTAGTTCCTCAAGTAAATTACCTCCATATTCAACTTCTTCACTTGTTCGGTCAAGCCTTCCAGTCTCTCCTGGTCAGGATTCCTATATGGAGGTTGGATCACATTATTTTAGGGGTATCCTATGACATTGCTGGTACTTAATGACTGGTTCAAAACTTCAGAATTTTGCAGATATGGGGGATAGCTAGCATGAGATTATGGATGAAGAAGTTGATTCGCATTTTGCTAGGGGTAGCTGACTCTAAGTGGCACTTGACTCATTGGAGGCCTTGGGTGGGGGACCATAGGTAATTGAGGTACTAGATTCATGATGGGAGTGTGGTTAGCAAGAGCCTAGTTGAGAGCTAGGACCTGTCCAGGGTGAGCAGGTAGTCGTAATGATGGTAAAGGTCCAGAAAAATGTTGTCTTAAGGTAGTGCTAACCTTTACAACCTCTACATATGCATCAAGTAGGGTATTAGGATGATTATTTCTCCATTTCATGAAGGTGGTTGTCAGACTGTCAATACCTTCATAATGGAATTCTAAAGTAGTAGCTTCATCAACAACATAGGGAGTCTACACTCGGGTATAGGCACAATGAAACCTATTGTTAAAGGACCCTATAAGCTCATGGAATTATCTTTTAACATTAGTGAACTAAAGATAGAGCTCATTGGGACTAATGGGAATCTTAAACTTCTACAAGAATGCAGTCTCTAGCTCAATCCAATTCTAGATAGACCCAGCAGGCAAATGATTGTACCAATAGAATGCATCATTTCCCAAGAAATAAGGAAAGAGTCTACATGCTACATCCTTATGATTGATTCCTCTATCCTTAAGACCAGTCTGAAAGATCTTGATTTGTTCCTTAGTAGTTCTATTGGGATCATTCACAGGGAAATTTGAACAAAAGTGTTCAGGGTTCTTGGGCATGACATTGTAATTAGCGAAACTCAATGGAGATTTGTTATTAGCTAGGAAAGCCATTGGTGGAGGTGGGGGTGGTAATGGTTGATTTATGGTTGGCTGAGGTTGCAGAATGGTAATGTCCTTAGATGAAGATGAAGATGAACTTGATGAAGATGGGTATGATGGAGATGGCTGGGTGGATGATGATTCTCCCCTTCTGTTGGTCCTTATTGACCTAGTAGGGACTTGTAATTCTTGAAATTCCTACTCTCCTGGAGTAGATCTAGTTCTTCTTATGAATCTTTCAGGAGAGATGGTAGACAAAAATTGATCCAGTTTGCCTATTCACGCCCTCCTTCTAGCACCAATCTATTGATGATGTTTTCTGCACAGCAACAACTTAGACATAATATGAAATCTTATCTCTCTTGAAAGGTAAATCTCTATCAACAAGCCTCAAGAGATAACCCCAAGGTCTCTAATGTTAGGTCTTGACAATGCATAAACAACTTAGTGATAAATGTAAAAATGTTTGTAATCACAAAGGGACCTTACTACAAGCAAAGACTGAATCTCTAATTTATCAGATCTAACAATGTAATGATACTTCAATCCTAAATCTAACCCAAGTGATAAAAGAAATAACAAAAAATTAGGGTTTCAGAGAGATTCCTAAATTTAACTACTCCTAAGATTAATAATGCAAATGATGAAATACTTGAAATGGACCAATCCCTCATAAACTAATTCCTGCTTAACCTAGATAAACCTGTAATCTCACATAAATAGTACAATCTTCTAAGGTATTAAGATTTTTAATGTTCATCCAAGGCAACCCAATTGAAATTGAAATGGATAAACTTCACAATTGAACTAAGCACAATGAATATAGAGGTCTAGGCTAACTTTGTAAAGCAACTAACAATTAGCTAGCTGCAAAAAGTATGGACTAGGGATTGCTGCAAACACTTCAAGCATCAAATCATGAACACTACTGAATCAGATCTAACATACATCGAATAACCTTGATCAATTTAAAAGATAGAATCATAAGAACCATGCAAGATAAGTCAACACAAAAGAGATCACCAAAAAATCACAATGTCTTCAATTGTATTGAATCACCGAATTTCAACAACAATTTTGATGTTCTGTTATAGTACTTGCTCAAAATGACCTAATTTCTACCTCTGTTCTACTACTTAATTCATTCTAAGAGCTATTTGTCTTTCTATTCTATGTTCTCTATTCTATATCTTACAAATGAGGTGAAATTCCAAATTTATAGGAACCTCCAAAGCATGTCAACCTAGTAGGGGTTTACAATCATAAAATAGCCACAAAACAAGTCGGCCCAACTAATGTTTACAATAATAAATGGCCGCAAACAGGTTGGCCAAGAGAAATTTGAAATAAGATAAGATATGCATTAAATGCATGGGACTCATCTAGGTTAGCCTGGGATTTATAATGCAACTCGATCTAATGCATGTGAGGGATGAGAAAACAAGGTAGAAAACAAGCTCCAGATAAATAGGAAGCACAACTCCCAATGCAATTGATCATTAATTGGCCCCTTCATCCTCGTCCTGATCCAATATATTTGGCATATTAAGAAAAATACTCTCTAGGTCGGCCACAGGTGAAGTAATAAATGCTTTAAATCCTCCTTCAATCAAAATAGTCTCCTCTAGAGCTGCTTTAACAACCTTGATAAATCTAGCCTGCACTCAGCAAAAACCACCATCAATAATATCCACTATTGAAATAAATCCAAGCACACATCGAAATCAATCCTGAAATAATGCTAAAGCACAATTTCTACACAGTTCGGGATTTTCACCCCTCCGCGGAATCCAGGCCAGAGGGAACTTTCAAAAAAATCCAGGCTAGGCAGATTCTAGCAAAAACAATCCACAATCAACAAATTCTGGAAAATGAAGAGATAATGGGAATTTAGGAAAAATCCGTAGGGAGCAGAAATCCATGAAGCAGACAAAACTCTGGATTTAAGGAAAATGCAAAGGACAAGGAAAACCAGGAGAACCTGTTAGCATAGGAAAATCCTAAAACTGAAGGAAAACTTGGACTTCAACGTTCTCCAATGATCTCACTCAAATTCATCGAAGATCAAAAATTTGAGGACCTTGGGCACGGAACCAACTTAACTTTAACCTCCTACAAATCTTCTTTGAATTCTAGGCTCATTCGAAAGAAAGTTAAGATGCAATGGGAATGCCCTAGGCATGAAACCCTAAATTTAACCATGAACACATAGAGCAAGCTCAGACATACATTAATTTGAATTCCAAGAAAAACTATACCGTCAAAGTATTGCTTACATTCATCAATCAAAGCAAGGCAACTTGTACATACCATTTGATGAAGTGGAAATTGATCATGGCAACAATAGACAACAATCTGACTGCCCGAGAAAGCAAATCAATGAATCCAAATGCCCAAATCACCAAATCCCAAATGCAAAAGCAATACACAATGAAAGATGGGAACAAATGGTGCAAAATTCGCTCATACCAAGGTGCAATAATGAAGCCAACAAAACAAGCTGGAGAAGCTCTCGGAAACCCGACAAGACAATGAACTTCTAGAAAAATTTGGCCTACACCGAATTCTGTGAAGACCAAAAATTCCTAAACCATCATGTTAAGCTGGAGTTTGAATGAAATCCGGGAAAATCTGGATGGGGCAAAAAATCCTGAAACAATGCAAAAACCCGAACTTGACCCAAAACTTAAGATTCTTAATATGAAACTTAGGGGGATCACTTAGGCAAGCAAGATGAACACTTTAAGCTCATGCCAAGGCAATTCAAATCCCCAAAATCAAAGGGCCAAAATGAAAAGAGCCAAAGCAAAAAAGGGTCCCTGCTTTCAACGAGGCGTGTGTGTAAAAATTGCACAACAAGGGCCACATCATCAAATATGATGCCACACCAGCAAGCTTTTTGTCAATGTGTCCAAAAAGGCCCAAAAAAAAAGTGAGACCAATACTTGTACATTCACAACATGTTTTATTGAGCACTGATGTGGAATCACATGATTGGTTGTTTTTTACATCAATGGAATATATTTTGTTTAATTATCGATAGTCATCATCAACACTAACAACTTTAAAGTCACAACTATTGGTCCAATATTGACAAAAATATTGGGCATAATATAAACAACAACTATCACAACTATTGAAACATGCTTAGGTACTGGGTCATCTCCCATAATGCTTGTCTGAGTTTGATACGTAGATCAAAACAAATTAAAACTAACTAATAAAATATGTTATAAAAAATATTTTTAATTTACAATAAATTTCTAAATATAAACTAAAATGATCAAATGTTATTATCAATAAGATCCGATTTAAATATAGTACAAATACTTTTGATTCACTTGTATTATGTGACACTTCATGAAATTATTAACTGAATTAAATATATATTTTTATATTGAACAAAGTAGATTACAAAAAATGAGAGCTACCAGCAGGTAGCTGAAAAGAGTGAACATGACAAAGCATCACAAGAAATACAATAGCCAGAAGGCTAAAAGTTCATTACATATATTGAATAATTTTACTTTGCTAGACATTACTAGTCAACTGGAATTGCAACACTTGGTCTTCAATATTTTTGAAATGATGTTGATAGATTCATGTTCGTTAATACAAACTAGAAAGGAAGTGACTGATATAATAACAACAATTCCTTCGCTTCGTAAAGTTTACATTTAAAATTTAATGCAACTGTAACTACCTATGTGGTCTCACATGGCTAGAACAAGCTTTTTCTTTATTCCTTAATGTATAGGTATGATCTTTATAACACTCCTGTGTTTATTTATCTCTAATAGATAATTACTATTTGAAACCATATGATGAAATATTGCATCAGAAGCTGCTAAACGTCAGTGTTACAAGAAAGTACAATTTTATTGCAGTTTTATGCCTTCAAACTGATGCTATAGTGAACTAGAGTGTGGACTCAGGTGCATTTTAGGGGCTGGATTGCCGCTTTCGATTATTAAATAGAGTGTGGAGTCATAGGTGCATTTTAGGGGCTGGATAACTGCTTCTGATTATTAGTCCCTATCTTATAGGTGGGGGACTAATGTTTTCACCGTGCTCATGCCTATTAATGCATTTTTGGAGAATCATGTTGGCAATGTTTATTTCTCACCATGCTAATTTTTTCGGGATTGTTTTATTAAAAGACAATTTTGGCCTTTTCTTTGCAATTTTATCATTGAGTGTTGCCATTTTTTTCATGGTATTGTGAATTTTTTTAATTAATTTAATTTTTCTAATTAATTTAACAAATTCTTAATGTTTTGTTGCTATTGGAAAAATTTCATGACTTTATAATGTTCTTTATATAGTTGTGTCTTCGTGCTGAGTGTTTCTGTTGACATGTGGTATTTTAACGAGGACATTATACATTTACTATTAGCACATTTTCATTTACTGTGAATAGACTAAAGTGTAGGTGTCATTAATAGCTTATTGTGTGAAGTTTTAAGACAGTCGAGCAAAAAATTATTTGCCATGTGTATTCATTTGCTCAAATTATTTGATAGGAGTGAAATTCGGTCTATTGAGAGGGTTTACATCTATCATATTGGAAGGGACAAAGGAGACGTTTGTAAGTTGCATTCTTTATTCATTTGTTGTGATTGTTTGATCAGGGTGAAATTGGTGTCTATTGAGAGGGTTTATGTCTATCTTACAATGTCGTTTTATAATTTTTTACATCTCTGCATTTTATGGGTTAATGTCTATTATTTGTTGTTTTCTACATTTTATAGTTAATTACTCTTCCCTATCTTTGAATGCCTTTATGGGTTAGTCTCTTCCCTATCTTTGAGTACTTTTATGGGGTTAGTCTCTATTGTTGAGTTAAAAACTAACACCATAATATCGTGCAACAGAGATGGCAAAGAGCAAGAAGCAACACGATCCTCAGTGGTTGTAGAAAACTTCACTATAACCATTGAATAATATGCTGTATCAAATGCCCGTATGCGCAAAGCCAGGGATTCATAATGCATATGCTTCTTGTGAAATAGTTGTCACGATGGCATTAGCAACTATGGTTCCCAAGCCCTACACTACATTTTCAACAATCGAACTTGGTAAAATCAGGTACCCATTTACCCCTGCAAAACATATGATTTTGACATCAAAATACAAAAGGTTGTTTGGCGCAAAAGCACTCTATGGTAATGGAAGCAGCAGAAACATTGCCTGTGGGATACAACTTAGCAGTACAGCCTGGGATATGGGGTGTACATCCTTGATCATTTTGGGGGCTTATGGTTTAGTCTCTGGTTTTGATGTTCTTACCAAGTCCAATGTATTGGGCCAGGTAAAAGTTATCCTCTGGTTCCTTTTGTATGTGTTTTTTTGGGCTTGGTTTTCAGTTTTTGTTGTAAATACGAGTTTACTCTTGTGTTACCAGAATAGAAGCTGAGCCAGAAATTGGTGCATATTTCACCTGGACTACTATTCATGATGGCTTGGCCTCTTTTCAGGTTTGCTTGATCTATATCTTCCATTTGTTTTGTTTGAAGGCATTTAACTTGGGAACATAGCTTATTCAAAGATAAGTCTTTGCAATCCATAATAGTTCCATAGGAGTTTCTCTTTTTGGATGCTTATGTTTGTTGTTAATTTTAGGCATGTGCCTAGGTAACATGTACATACTTGAGTTGAGAGTGCTTCTGGACATAACCATGTGTACATTTTGATGCTAAAACTTACACATTTATATTCAGAAGCACTCTCAACTCATTATAATGGGCTGTGGAAAAGTGTTCTCTGTAATGTATATACTTAGTAGTTAGTACTTTTTAGGCATCAGTATGATTTTAATTTCAAAATTCCAGGGAAATTTGAAACCAAAAAGATATTCATTAACAAGTAATAAAAAGGGATAACCCAAATTTTCCAAAAACTTTTAATAAATCCAAAAGCAAATAAATGTCTAGCCAACAAAGATTACAACAACTTTACCTCATGCAGGCCCCACTTAAGGGAAATTTTTATCTCAATAATTTATGTCTAGAGAGAGCATCTTGGTCTGTTGTAGTCAGTTTCTTGGGGATTCACAGACCCAATTATATAAAGGGTCTGATCATGATGGTACACAGTTGACCGTAGTGATGCCTATATGTATACTCAGTTATTGTATTGAACAGAGTGTTAGTTGGCCATAGTTGCCCTCAAGCTCATCATTTTTTTAATGGTTTATCTACTGTAAATAAAAATATATTTTTTATTTAAACAATATTAGTTCTGAAGATAGCATTCTGCATCATGTACCAACTTGATTGGTGAGTGCCATCAATTGTAGACAAGACAAGAATTGACAAGGCGCTGATTGGTGAGTGCCATCATGCCAGAGGAAAGGTTGACCAAACTATTTTTTTTCAAAATAGTTTGCTTGATGATCTTGCTGCCCTAGTATTAGTCTTCATTACAGGAAAGTAGGGTGATAAACAATATGGCACCTTCGAAATAAGTATTTATTTTCCAAGAGATCTCAAATAGATTTATTTTCTACTTTTTTGTCCTTGGATTTTATCACTTTCAAACATTTTGGTTTGAATTTGAATACACAGCTCTTCAGCGGATGCTCGTTACATTGCTGCTATTGTTCCTTTCACAACTTGTGCTAGATTTCTGATTTACGGACTCTCATATGCTACTAATGAAGGGTTAGTGAAGGCTGTTAGTCGAGAAGGAAAACCTGAGTAAGAGCTTCATTACCTTTACACTATCATGTATTCTCATAATTGGCTAATTTTTAGCCCTAAGCCTCACTAGCCCAAAATAAAAAATCATGTTTTGCGATAATCAGATAATTTTTTGTACTTTGGTTAAACTAAATTTGTTTAAGTTCAATCTGGAAATGCTGATGACCTAACTATTAAGAGGGCCTATGTATTATGTCTTGGTCCTAATTTTCTGCACTACTGTGTTTTGGATGGAGTCAACTATTGGAGTGGTTGCTTTGGCAATGATGTACGGAGGGGATGGTATTGTTCTTACCTTACTGTAGATTGTTGAATTTTATTTGTACTGCTCATGATGGGGAGGGTTGGAGATGCAACACATCAAAAGAGCTCTGTAGATTATTGCATGTCAAATGATATGTATTCTATGAATCTTTTATCTTTACTAATATGCCTTCTCAAAACCATCTACCGTTTTGTATTGCACTGACAATGTATCTCACTTGAATCATGGGATCCCGCATTTGCACATGTAAGGTTGCTTTGTTTTGTTGCACATCTATTTTCACAGGTGCTATATATCTGGAAACTTTGGCATCTTCATTACAAGCAATCATGCTTGCAACACTAGATAAATGAAAGGGAATTTCTTGCCCCAAGACCCTGATTAGGTCTTTTGGTTGGCCATCCCTTTTCATGCACATTGAAAAGGTTGAAATTTCACAAGATGAAGTTTATCTTGAGTTGGAAATCCAAGGAAGTACACAAGTAATAAAATATATAGATAGGGTGAAAAAGTCACCCTTCCCCTGGAAGAGGAATCCTACACACCATATTTGGTGTGTTAGTTAGGCTGGTACCCAAAGATTTCCTTTACATTTGTATCTTAAAAGAATTATTGAAATCCATTACAAAGATTTCTCAGTTGATCTATTGTTGAGAGTCTCAGACTACTTTAGATAACTCTCTAAATTTCATTTTAGCAAAATATGATTTTTCAATTGCTTGCAGGTATAGCTGATATCATGGGAAGAAGGTTTGGGGGTCTTAAGCTTCCTTATAATCACGAAAAGAGCTAGGATAGAACTATATATCTATGTTTGTGTTTGGCTTCCTCACTTCCCTTGGGTAAGTTGGTGACTACTTGCTCATAACACAGACCTCTAATTGACAGATAAAGGGAAATGAAAAGATTCCTTCAAATATATGCATGCATAGCTAATTGGAAATATTTTATTTCAACATCTAATAAGTTTATTATATTATACATATTGTCACACGCTTCCTCTAGCACTTAGACTAGGAATGTCATATAGTTTACAGTTGTTCTTCGTTGGAATATTTAATTGTCCAAGTCACCCCAATGTCAGATTGAAGACTTTCATGTTGCCCCCCCAAAGTATCTGCCAACATTCATTTTGGTTGGTAAACTTGAATTTGAAATGGAGCACATGTTTTTGAGTTTGAAATAGCTATTGCAGCATGCAGCATTTAATGAATTTAGGTGAGTTTGAATTTTGGATCTAAGCGCTCATTTTCATGAGCATTTTCAAGCAAGACAAAAAGAATGTTGCAACCATTAGAAAGGGACTGAAGGAATGTTAGCAGACGCAACACATTGACAACTATAGCTACAAGATTGTAGTAGTTTATATTTTTTTTGTGAGTGTAGCACCTTTTGTATTGGAAATATATCCAAGTTAGTTTAAGTTTTATTTTCTTCATGCAAAACAGAGCATGTCCTCTATGTTTTTGTAATTTTGGAAAGAAGAAGGAATATATGCAATTCTAATTTTCTATGTGTCATATTTTACTATGTGATGTCTATGTGCATCCTCTATGTCTTGTTTTTATGTTTTGACAGTCCAGTAATAGCAATGAAGCTTTGTGGCTATACTGCTACTTGCCCAACATTCTTAATATGATGGAAAAATTTGCAAGATTCTAAGCTAACTTTCCCCATTTGAATTCATTAATCTAAACTGGGAGACCATAGTTCAACATGTTGCAGTGATATTAGTGGCAGCAACAATTGTTGAATCTCTGCCTATAACACAGTTTTTGGATGACAATATCTCAATTCCTTTAACATGTGTAATTGTAAGGCTCTGGCTTATTTCAATTTAATGCTTATTTAAAGCTGATTTAAAGAGCCTATATTGTGAACAAGACTTAGTTTTGAATTTATGTAAGGCAATTATTTACCTTCCAAAATGGTTAATTCATTTCCAAGTCAAATATGTTGGCTCACAAATATAAATTATGTTGGATAGCTATCTAAACGATAGTGTGATTGCTTTTGTTGATTAACCCATCTATTCACATTTTAGTTCTCAAAAGCGAATGCAAAACAAAAATGTTGGTAGAAAGATATCATTCCTCTACATAAAGGGCATGAAGTGTGAAAAATTAAACCATAATAAAGCATGGTATTCTCAAGCCCAGAGAACTCACAGCCACATTTTGCATCTGTCATCATCTATATCATCAAAATCATGAAACTAAAGCATCATCAACTTATAAATTATCTAAAGATGCACAAAAATATGCATGCTAAGAAAATTACATGTAAGCACAAGTAGCATCAGCACTAGCACTAGGAGAGTCTTCATTGTTGTTCCAACTATCCAATCCACTCTACAGCTTTGTATTAGGAGATACGTTGTCCCAACCAAATGCATCTTAATACCCTGTTGTTCCTTGTGTACACCCAAGAATTCTCACAGGAGATAGCAAGGTCTAAATGTAATGTCCCCTCCAAATTGAGACATTAGTTGTCAATAGATTAGCCTATTATTCTGACCCTCGTAGCCTAATGAGGATGGTTAGAGGGTCTTCTGAGGATTGCATCATTTCCAGTGTTCAGTAATTTTTGGCTTTGGCTTTTGTTTGATACTTCTAGGACTCAATATGCTCTCAACTTACTATTTTTAGTAGGTCAGATTGGGATAGAGAGGGACCCTTACTATTTTTAGTAAGGCATCTGGTCACATGGAGATTCATTAGATTAGTCCCCAGTTCAGATGGTGAGATGAGATATGATGTATTTAAGGAGTTATTAATGTTTATTTGGCTCAAATGACATTAATAAATTAAAAGATGATATTTTAATGTTAAAACTTAATGTTATAACTTGAGGGTCAAATCATCATTAAAAGGGGGCCATATTGATTAATTAAATAATGGGTTCCTATCCCAAGGTAAAGGTGAAAATATTTAAAGATATAAAGTAATAACATTTTAATGTTATAAAAAATTGTGCTTTTGTGGAGAAATTGACTTCTTGAGAGGGCTTATATATTTGCCTTGGGAATAAAAGTGAATTCATTCTATTGAGCATTGTTTGGGTGAAAATTGTCTGAGAAGTAGAAGCCAAGGGTTTTCAATCTTCAAGCCATTGGAGAACAATACATTCTTTAGTGTTGTAGCCATTTGAGGTGGTGAAATATCCACTGAATTTGGTAATAGAGAGAGCTTCACACAAAGGCTCTATTTGTGCACAAAAATTAGAATATTTGATAATGGTTTTGGAGTAGGAGTGAAAGATTATTTATTAGACTAAAGAGAAGATTAAGAGCTGGTCATTTTTTATTGTTGGCACAATCTTCAAGATAGTACGTCCTTTTTTTTAATCTTCATTTGCAACAAGGAGGTGACCTTAGAAGGAGGGAAATTTGGTTGGAGAAGTCACATAAAAATCAATAAAAATTGTAAGAAGGTGCACCCAGCCTATTTGTAGACATCCACATCCATTTTGAGGAAAAAGGCAGCATCTTGGAGGAGAATCGATTTATCAAAGAGGTGCTTTTTGGCTGTAATTGTTCTGGAAACCATGTTTATTTTCCTATCTTTTCTGGGTATGCTTGTAATCTGATTTTCTTGCAAGTTTCAATAAAAATCAGCTATTTGGAGTGTTGCTATTTAGCTCTAGATTATTATTATGGCTTCCTTTAATTTCTAGCATTGTGTCTTTATTTGCAAAAAAAATACAAAAAAGCAGAAAACCCTCACAACACACAAACAATTTATAAAACAACAAAAGTCACAAAAACTAGGGCACGAAGTGTTCTTACATTAGTATTAGAGCCTTAATCCTGTCATCCTGGAGGGTTGAAGGTTCACATGAGAAGTCACCATAAGTACTACACTCACAATAAAGGAGAGTCAAAAGAAGATTGGCAAAGGGATAATCCATTTGTAGAAGTACCTTTAGCAGATATGGGTGACAGGGCAGAAGAGGATCCTTTGAGAAATTTCAGAAGAAATGAGGATATGGATGATGATAAAGAGGTGAGAGAAACCTTGGGAGAGTTATGAGATGGCCAACATTAGGTAGTTCATGTTTTACATCATCTCACAACAACTCTACAACAATTGACTTTATGCAGGAGACAGCCGTAGGATTAGGATGATGAAAGGAGTGTGGCAGGGTCACAGAGAGTGCAGAGAGTGCCTTCCTGCATTGCAGATAGGCCTACTCAACTCACATTTCTAAGAGAAGAACAAGTTGAGGAGAATGTTGAAGAGGTTGTAGACCCAACCTATGCTGATGTAGTTATGGTTGCTCATGATGAGTGGCGACAATTGACACCATAGGCATGTGAGCTCATGCATTTTGACCAGTTTGTGCAATCAAGGGTGGATTACTACAGGGCTTGACAAGGGAATAGGCTTCAGAACCAAAACAAAGATTTGAAGCATGCTACTAGAAAAATCACACTACCCTATTTTGATGGCAATGGCAAGGTAACAAAACAGTCTTGGATTCATAGGGTGGACACCTTCTTGTCAATTCGACCTATGTCTAAAGAGGAAGCAATCAAGTTTGCCACGCTACACCTAGAGGGAGCAACCCATGATTGGTGGTATCAAGGGATGGTAACATTGTAGCATGATCGCATCACCTTGTATTAGGAGTTTGTGGACAGGCTGGTTGATCATTTTGATAAAAAGGATCCAAAAGTTTACTTCAGGGACTTGGAACAAGTTAGGAAGATTGGCAGTCTAGAGAGTTATATCAGTGATTTCCAAAGGTTATCTGTGATGGTGACACACATTTTAGAGAGGAGGCTAGTTTTTCTCTTCACGGAGGGTTTTTCAAAACCATTGCGAGGGTGGGTTAAGGCTTTCAATCCACCAACACTATAGGAAGCAATGAAGAAAGCAAGGAGTATGGAACTTGTAGCTCCATCAAGCAAGTTTGGATCTAAAGGCTCTTCTTCATTTAGGGATAACAAAACATTTCCTAAGAGCAAAGAAAAATCAGATTCTAAAGAAGATCAAAAAGGAAAATCAGCAGCCTCATTTGATCGTGAAACTCTCAATGATTTGTGGAAAAAGAAGCTATGTTTCTATTGCAAGGGTCCATATGACACAAATCATGATTTCCCCTTAAGACCAAAGGGAAAAGATAACCAAGTTATGTGGGCATTTTATAAAGATTTAGAATGTGAAAATTTTGATTAGTAAGTTGGTTAAGACAAATCAAAGGATGAAAAGTCAGAAAAAGAGGAGGAAAAAGATGTAGAAATCAATCTTCAGGAACCACAACTTACTAGTATCCAGCAAGAAGGTTCATTTAGAATGCATGTTGTCCTAGCCGGTCAAAAGGTCATCACTCTTTTGGATACAAGTGCCACTCATAACTTTATTGATGTATGTTTGGTGGAAAAGCGTGGGATCATGACTGAGGATTTTGAAGGTATAAGTGTGAAGGTAGCTGATGGATACACCCTTAAGTGTGATAGAATGATTAAGGATCTCCCCCTATGCCTAAACAAATATAATTTTAAGGTTGATTATTATGTGGTGAACATGGATGATATAGATGTAGTCCTAGGGATGAAATGGTTACATGCTATTGAGAAGTTCACTCTTGACCTTCGTAAGATGGAGATGAGTTTTGAGGTAGATGGAAAAACTCATATACTAAAAGCCATCAGAGATAGCAGTTTTAGGATGTTATCACTCAGGAAGATGGAAAGACTCATGCAACATGATATGGTTAATTGGGCAGCTGAGTGTGTATTGATGCCATTGTAGGAGGGGCAACAAAAGTCAAAATACCATCCAAATATATAGGAGCTGAGAATTAAACATGGAAAGGCTTTCAGTGACATCCCACTAGGTAGACCACCTGACAGAGGTATTGAGCATATCATAGAACTGGAAGAGGGGGCTAAACCAGTGATGATTACCCCATACAGGTACCCAAAACACCTAAAAGATGAAATAGAGAAAACCATTAAAGAGCTGCTCACAATGGGTCACATCAGACCTAGCAAATCACCATTTACCTCATCAGTGGTCCTAGTTAAGAAAAAAGATGGTACCCTACGCATGTACATTGAATATAGGATGTTGAACAAGAGGACCATCAAAAATAGGTATCCTATTCCATAGATTGATGAGTTGATTGACGAGCTTCATGGTGCCTATCATTTCTCAAAAATTGATTTGAGGTATGGCTATCACTAGATTTGGGTCTAAGAGTAGGATATAGTGAAGATGGCAGTCTGGTGCCACTACAACATTTTGAGTTTGTGGTTATGCCATTTGGGCTAACCAATGCACCAACAACTTTTTAGGCCACCATGAATAGAATCTTCCAGCCACAGTTAAGGAAGTTTGTACTTGTTTTTTTTTATGACATCCTAGTGTATAGTAGAACATGGGAAGAGCATCTCATTCATTTGGATACAGTATTGGGAATTTTGGATAGGGAGTCTTTGTATGCGAAGGAGTCAAAGTACGAGCTTGGCATGGTTGAACTGTTATATTTAGGCCACATCATTAGTGTAGAGGGGGTGTGGATGGATCCTGATAAGATCTATGCTATCATAGATTGGTCGACTCTAGAGAATCTCACTCAGTTGCATGGATTCTTGGGTATTTGTGGTTTCTACCACTGATTTATCAGCAGTTACTCACATCATGTAGCACCACTCACTTATCTAATGAAGAAAGGTGCTTTTATTTGGACTTCTGAGGCACAAGAGTGCTTTATGAGGTTGAAGCAGATTATGAATACATGTCATGTCTTTGCTTTGCTTGACTTCACAAAGCTGTTTGAACTTAAGTGTGATGCTTCTGGAGAGGGGATTGGAGTTGTGCTTATGCAAGATAAGCATTTGATTGCATTTGAGAGCCGGAAGCTTAGAGGACTAGAGAGGGGTTATAGTATTTATGATAAGGAAATGTTGGCCATAATGCATGCATTGGCCAAATTCAGATAGTATCTCATTGGCAACAAATTTTGAATAAAAGCTGATCATAATAGTTTGAGGCACTTCTTGGGGTAGCGTGACCTCAATGACCATTAGCAAAAATGGGTCAGTAACCTCCAGTTGTATGACTTTGATATCACATATTTCAAAGGCACCCAAAATGTTGCTGATGCTCTATCTTTCTGGCCACACTTGAACTCTTTGGTTCAAATTTTGGAAGACTGGAGGCATTTGATAGTGGTGGAATACACCAAGGATACATGGGCATTAGGGATCATTGAGGGGTCAGTTCAGAACAACAGATACACAGTGGTAAATGAGCTCATCATCTATAAGGGGAGGATCTTTTTTACTCCAAGGACAGAGATGAAGAGCATTATTCTGTAGACTTTCCATGATGTGCCCACTACAGGACACTAGGGGTACTTCAAGACTTATAGGTAGATCAGGGAGAGGTTTACTTGAAAAGGGCTTAAGGCATATGTTCTTTAGTATGTCAGGGAGTGTCTAGTTTCTCAACAGAACAAATAGGAGCACACCTATCCAGTAGGTCTTCTATAGACACTCTCGATTCTTGATAGGAAGTGGGAATTCCTATCCATGGACCTCATAATGGGCTTCACTAAAGCTTAGGCGAGAGATTATATATATGAAGTTGTAGATTAGTTAACAAAATATGCCCATTTCTTTCCAATTGTAACTACATACATGACTACATAGGTGGCAGAATTGCTTTTTTGTGAGGTGTTCAGGCTACATGGGTTGCCTCTGAGCATAGTTAGCAACAAGGACAACTGGTTCATGAGTCACTTTTGGCAAGAGATATTCAGATTTTGTGGGACTGAACTCACTCCAAGTACTAGTTACCACCCACAGATTGACGACCAGACTGAGATAGTTAATAAGTGGGTGGAAGGTTACCTCAAGAACTACATAGCCGGGCAGAAAAAGGCTTGGGTCAAGTGGATTCATCTATGTGAGTATTTTCATAACTCCACTTACCATATTTCTATACAGATGACATAGTTTCTTGGCATTATATGGATACAAGGCCCTGAGTTTCCTCAATTTACTGCTAAGTGATAGTAGAGTTCCTAGTGTCGGTGACTTTGATAAAGCCCTCAAAATGCTTAACATTTTGAGTCTTTTGTGCTTATAATTCACATGTCAAGTGTACCCATCAACAGGGTTCAAGGGTTTTATTTGGTTAGTCTTGCCTTCAATTGGTTTGAGTTTCATCCTTGAATGTTCTAATTTTGCATTGACAGGTTTTCCTAGTTTCCGGTCTTATTAGTTGTCATTTAAGCCATCAACATACATCTATTACTAGCCCTGCAGTCTTGAGATTGTCGGTCACTTTAATTCATCCTCACGTTGGGTTTTAATTTTTGATTTATGAATGACTTAAGTCTAAGTCATTAACTCATGAGGGTGTCTTCCTCGTCGGCCTAGTCAAGGCCCCTTTTTATAAATAACTTTGATTCATGTGCAGGTTGAATAGTTACTAGATCATGGGGCTCTATCTAGACTGTTCCCCACTGGCCCATCCATTTGAAATGAATACAAGTTAAATGCTACGAGGTTAGTGAGATGTTGCCACATGTGAGTGGGTCCACCCACTATGTCACATTTCAATGCTCAAAACATTGAGAATAATAGTGCCAATCGAGTGATGAAGGATGGTCACCGCCATTCCCTGCTAGCTTGCAAGAATGAGATGCAATTTCTTTAAGAACGGAAAGAACCACAAGAAGCTGCCACATACACTTTGCAATTGTAGGAAAGTGAAGCCCACAAGTACACAAGGAATTTCTTGTCAGTGAAATCCTATTGGCCATTCATCTGAGCTAGAGCAATAAGGAAAATTCAAACAATCTTGACTCAATCAGAGTCATTCAAGAGGCCCAGCTCAGCCGTAAATCAATGGCTCATATTCAAAACTACAAAGTATGCCATGGGTTGCAATTCCTTTGCTTCGCGCAAGTGATCATTAATGGCGAAAATGACCCAATAGGCTTATTCGGTTCCTATCAAAATTTGTGTGTAGTTGATTCTTGCTTATTTGAGATTTAGAGATGTGTCCTAGACAATATGAAGAGTTGATAAGTGAATTGTAGATATTGCACCAGCTGGCATTAGGGTTTGACACAGTTGAAAGCAATAAGTAGTATAAACACAATTTCACACCTTTTTTCAATTTTTTGAAGTAGGGTTTTCTTTTAATCTGTTTTAAAACAAAGGTGTTTGTTTGTCCTGCTTTCATTGCTTTAAAGTAGGGTTAATTTGTGCTTTCAAAGGCTGTAGCCCTATAAATTACAAAAATTAGCTCTCGTCCTGAGTCGTAAATTGCAATTAGGAGTTGAATAGTTAACATTCCTTCGAAAGAACTCTTGCATATCCAAGCCCATGGCTCCCAAAATTTAGGGTGCTTCTTCCTCTACCTAGTCTAGAACCCTCTCGTAGGATGTGATTGATTTATTACCCCAGTCCACCAATAAGAATTCATAGGGGAGGGTCATGTTTTGTGGCCCTACTATGTAGGAGGGTTTCATAGATAAAGCTTGCTTGATCAAGGATGCCACGGTACCCTACACGGGATGGTAGATGTTTCAACATTGGTTTTGAAATAGAAATTTGGGGCCTCCTTTTAGTAACCCATGGAATTTGAATATGGGAAAGTCCATAATGTGTACATGGATGTGGATCTCTTGAAGGATATTGCATCAAAATATGTTCTAGTTTCTCGGGCAGTCAAATCATATGATGGGGTGGTCATGGTAAAAATAACTACTGAAGAAATTGAAAAGGTTTTTGATCTATATGAAAGTAATTCAAATATGCTTCCTTTGAATATGGATATTATCATAACATAGTGCAATAATACCAGGGTATTCATTAGATAAAAAATGTTTCCCCTATACACTGTAATGGTTGGAACTTGGAAGCAATAGAGGAAGGTCAAGATTGATGATAGAGAGCTCAAACCTTTCCCAATGAGTTATTTCACCAGTTACATCAGAAAGACTGTATACTCTTTTTACCAAATTCTAGGTGCCAATCCACCTAACACATTACAAAAGGAGTATAGCTACCTGGCCTCACATATGCAACACCCACCATATAGTATGGTTTAATATGATTATGCAACTTATTTGGCCAATCACATCCATGAAGGCTTAGTTGAATTGAAGGAAGGAAAACAATGGGTGAAGTTCTGATGGTACTCATTATTGATGCACATGTTCCTATATAAGGGACAAAAATCTTTTGAGAAGTTACATTGGAAATGAAATGGGATGGTGTTGATTTACCTATTAAGTTTTGGATCTGTATCTTGGATAGAGATGATAAGAGGTACAACTTTGTAATGTTTAGAAATGCTTTTACATCCAAGATAAGGAAGTCCTAGTATATGAAGCACCTAGGATCCCTAAAGAGATCCATGAGTTTTTGAGACCTAGGGAGCTAATGCCAGATTTGAATTTGAGTCACAACTGGGGAGATTTGATTTTGTATCCTGATAAGACAATTTTTAGAATATATGGTAGTGGTTTAGGCCCATATGTTTTTCCTACAAATGTTCCCTTGAGATCATGAGGCAGTTGAGAGCAGCACAAGAAACACATCTTACCTGAATTAGCAAGGAAAGGGTCTTTCTTCCCAGAGTGGATAGTATTTGCATATTACATTGAAACAAAAGGGACATTGAATGAATTAGAACATTTGCTAGATCCTTATGAACTGATAACTGTGAACCCGAGGAATCATGATCCTGAGGGCTTCATTAGTAAACTCGAAGCGGATAAGAAAATTGGTACTTTTTTGCATACTTTCGATTACCCAGAGGATGTCATCAGGAATGTCTTTAACATTGGGGAACAAGATGAAAGAAAATATAAATGCATGGCTTATCGAAAAATGGTAGAAGCAAAGATGAAGAATGATCCCCAGTATGATCCGCCACCAAATATACATGATGATTTTAGCAAAGTCATGTATATTATGGATAATTTTGAGGATGTGGTTGGTGTTTTGAGGGAATGGAGGGAAGTTCCAGATAAAGGAAAGGCAATGGTGGTCAAGGAAAGTGTTGAGATGACATTAGAGGAAAGACCCACATATCACCCACCTAAGCAGTTGAGGATTTATTCCAGGAGGAAGAAGATAGCAAGGAAGGAAGATCAATAGTGCCTGTTGTTTCTGAAGAACCAAAAGTAGATTCTCCCAAGAGTGCAATGCCAAATTCTCCTACATAGGCCTCTTTGCTTGTAATTGATCTCGATTCACCTCCTAAAGTTCTACCCTTCCCAAGAAACCACCTCAAAAGAAGCAAAGGATTCAAGCAAAAGTAGTGGTTGATTATTCTAATACAAACAAAGATAATATCTTTGTCACCCCTGAAGAAATCCAAATTGGAATGCCTCCTCATGAAGGAATGGTTGCTTCAAGTTTAGGATAGAGCATCCTTAAACTAGGGAAGCTTGATATTTGTGGATTGAATACTGCAGATGACTTGAGGGTAGAAGCCAATAAAGAGTTTATGGATGATGATGCTTTCATTGAAACCTCAACATTTTAGGATTTCTGGTGGAAATCCAAATTTTCAGATTATGCAGAGAAGGTGGCCATTAAGACAAGCTTGCATTTTGAATCGCCTGAAAGTGTCATTGAGGCGAATGTAAGAAACATTATGAAGGATGAGTTTAAAAATATTAATGCCCAAGAAGGTAGAGAGCTTGTAAAGAAGAGTGGTGTGTTGTTGTTGCCAGATTGGAGCATTGTCGATGCTATTGTTCTGGATGCCACAAGAAGGGCTGAAAGGACCCTTGTACAAAATGAAGAGGAATTGGAAATGCCACTTTGAGGCTTAGAATTCAATGAGGATTGGGATGCATTAGTATTATGGTCACTATCTTCAGCATCTAGGAAACTAGCCTTTGCAAAGCCATCAGAGCTTAGTGGACAATTGCTTGTGAAAATAGTTGTTGATACTCTAGCTCTAGAGGCTGCAGACATGGTTGTAAATGTTGCCAGGTTCACCTATTTAACTATGGAGGGTCTCACCTTGGAAAGAGATAATTTCAAAGCTAAATATAGTGAACTCCTAGATGACTATGATAGTAGTCAATAAAAGGTGGCTACACTAGAAACTAAACTGACATTCTATAAACAAAGAGAGGAGATAAAGAGAGAGGGGTCAGCCTAGCTCAAGCCACCCATCTTCAGCCTCTCCCATGACACCTATGCAACATTCATTTCATAGCTAGTCCTTAGCAATAGTACCATATAGTCAGGAACAAAAATAAGTTGCAGTGGAGGAGTCAAGTGGATCAGGTTCTAGCTTGTTCAATAAAGAGCAATTGTTGTTGCAAATTGAAACATACAAGAAGTTGTTGGAAAGGGCCCAAGGTGCAATGTATGAGAATGTATCAAAAGTTGTCTACATTGCATTAAAACATCTAAATGAAAAGATTCAATCTAGAATCAATAGCATGTATGACAATTATACCTTGATGCTACGTGCAATGAGACTATCTAAAAAGGATAAATTGTTGGCCATACCAACCTTAAATAAATGGGTTGCAAGATCTGAGAGATTGACACTAATATTGGTGGGAGTTGGTCAGCATGAACATAAGTACCCACTAGTGCAACCTATTTATGATTTTGTATGCAGATTAAGTGAAAAAGTTGTAGGGGTATGCAGCACCACTTGAGCAGAAGATATTAGAATTGTTATCTCAATACAGTCATACTAATCTGTCACCATTACCAGATGTTGATGTCAACAATTATGAACTGAAGCAATTGCATGAGTGGAAAAGGGAATTGGATGAGGTTATTCATTCCTAGGTAAATGAAATATTCAAGGAGGTTAATATTAATCTATTCAATGACACCTTGGAGAGGTTGACATTTCTTATTATTTTCTTGGAGGATTTCAAAATAGAATCCAATGTAGTGATAACTAAATATGCTCCTTACAGGAAGGCCACGAATGAAATTATTGAATTTGATTGGCTACTCGAGGGGGAATATGAGGAATGGGGGAGGGTTTATGTTGGAAAGTTCGGCTTGTGAATTAAAGAGTGAAACATATACTTCAAGTATTGTACAGGTCTGGCCATAGAAGTTACAAGCGTATAAAACATATGTTTCACAGAAAGATGTTGAATTATTGGTGATGTGGAATGCTGACTGAAATACTAACTCATTTTCAATCCACATCAGTTTGTCATTTTTTTCAATGAATTTAAGGTGCCGCTATGAAGATGTTTATTCTTTTTGACATGTTATTTTGAAAGAAAAAGTTGATCCTCATGGCAAATGTAAATGAACTTTGTCTTGTTTGATTTCCCTTCACTTTGATAAATGTAAATATAACTGAATTGGGGAATTTGTCTTCTTTCGGTCCAATCCTATAGTGACATGTGTACATTTGGCCTGAGGCTTGTTTTGCTCCTTCATTCCATAAAAGGGAATTCAGGGTCATATGTATGAGTCTTTTGGTTGAATACTAGAGCTATATTGTGAAAATTAGGAGCACAAAGATGATATGTTTAGTCTTTATCGAATGATTTGAGTCTAGGTAGGATATTTTGGAAAATGCATGGTTTTTGGATATATCAGAATGATAATGGAGATTTTCCAAGTCTAGAGTCTCTCCATTTTGATTGTGTATACG
Organism: Sequoia sempervirens; assembly: GCA_007258455.2. Lineage (NCBI taxonomy): Eukaryota > Viridiplantae > Streptophyta > Pinopsida > Cupressales > Cupressaceae > Sequoia > Sequoia sempervirens. The sequence goes on from VDFB02281492.1 coordinate 650,008,213, forward strand.
AGTTATTAATGAAAATATTGATCAAAGATCATTTCATTAATTGCCATCCTTTCATACTTTGATATATGTTTTGATTTTAGCTCTTGTTTATAGAAGAAATTAAATCGCTTGAATCAAATCATGAATTCTTCTGCATGATCTAGGGATGTAATAAGTAGTCTTTATAATTTGGTTACTCATTTGTGAATTGCTAAGTGATGTGGTGTAGATCTTGAATGTCCAGAATTAAATTTTCCTTATATTTTAATTTTCTTAGACTCCTAGCCCATATATAATGGCACTGATCATAAATCATTTTAATATCTTCATGATCCTAGTTATCTGACCTAAGAACAATCTTTTAAAATAATCAACAATCTATCTTGAACTTATGGTGTTTGTGTTGTCTAGGTATTCTCGGCTTAATGTGTATAGTTTGTTCAAGGAATTTCCAACTCCTTATTAAATTTCATCTTATCAGCCATGGATGAGAATACATTTGCTTAAATCAATATACAATGTACGTGAGTCGTCTCAAATAATAGTATAATACATATATTATGGGAGTACCCTCCCAGGTTTTGCAGAGCCCAAAGTGCAGGAGATAAAGCAATTGATGCCATATCTCATTAGTTGGCCACTTGTCATGCAAATATTTGATAATTGAGATTGAAAAGCTCATAGGTACCTATTATGACCTAATTGGTTCGTTGTGAAAACAACCAATAGAATGGTGACTCGGAATGGTGACTCTTTTGGGGATGTAATTCTTATAATCACTAGTTCTCCGGGATGGCTTATCATAGACCACCATGTTATATGGTGCTAATTACTCATAGAGTCAATCAAATGAAAGCGTTTGTCAAGTTTTCCTCCAAATTTTTCTAGTGTGTCATCGAAGTTTCTGATAAATTTCCTGCCCATTTTTCTGAAAAGAATACATTCAAAGTTCACTTAAAGATACATCATAGGTGTCACGGCTTGTCTTCATTTCCAAAGATCTGTCAATATTTGCAAAGGCTTTAACAAAATTGCTACTTTAATCTTTCCCAAGAATCTTGGGTGGCAACTCCAATGTCTCTGCACTAGTGCAAACCGATGTTCAAGGATATCCAGGAAGTTAGGAAGAAAAGTGTGAAGAAATTAAGAAAGGTAACAAAGGTGGAAAGGAATCATACTCAAATGAAAGGAACGTGAGGCTACCTAAAGAAGAATCCAAAGTAGAAGTTGGAAGGTGAATTATCTAAGAACAAAGGAAAATGGATAAAGGCGAAGGACACAAGAAAAGGTAATTCTACACCTCATCCCACCCCTAAACATGAAATGTATTCTAATTATAGCTTGAGATATGAAAAGGATTTAGTAGATTTCAGTGATAGTACTTCTAATGCAAGGGGTGGGGTTTATATGAAGACTATTGTAAATGAGTATTCCTCATACCCTGGTATGAAATCTATGAAGCAAACATAAAGGGATAGAACTCAGAGAGATAATGTCAATGCTCGGTGTGCCAAAGCCAAAGGATATACTACCCCAAAGTCCCATCCATACACCCCTATCCCTGATGACTTATTGATTGGAGATGTCTATTCCCATGACCCACCTCCTTTCCAAGCTGAAAACGTAGTAGTATCTGATAGGGAATATATTCTGCCAGATGAAGAAGTACAAAATGATGTGCACTTACTTAATCAAAGGATTTCTAAATGCAACAAAAATAGGAAGAAAAGGGAGGTTGCTCATGAGAAGAGAATTAGGGATGCTATGATGCATAGGGATGTATTAAGAAGGAAGGTCGGTGAGATGGAAGCAATGGAAAAGTTGGCAGCTCAAGCTAACCAGGAAGATGGCCCAGTAGTACAAGAAATTGTAGGTAGAATTTTTGTAATTCCCTCAGCTGATAAGACTATTGAAAGCCCACGATCCAAGGCCACCAAAAAAATTGCCATCCCACCACCTACTCCTCCCAAGAATACCAAGAAAGAATCCTAGGATGTTGATAAAGGGAAGCATCCTATGAATGAAAGAAAATCTAATGAAGGGATAAAAGTTAATGAGGGAGGGGTGTCAAAGAAAGATACATCTCAAGATGATCCTATTTCGATCTTTGATAAACTAATGAAGGACAATGAAGAATTGGACAGGAAGACCAAAGAATTGTAACTAATGGCAGTAAATAAAGAAATGAAGAAGAAGCTTAGTTTCCTAGAATCGAGATTGAAATATTCCATCCCTAAAACCCAAAGCCCTCAAGGACGCTCATCCTCCTCAAACCCCCATTCTAGTGACAAAGGCTCACCCACTGGTAATCCCTCCATTGCTTCTTCATAGCCTGAAAATAAGGATAAGACTATCCATTTTAGTAACCAACATGATTCAAAATCCAGAAGATAGGGGCATGATGGTGAAAGAAGAAGAGATAATAATAACCATGATGAGGGAGAAGGCCCTATGGGTAGGAGACTATTGCATACTGATAGGTATAGACAACTATGTTATGAAAATATTCCTAGATACCCAAATCTAGTGTCGGACAATGCCATAAAGCATGTGCCCAAATTTACTAGCAACAATGCCCTTAGTGGGAAGATCATTTGAAGGCATTTCAAAGCTTTATTGAAGACTTTGAACTATGGGATGAAGATGTAGCTATGAAGTATTTCATGCAGTCCCTCACAAAAGATGCAAGAGACTAGTATAGAAGCCTACCAGATGCAAGCATTGACTCCAAGGATTCATTTTTCAGAGCATTTAGAGAGCAATATGGCGATCAGACTGACCCTCGGTTCAGATTAAATTACTTTAACATTACAAAGGGGCATAATGAAATGGCCACAAAATTTAATGCGAGATTTCAGAAGGTCGTGTATAAAGTCCCCGAATCTCTAAGGCCTAATGAAAGGGCATGTTTGGTCATTTATTGTAATGCCTATGATTCTAAAATGTGCTACCTTCTTAGAGACAAAAATCCACAATCACTAAGAGAAGCTTACAAGATGGTAGTAAATATTGAAAATAATAGAAGAGCATCTGGAAAGGTTGGTCAAAGAGATGACCCTAAGTCTTCTAAGAATTCAAAGGCTCGGAATGAGAAGTTTTCTAAAGTTACGGCCCCAGAAGAGAAGTTAGACCAAGTCTTGAATCTATTGTAGAAGCAAGCTAGAAATGATAAGCCCTAGTTTCAGAGAAACAAGAGGTCATCGAGACTACAAGATTATCCATATCACACCAGTTGGCATAATGGGAAACCTGTCCATAATAACCAAAAGAAATTTAAAACAACACTAGATCCATTGCATAAAAACACTACAAATGTTGTAGAAAAAATACCTTGGTGTGAAGTTTATGAAATGCTCCATTCATCACATCAATGCGCAGCTACCATATCCATGGAAGAAGCTCAAAATGATAAGGAGATTGATTCTCCACATGACCTTGATGAAACTGTGAATGTATTTATGACTAGGTCAGATATGGAGTGTAATGACTATTCTTCCAGTGATGATGTTGACACAAATGATGTGGATATGTAGAGACAAGGATCGGTCCTTCACCATCGGCAAGTGTTTTTTGATGAAGGAGAAGATGAGTACACGACTTACAATCTAGAGGCATGTAATGTTTCTTTGAGGAGACCTAATGAAGAAATACAAAGATATACAATTGCATTGGCTGCTAGAGCTCAAGCAAGAAACGATCTCCATCTTAAGAATAGGGTGGTAAGCAGCACCCTAGGTCATCAAGGAGGCATATTCATTAAAGAGAATAGTGCAGACAGTAAGGATGTTAAGGCAGATAACAAGAAAGGAGAGACCAAGCCCAAGGAAACTAAAGAAATTAGAATTTGGGCTAAGAAAGGAGGTAAGGAAAAAGTTGTTGTTGAGGCTGTACAACTAGAATTGAGAGCTAAAGAACTAAAGTCTACCATGCAAAAGGTTGGAAAACAAGTTGATATAGTGGTTCCTCCAGAAATAGTGCTTCCATAAGTACCAAGTTATATCTCAGATCCAAGTCATAGTTCCACTCCTTGAAATGATGAGGATCGATGACCACAAGCACAAAAAAATGGTTGTTATTAATAGTATTGCTAGAGGTAACCAACATAAAGTAGAAGTTGATGCCCCTAAACCAAGCAAAAGCTAAGAAAAATATGTTGAAGTGGGGATGAGTGTTAATGAGAACACTGAGATTTACTTGGGAACCACCATCACTGCAAACCCAAATTTAGTTAATCCTTTCTTTTTGAGTCTGATCAATGATGGAAAAGTGCTTAGAAATTGTATGATAGATTCGGGTGCTTCAAACAATGTCATGCCTTTAAAAATAATGGAGGAAATGGGCTTGAAGGTTGATAGCACATATCGAAAATATTATGCCATGGATTCTAGAGAGGTCCCTGTTATTGGTGTAATCTATGAAGTTCCATATAGATTGGTTGCTTTCCCAGAAAAGGAGTTGGTGATGAGTGTTATAGTGGTAGATATTCCACCAACACATGGAATGCTACTTTCAAGATAATGGTGTGCTTCCATGGGAGGGAGTATGCAATGTGACCTGTCGTTTGCCACATTCTCCATTGATCAAAAGGATGCAAAATTTGCCTGAGAATCAAGATTTAGGTACATGATTGAGCATGTTGAAGAGCCAGAAGAACCCCCAATAATTAACTTTGTAGACACTGGTATGGAAAATTTTTGGGTAGAAGAAATGGAACAAGAAGAAGGAAAAGTCAACCCTACACCAATTGTTAAGGAGGTTTCACTAATATTGTCAGAATATCCTTTGTGGACTATGTACTTTGATGGGGCTTGCTCAAAAGAAGGTTCAGGTGCTGGGGTCATTCTTATATCTCCCCAAGGCAAGACTTTTAAATATTCCTTTTTACTACAATTTGCATGTACCAACAATGTAGCTAAGTACGAGGCATTATTGCTTGGTTTAAAACTTGCTTCTAAACATGGGATAAAATTGTTAAATGTATTTAGGGATTCAGAATAGATTGAGGCAATATAGAAATGAATTTTGGGAAACTATCGAGGCATTTGACGCTTTTGGGATAGAATGGATAGAAAGAGGACAAAATGTTAGAGCAGATTTGTTGGCTAACATTGCAATTAAGCTATATGATGTGACTTTTGATGGTACCGCAAGGATTGAGGTATATGAAAGACCTGTTGTGCCTGATAATATTTGCAACTGGCAAGTATTCAAGGATGATAATGACATCCTAAGGTTTTTAAATTGTGTTGACCAATATGAACATCAAGAGATTGACTTTAGTTCATATGTGGTGGAAGTTGACGGAAAGGAAACATTGTTTGGAAATGATAAAATTCAGCTGAAAACAAACAAAATCCCTAAGGGATTGATTGCACTTGAAAGGGTTTTTGATGGCTCAGATAAGTCAAGTGCTAGACAAACACCCACACATAAAGAATACCTTGAGGAGATAAACCTGGGAACAAATAATGCCCCTAAGAAGGTTTATATTGGTAAAAGAATGAAGCCACATGTGAGAACCATGTTGATTGCTCTGCTATGAAAATACATGCATGTGTTCTCCTAGTATTATGATGATTTGAAAGCATATAGGGAAGACTCATTTCAACATGAAATCCCTTTAAAACCTAATACAAAACCATTTAGGAAAAAGAAAAGACCCATTAACCCTACCTTAAGGCCCAAAATGCAAGAAGAGCTTGCAAAACTAAGTGATGTAGGAATCATTAAACCTATAAGGCATTCCTCGTGGGTATCCAACTTGGTTCCTGTCAGAAAGAAGAATGGAGATTTGAGGTTATGCGTGGATTTTAGGAATTTAAATGTTGCATCATTAAAGGATAATTATCCTTTACCTAACATGGAAGCAATGTTACAAAAGGTAACAGGGTATGAGTTGTTGTCCATGATGGATGGATTCTCTGGGTACAACCAAGTTATGGTGAGGGAATCAAAACAATATAAGAAAAAATTTACAACTCCATGGGGAACTTATGTTTATATCATAATGCCTTTTGGCCTTATAGACGCTGGTGCCACTTTTCAAAGGGACATGGATGTAGCTTTTGTTGACTTTCTAGATTTATTCCTTGCAATTTATCAAGATTTGATTGCTCACAACAAAAAAGAGGAAGATCATTGTTCCCATCTTGAGAATATTTTCATTAGAGCTCTATAATATGGTATTTCCTTGAACCCGAAGAAATGTGCTTTCAGGGTTAAAGAGGCTAAATTGTTGGGGCATATTGTGTCTAGGGATGGCATTAGAATTGATCTTGAAAGAATAGCAGCTATTGATAAAATTACCCCACTAGGAAATGTCAAAGGGATTCAATATTTCTTTGGGAAAATAAATTTTTTGAGAAGATTTGTGACTAACTTTGTAGAGATAAGCAGACCTATTTCAAAAATGCTTAAGAAAGGAGAAAAGGTAATATGGTTAGAAGAGCCCATTAAAGCTTTTCAAGCTATAAAAGATGCTATCAAAGCTACACATGTATTGAAGACCCCTAATTTTTCAAAACCATTCCAATTGTTCACATTTTCCTCCTTTCATACTATGGTGGGTGTACTGCTACAAAAAAATGATGATGGTTTTGAACAGCCACTTGCTTTTTTAGCAAATCCCTGCAGTTAGCTGAGCTTAAGTATGGTACTACTGAAAAGTAGGCTTATGCTTTAGTAAAGGTTGTTAAGAATTTTAGAACCTACCTCACTAGTGCTACAATAGTTGCTTATGTCCCGAGTGCGGCAGTCAAGGACATCTTTACACAACAAGAAACTATTGGTCAGAGGTGTAGATGGATTAATAGAATCCAAGAATTTAACATAGATATTTAGATCACCAAATTAGTCAGGGGTCAAGATTTGGCCAAACTCATGGCTGAAACTAATTTAGATGCCAACCAAATTAATGAGATTGAATAGGAGAACATTGCTCCCCTCTTTGATATGTAGACATGTGGACCTTGGTATCAAAGAATTGTGGAGTATTTGCAAACAATGAGATGTCCTGATGGCATGCCAAATAATAAGAGAAGAACTCTAAAGATACAAGCAATCAAATATATTATTATTGATGGTGAACTCTGGTGGAGGATCCCAAAGTGTGTGCTCCTTAGATGTGTGGACAGTGATCAAGCGAAAGACTTGTTGATTGAGATGCATAAGGGAGTGTGTGGAGGCCATTATATGGCCAATACTACAACACACAAAATATTGAGGGTTGGTTTCTGGTGGCCCATGGTCTTCAAGGATGCACACAGGTATGTCAAAAAATGTGATGCTTGTCAGAGGTTTACCGGTAAGCTTAAGTTTTTAGGTAATTTACCCCTTAGACCAGTCTCAGCACCAACCCCTTTTCTGCAATGGGGGATTGATTTTATAGGAGAGATGGCAGTGAAGTCTAGTGGTGGACATGCCTGGATTCTAGTGGCAACTGATTACTTTACAAAGTGGGTTGAGGCAATTCCCACCCGAAAAGCTACTAGCAAGGTAGTCATGGATTTCTTGATGAATAATGTCTTGAGTAGATTTGGTGTGCTTGAGAGGATTGTTTCTGATAATGCCATGTTCTTTCAATCTGAAGAGTTCATAGATTTTTGCAATCAACATGGCATAAATATATCCTATTCATCCCCATACCACCCTCAGGGGAATGGATAGGTTGAATCCAACAACAAGAGCGTTATGAAGGTCATCAAAATGGTCCTCAAGAAGAATAAGAAAGCCTGGGACTTGAAACTACAATGAGCTTTGTAGGTAGATAGAACCATAGTCAATATAGCTATTGGTCTCTCTCCTTTTAACTTGGTATATGGAGTGGAGGCTAGAATTCCTCATAATAATTTGATGAAAATGTATAGGTTTGTATAGGGATATGATACTAACATCTGTGATGAGATGCAAAACAAGATGAATGAATTGGCCGAGCTTGATGAGATGAGAAGAGAAGCACATAAGAAGAATGAGAAAATGCAACTTCAAGTTAAATATTTACATGAAAAATGAGCTATGCCAGGGAAATTTGAAATAGGATGTATGGTGTTAATGTGGAATGCCAGAATGGAGGATAAAGGAAAACATGGGAAGTTTGACTCCCTATGGTTGGGCCCTTACTTAATCATATATATTCATGGGGAGGATTCTTACTTCTTAAAGTCACTTGTAGGTGAATGTCTGGAACTACCAGTACATGGATAGTTCCTAAAACCCTATTTCTCTTGAAATAGGTTATATCCATGTACATTGTATAGTCTTGTAAATCTTGTATATAGGGTTTGGTGTGTTTATTTTTTATTGTGTCTACTTGCCTTGTCTGGGAATTTGTTTTCCTTTCTTTTGGGTTCCTCTGTGTTTGGTCTGCTCCACCAAGAGATCTGTTTCTTGCCATACCCACTAGGGGTATGCATCCCTGAGCATGAGCCATTGATAGAGCCCTCAAAATGCTTGACATTTTGGGTATTTTATGCTTATAATTCACATGTCAAGTGTACCCATCAACAAGGTTCACGAGTTTTATTTGGTTAGTCTTTCCTTCAACTAGTTTGAGTTTCATCCTTGAATGTTGTAATTTTGCATTGACTGGTTTTCCTCATTGCCGATCTTATTAGTTGTCATTTAAGCCATCGACATATATCCATTACCGGCCTCAAAGTCTTGAGATTGTTGGTCACTTTAATTCATCCTCACGTCGGGTTTTAATTTTTGATTTATGAATGACTTAAGTCTAAGTCATTAATTCATGAGGGTGTCTTCCTCGTCGGCCTAGTCAAGGCCCCTTTTTATAAATAACTTTGATTCATGTGCAGGTTGAATAGTTACCAGATCATGGGGCTCTATCTGGACCGTTCCCTGCTGGACTGTCCATTTGAAATGAATACAAGTTAAATGTTGTGAGGTTAGTGAGATGTCACCATGTGTGAGTGGGCCCACCCGCTATGTCACATCTCAATACTTAGAACCTTGAGATTAATGGTGCCAATCGAGCAATGAAGGATGATCACTATTGTTCCCCACTAGCTCGTGGGAATGAGATGCAAGCTCTTTAAGAACGACGAGACTCGTGAGAAGCTGCCACGTACACTCTACAGCTACAGGAAAGTGGAGCCCACAAGTACACGAGGAATGTCTTGTCAGCAAAATCCTATTGGCCATTCATCTGAGTTGGAGCATAAAGGAAAATGCAAACAATCTTGACTTGATCGAAGTCATTCAGGAGGCCTAGCTCAGCCGTAAATCAATGGCTCATATTCAAAACTGTAAAGTACGCCCCTTGCAATTCCTTTGCTTTGCGCGATTAAGCATTAATGGTAGAAATGACTTAGTATGCTTATTCAGTTCCTATCAAAATTTGTGTGCAGCCGATTCTTTCTTTTTTGAGATTCAAAGACATGTCCTAGGCAATACGAAGAGCTAATAAGAAAATTACAGTTAGATCATATGATGGGGTGGTCAGGGTAAAAATAACTAGTGAAGAAATTGAAAAGGTTTTTGATTTGCATGAAAGGAATTCAAATATGCTTCCTTTGAATATGGATACTATCCATATAAAGTATAATAATACCAAGGTATTCTTTAGATAAAAAATGTTGCCCCTACACACTACAATGGTTGGAACTGGGAAGCAACGGAGGAAGGTGAAGATTGATGATCGAGAGCTTGAACCTTTCCCAATTAGTTATTTCACCAGCTACTTCAAAAATACTATATACTCTTTTTACCAAATTGTAGGTACCAATCCACCTGACACATTAAAGGAGTATAGCTACTTGGCCTCACATATGCAACACCCATCATATAGTATGGTTTATGATTACGCAACTTATTTGGCCGATCACATCCATGAAGGCTTAGTTGAATTGAAGGAAGGAAAACAATGGGTGAAGTTCTGGTGGTACTCATTGTTGATGCATATGTTCCTATATAAGGGACAAAAAGCCTTTGAGAAGGAAGTTACATTGGAAAGGAAACATGATGATGTTGATTTACCTATTCAGTGTTGGATCTGTATCTTGGATAGAGATGATAAGAGGTACAACTTTGTAATGTTTAGAAATTCTTTTTCATCCAAGATAAGGAAGGCCTTGGTATATGAAGCACCTAGGATCCCTAAAGAGATCCATGAGTTTTTGAGACCTAGGGAGCTAAGGCTAGATTTGAATTTGAGTCACAACTGGGGAGATTTTATTTTTTATCTTGATAAGACAATTTTCAAAATATATGGTAGTGGTTTAGGCCCATATGTTTTTCCTGTAGATTGTCCCTTGAGAATAGGTTTCCTTGGGATCATAAGGCAAATAAGAGCGGCACAAGAAACACATCTACCTAAATCAACAAGGAAAGGGTCTTTCTTCCCAGAGTGGACAGTATTTGCAGATTACATCATAACAAAAGGGACATTGAATGAATTAGAACATCTGCTAGATCCTTATGAACTAATAACTGTGAACCCAAGGAGTCATGATCCTGAGGGCTTCATCAGTAAACTCAAAGCAGATAACAAAATGGGTACTTTTGTGCATGCTTTTGATTACCCGAAGGATGTCATCAAGAATGTCTTTAACATTGGGGAACAAGATGAAAGAAAAGCTAAATACTTGGCTTATAGAAAAATGGTAGAAGTAAAGATGAAGAATGAGCCCCAGTATGATCTCCTACCAAATATACATGGTGATTTTAATAAAGTCATGTATATTATGGATAATTTTGATGATGTGGTTGGTGTCTTGAGGGATCGGTGAGAAGTTCCAGATAAAGGAAAGGCAATGGTGGTCGAGGAAAGTGTTGAGATGACATTAGAGGGAAGACCCACATATCAACCACCTAAGTAGTTGAGGATTTATTGCAGGAGGAAAAAGATAGAAAGTGAGGAAGTGAGATCAATAGCCCCTATTGTTTCTGAAGAACTGAAAGCAGACTCTCCCAAGAGTGCAGTGCCAACTTCTCCTACACAGGCCTCTTTTCCTATAATTGATCTAGATTCACCTCTTGAAAGTTATGCCCTTCTTGAGCAACCACCTCAAAAGAAGCAAAGGATTGAAGAAAAAGGGGTGGTTGATTATTTTGATATAGATGACGATGATATCATTGTCACCCCTGAAGAAATCCAAAATGAAATGCCTCCTCATGAAGGTGCAATTGCTTCAAGTTCAGGATAGAGCATCCTTAGACTAGGGAAGCTTGATATTTGTGGGTTGAATACTACAGATGACTTGATGGTAGAAGCTAGTAAATATTTTATGTAGGATGATGCTTTCATTGAAACCTTTGCATTCCAGGATTTTTGGTGGAAATCCAAAATTATAGATTATGCAGAGAAGGTGGTCGTTGAGAGGAGCATCCTGAATCGCCTAAAAGTGTCATTGAGGTGAATGTAAGAAACATTACGAAGGATGAGTTTAAAAAGATTAATGCCCAAGAAGGCAGAGAGCTTGTAAGGAAGAGTGGTGTACATTGTTGTTTCCAGATTGGAACATTGTTGATACTATTGTTTTGGATGCCATAAGAAGGGTTGAAAGTCCCCTTGTACAAAATGAGGAGGAATTGGAAATGGCACTTTGAGGGGCAGCCTTCAGTGAGGATTGGGATGCATTAGCAATATGGTCACTATCTTCAACATATAGGAAACCAACCTTGGCAGAGCCATCAGAGCTTAGTGGACAATTGCTTGTGAAATAAGTTGTTGATACTCTAGCTCTAAAGGCTGCAGACATGGTTGTAAATGTTGCCAGGTTCACCCGTTCAAATATGGAGGGTCTCACCTTGGAAAGAGATAATCTTAGAGCTAAATATAGTGAACTCCTGGATGACTATGACAACAGTCAACAAAAGGTGGCTACACTAGAAATCGAACTAGCATTGTATAAATAAAGAGAGGAGATACAAAGAGAGAGGGGTTAGCCTAGATCAAGCCACCCATCTTCTGCCTCTCCCATGACACCTATGTAGCATTCATTTCATAGCCAGGCCTTAGCAACAATACCATATAGTTGGGAATAGCAATCAGTTGTAGTGGAGGAATCAAGTGGATCTTGTTCGGTAAAGAGAAATTGTTGTTGCAAATTGAAACATACAAGAAGTTGTTGAAAATGGCCCAAGATGCAATGTATGAGAATGTATCAAAAGTTGTCTGCACTACATTAAAAAATCTAAATGAGAAGATTCATGCTAGACTCAATAACGTGTATGACAATTATACCTTGATGCTACATGCAATGAGACTATCTAAAAAGGATAAATTGTTGGCCATACCAACATTAAATAAATGGGTTGCAAGATCTAAGAGATTGACACTAATATTGGTGGGAGCTGGTCAACATGAAGATAAGTACTTGCCAGTGCAACCTGTTTCTGACTTTGTATTTAGATTAAGTGAGAAAAAGTTCCAGGGGTATGCAGCCCCACTTGAGCAGAAGATAGTAGAATTGTTATCTCAATACAGTCATACTGATTTTTCACCATTACCAGATGTTCAAGTCAATAATTATGAACTAAAGCCATTGCATGAGTGGAAAAGGGAATTGGATGAGGTTATTCATTCCCAGGTAAATGAAATATTCAAGGAGGTTAATATTAATCTATTCAATGACACCTTGGAGAGGTTGAAATTTCTTATTATTTTCTTGAAGGATTTCGAAATAGAATCCAATGTAGTGATAACTAAATATGCTCCTTACAGGAAGGCCACAAATGAAATTATTGAATTGTATTGGCCATCTGAGGGGGAATATGAGGAATGCGAGAGGGTTTATTTGGAAAGTTTGGTCTGTGAATTGAAGAGTGAAACATATACTTGGTTAATTATTGTACATGTCTTTCCATATAAGTTACAAGCATATAAAACATATGTTTCATAGAAAGATGTTGAATTATTGGTGATGTGGAATGCTGACTAAAATACTGACTCATTTTCAATCCACATCAATTTGTCATTTTTTTCAATGAATTTAAGGTGCTACTATGAAGATGTTTATTCTTTTTGACATGTGCTTTTGAAAGACAAAGTTGATCCTCATGGCAAATGTAAATGAACTTTGTCTTGTTTGATTTCCCTCCGCTTTGATAAATGTAAATATAACTGAATTGGGGAATTTGTCTTCTTGTGGTCAAATCCTATAGTGACGTGTACATTTGGCCTGAGGCTTGTTTTGCTCCTTCATTCCATAAAAGGGAATTCAGGGCCATTTGTACGGTTCTTTTGGTTGAATATTGGAGTTGTATTGTGAAAATTAGGAGCACAAAGATGATATGTTTAGTCTTTATCGAATGATTTGAGTCTAGGTAGTATATTTTGTCAAATGTATGGTTTCTAGATATATCAAAATGATAATGGATATTTTCCAAGTCTATAGTCTCTCCATTTTGATTGTGTATACGAGTTATTAATGAAAATATTGATCAGACATCATTTCATTAATTTTCATCGTTTCATACTTTGACCTATGTTTTGATTTTAGCTCTTGTTCATAGAAGTTAAATCACTTGAATCAAATCATGAATTCTTATGCATGATCTAGGGATGTAATAAGTAGTCTTTAGAATTTGGTTACCGATCTGTTAATTGCTAAGTGATGTTGCATAGATCTTGAATGTCTAGAATTAAATGTTCCTTATATTTCAGTTTCCTCAGACTCCTAGCCCATAGATAATGGCACTAACCATAAATCATTTTAATATCTTCATGATCCCAATTATCTGACCTAAGAACAATCTTTTAGAATAATCAACAATCTATCTCAAACTTATGGTGTTTGTGTTGTCTTGGTATTCTCGGCTTAATGTGTGTAGTTTGTTCAAGGAATTTCCAACTCCTTATTAAATTTCAGCTTATCAGCCATGGATGAAAATACATTTGCTTAAATCTATATATGATGTACGTGTGAATTGTCTCAAATAATAGTATAATACATATAATGTGGGAGTACCCTCCTAGGTTTTGTAGAGCTCAAAGTGCAGGAGATAAAGCAATTGATTCCATATCTCATTAGTTGGCCACTTGTCGAGCAGATATTTGGTAATTGAGCCTGGCAAGCTCATAGGTACCTGTTGTGACCTGATTGGTTCATTTTGAAAACAACCAATAGACTTGTTGCAAGAGAGCTAGGACATCATGAAGGCTCTTAAGGAGAATATTTTTGAGGCACAAAATTAGTAGAAATAGTATGCAGATTAGAGGAGGATTGAGAGATATTTCGAGGTGGGAGACATGGTATATCTGATGCTATAGCCTTACCGCCAATCCACTCTCAGGAAGAGTGGTGCCGAAAAACTTAAACCTTGCTACTAAGACCCTTCCAGGATCATTAGATGAGTAGTTGAGGTGGCGTATGAGTTGTACCTTTTGACAGATAGTAGGGTGCACAACGTGTTTCATGTTTTGCACCTCAAAAAGGCATTGGGACATCATGTCACTCCTTCTACAATACTACCACCCCTAGATGATGAGGGCAAGTTGATTTTGATACTGGAGGCCATCTTGGATTTTAGAGATAGATAGATATGAAGACAAACTACCACAAAATATTTGGTCAAATGGAAGGATTTTCCAGTAGAGGATGCCACATGGGAAGGTGAGGAGATCTTACAACACCCAGTGTTGAGATTGTTTGATGGAAAGCAATTTTAGGGAGGGAGGACTCTAATGTCCCCTCCAAATTGAGACATCATTTGTCAACAGATTAGCCTATTATTCTGACCCTCATAGGCTAATGAGGATGAGGGTCTTCTGATGATTGCATCATCTCTAGTGTTCAATAATTTTTGGCTTTGGCTTTCGTTTGAGACTTCCAAGACTCAATATGCTCAACTTACTATTTTTAGTAGGTCAGATTGGGATAGAGAGGGACCCTTACTATTTTTATTAAGGCATGTGGTCACATGGAGATTCATCAGATTAGTCCCTAGGTCAGATGGCATGATGAAATATGATGTATTTAAGGAGTTATTAATGTTTATTTGGCTCAAATGATATTAATAAATTAAAAGGTGATATTTTAATGTTATGACTTAATGTTATAACTTGAGGGTCAAATCATCATTAAAAGGGGGCCAAATTGATTAATTAAATAATAGGTGCCTCTCCCAAGGGAAAGGTGAAAATATTTAAAGATATAAATTAATAACATTTTAATGTTATTAAAAATTATGTTTTTGTGGAGAAATCAACTTCTTGAGAGGGCTTATATATTTGCCTTGGGAAGAAAAGTGAAGTCATTCTATTGAGCATTATTTGGGTGAAAATTGTCTGAGAAGTGGAAGCCAAGGGTTTTCAATCTTCAAGCCATTGGAGAATGATACATTCTTCAATGTTGCAGCCATTTGAGGTGGTGAAATATCCATTGAATTTGGTAATAGAGAGAGCTTCACACAGAGGCTCTATTTGTGCACAAAAATTAGAATATTTGATAAGGGTTTCGGAGTAGGAGCAAAAGATGCTTTATCAGACTAAAGAGTAGATTAAGAGCTAATCATTTTTTATTGTTGGCACAATCTTCAAGATAGTATGACCTACTTTTTTTAATCTTCATTTGCAATAAGGAGGCGGCCTTAGAAGGAGGGCGATTTGGTTGGAGAAGGCACATAAAAATCAATAAAACTTGTAAGAAGGTGCACCTAGCCTATTTGAAGATATCCACATCCATTGTGAGGAAAAAGGAAGCATCTTGGAGGAGAATCGATTTATCAAAGAGGGTGCTTTTGGCTGTAATTGTTCTGGCAGCCATGTTTATTTGCCTATCTTTTCTGGGTATGCTTGTAATCTGATTTTCTTGCAAGTTTCAATAAAAACCAGCTATTTGGAGTGTTGATATTTAGCTCTAGATTATTATTATAGCTTCCTTTTATTTCCAGCATTGTGTCTTTATTTGCAAAAAAATACAAAAAGGCAGAAAACCCTCACAAAACACAAAAAAATTATAAAACAACAAAAGTTGCAAAAACTAGGGCACAAATTGTTTTTACACTAACCAAAGGAGTTAGCTGTCATGTGTGGCCAAGGATGCCAAAGTGGAGATGGTTGCTATAGAAAAGATGATCCCCTAAGAGATACTGCTCAGAGATAGGCTACACCTAGTAGGGGAGTGAAAGCCCTACGAGGCATTGTGAAGGCCTTTTAGTCTCTTGACTGACATGATAGTACGTGGGGTATCTCATCGATAGTTAATCAAATTCTATATTTCCATGGCCTCTGCATCTAAAAACAAATTGGAAGTGACAAATGCTTTGTTATTCCATTGTGTTTTTGCATGGTACGAAAGTATACACAAATGCCCCTAGATGTGGGATGCACCAAAGTGTGTTTTATGTGATTTATACCATTTGTCTAGTTACTTATATATTTTATTTTCTTTCAAGATTGGATTAAAGCTAAGATTTGAGTAGCCACATTCATGGGGTAATAAAAAAGAAAGATCATATAGTTAATGATTGTTCTTGGAACCCTGCCTAAGGGGTTCTTTAAGTTAAATTTTGATGGGATGACTAGGGGTAATCTATGCTTGGCGGGGGCTGGTGTGGTACTTTGAGATGAATTTGTAACTTTTGAAATGATGGTTCTTTTTTTTCTTTCTAGAAAGTAGGACCAATAATCAGGTGGAATGGGAAGCTATGGGCACTAGTCTCTTGCTGGCTAAATTGGTGGGTTGCAGGAATTTGTTAGTTTAAGGGGATTTGGTTTTACCTAATGTTATCCAAGGTTAGAGAAAATCTGATTGTCTTGATTGGAAGTCAAGGGAGGTGTTAGAAGAAGCAGCGTCTATTTGCAAGGATTTCAATGGCATTGCCTTCAATCACTGTTTTCATGAAAGTAATGGTGTGGTAGACTTGTTATCAAATGTTGGGATTAATCAAATGCCCTTTTTGGCATTTGTTGGTAATCAAGATGATGCTTGGGTGGGTTTTGAACCACTTTTATTGAAAGAAAAGCCACTTGATGGCTTTGATTTGATTTGGTGGACTCCTTGAAGCCTTCTTTCAGTTATGCAGAGTCCATATTTGAATTGCTATGATGTTTTATAGTCATTGCTTCCTCTAGTAGTGTCTGTATACAATGTCTTTTAAGATTTCATGAGGATGGTAGGTGAAACTGTGTTGGTTTTATTTGTGATGAATTTCATTCACCCCCTTCATGGTTTTTTGTTTGTTGGCATGTGGTGGCTCGTATGCAGTTGTTCTATGTGGTGTGTAGTGATAGCCATGGTAACTCTCTCTAGCATTTGGCTTTTCCTTCATCAGTGACATGGCTCACAAGCATTTGCTGGGGAATAGCAAAGATCATATGCATTGTGGTAGGGTTTCAGATGATCAGCTTTAGAAGACCTTTCATTGCTAGAATTTTGATTTGTTGAATCTTGTTAAGAGTATTATACATAAAGAAGTCATTGAAGATAATGGGTTTGTGAGGTCTAGGGTGATAATAGTGGCAGATTTTTGTATGAAATTGGAAATGGCAATCAAATCAGAGTAGGTTAGGAAGTGGTTTGAACTTCTCCTGCTCCTTCCAGAGCAAGTGAATGTGGAAGATGATGATCCTCGTGTAGAAGATGTAGGGGATGGCATTGGTGCTTCAATTCCATGCATTCCCATGGAACTTAATTAAGAAATTGGCACCTTGAAAGAGGAGCTTCAAATAATTAATGGTGATAATGAGGAGCTTAGCTCCTTTTGCTAGGATCTACATTTTGTGATCAAGTACCTATTGGTATCTTATCATCAAGAGGCATAAGAGGGACTTAACACTTTGCCATCTCTGGCTGGAGGTATGCTGAATAGGGCTATGAAAAGGCTTGAAATTATTCATGGTGTCAAATTTGAAGCCCTTTGTAATCTTAGCAATGGCAGCAAGGTGATGCCTAAGCAAATACTAACTGTTAGTGATGGTCAGAGTAGCAGGCTAAGAAGCGACGATGTGGGTGCCCAAGTTGTTGGTGGCATTAGTGGATGGTGTGTCTCTTTGTTTTCTTTTGGGCTTTTGGGTTTTCGGTTTGTTGGTTTTTTGGCTCATAGCTATTGGTGTTGCTCGGCTCATGATTGGCAGTCTTTCTTCTTTTATTCTAGACTTCTAGTTATTTGATACCATCCTTGCATGGGCTTGGATTTGACTTTCTCTTTGTTATGCTAATGTTGTAGTTCATTATGTACTTTGTTTTCTTGGGTGAGGACCCCTGCTTCTCTTATCTAAAAATTAACATAGATCTAAGTTTATATCAATAAAAAATTAGTAGAGACTTCAAGTTTCTATAATCCATAATTATTAAAGGGACAATCTTTTTGTAAAATTGTGTAGAAATTTGAAGGATTGGCATTATGGACCACACTTTATGGTCCATCATCAAGAAGAATGATAAAATTACAAACAAGAGCTCTTTATATAAGTCACTTCAGTTACATCAAGAGTTAGAAATCCATTATGAACCCATATAATTAATGGCTATCAACATTATTAATAATTGTCTATGAAGCATTAATTATGCTCCTTATAGGTTTTGAGCATGTGCAGGATGGGTTTAGAAGAGTTGTTAAGTTTCAGTCCCTCATCTCTATTTAGATTATTAAGATGTTTACCATTCACTACATTTTCCCATAGCTTCCTCTTCATGAACTGGTCATCAACTAGAATTTTTCCAATTCCTATACAAAAACTATGAGGAACATTTGGGCAATGTTTTGTCAAAGTAGAGCTATTAATGGGGTTGTAAAAGTAACTAAATTGCTAAGAAATTGTGGCTGCTTGATTAGGTGTTTGGAGAAACCATAACTTGACATGGAGAAAACCAGAAAGATTATGACTTGTGAGAAAAGAATCCCCATTGATGATAGATTATCGTCCATTTGAAGCTATGATATAGAGGTTAGACTGTCAACCAAAGACTACCTCTTGAATTAATAATATAAACCAATGATTTTGACATTTCACACTTTCTACTTGAGATTGTCAAATATAAAACATGAAGGATTTGTTAGCTTGTGCATCAACCTCGTCAACTTTCTTTTATAGTATGTTAATCGACAAAGTCATCAAGGCTTCCTCACGTTGTTTTCTTTATGCAAGCCTGAATCATAGGGCTTCTTAAGAAACTTGAAGTTCATAGTTCTTGCATAGAAACAATAAACAATTTTGAACTCAAGCAAACCAATCGAATGAATTTTGTCTTTGGTTGAATAGGTTTTGGTAGCATTGTGGAAATCACTATCTCAGTCCTATCATGCCATATTGATGCAAAGGGCATTAGACCTCACAACCATGAAAGAAAATAGTGTATAAAAACAACAAAGTTAAGATTGAGAAGTACTGAATTTAGATTTGATAGCACTGCCTCTAGAAATTGTAAGTACAACATACTCTTGACAAATTCTATTTTCAGCTGAGCAATCAGAGTGAAGGATAGTTTAAATAATATCACTTACAAAAAGATGTAAGATGAAGGTCATCTATCAAATGTACATTGGTTATAAAATTAATATTGGATGTCTCCTTTATAAATATTGTATAACCTAACCTTAGTGCCTTCATGAATGAGGCCATATAGATACTTCTTAATACTTGACATGTACTTCTTAATACTTGACATGCCATTTCCTGAAGTTCCGGAAATAAGATCAACTAAAGCTCACACAAACAAGCTAAGTAGAGCATTTAACAAATTAAATTAAAAAAATAAAACTTACAAGTTATCTTTTTCCATTTTGAAATCCTCATTTCTTAATTACCTGATCTGAAGTGGCAATGCCTTTTATTAAAAGGATTGATAAACAACTTTTGATATTAAATAGTAGGTAGCATGATAGGGTTGAAAGCAATGTATTTTATTAAAAGGATTGAGAAACAACTTTTGATATTAAATAGTAGGTAGCATGATAGGGTTGAAAGCAAATGGTAATGCTTGTTACTTTCAAAGCTCAAATTAAATGAAGAACTTTCATTTAGTTTAAGTTTTGGAGAATGTTAAAAGATTATTGATTTAAAGAAATATTGATAAATATTTATATCATCATTTTAGAAAATTTAAAGTGTTTTTTATTATGTTCGACTCAAAATAAATATTGAAAATTGATTTTTGTAATATTAGTTTAATGAATTTTGTCTTTCTATCATTTTTTTTTTTAATTTGAAAAGGAAATTAATTTGTAAAATTGAAAGTTAAGTTTATGTTATGAAAATTAATTAAAATCTTGTTTTGCAATACTAAATTATTATTTTTCTTAATTTTTTTAAAAATTTGTTTACATTCTTGAAAATTAAGGAAATCAATTATGATATCACATTACTTAAAACAAAGAGCCATGAATATAAATGATATAAACATAAATATGAATTATGAATGTAAATAATTTATACATAGAATAGTCAAGGGTGTGATAGAAGTAAGTGGATTATAACTATTAATTTATTGATATTAAGAGCTCAAGAGAAAAAATTATCTTCCATTAGAATCTCTCCAAACTTTTGTTTTTGTTTGGACTACAAGATGTATGATATTACTACTCTCCTTGATTTCCTTTTTTTCTCTTTTGTGCTAAGAAACACTTTAGATGTGTCTTAGGTTTTTGTTTTTTTGTTGACTTGGTTGTTATAAGAAATCTCTTATCTTTTCATAAAATAATCTATAGCTTCATGCAAAGTTGGATAGTGTCATATTGACTATTCAATAGAAAGTAAAGCTATGTGTAAGGATCAAAACCTTGTTTTAAAAAACTTATTTGAAGGGTGCATGGAAGGTAGTGGTGCTACAATAGTGCACATGAATGAGAATGGAGATAAATGTATTTAACAATGAAATTGAGGCATTTAACCCTAGGGTAAACTTTTGACCTCATTTGTGATAGGAAAATGTTGATCATTTGTTCAAAATTATTGTTTGAAATGAAGTGTCATTTGTCCACAACTAAGCATAGTTTAAGGCCATAATAATGGATAAAGAAGATTTAAAAGATTTGTGTAAATAATAAAAGAGTGTAAAATTCAATGATAAACATGGTAAGCTTGCTTATTTTCTTTTGCTTTTAATTTGAATGTTTAATAAGAACGTAGAAAACATAAACAAAACAAAAAAAGTAATAAATTGAGAAATGTTAAATATTTTTTGTCTCTTTAAATTAAAAAAGATTTGTAGAAATAATAAAAGAGTGTTTAAAACTCAAAGATAAATATGGCGAGCTTCTTTCTTTTCTCTTGCTTTTAACTTGAACACTTAATAAGAAGATGAAAAATGTTAATTAAAAAAAGAAATATCTTGAGAAATGTGAGTTCTATTCTTTGTCTCTTTAAATTGTGTTGTCTTATCTACTAAAAAATATGTGTATGTTTGGTTAAGCTCAATATAGAAGAATACCTATGGATGTGGGGAAATAATATTTAGGACTTTGTCAAGCAGGCCTAATCTAGATTTTGATAAAATAATAATGCAAACCACATCAAGATGGTTAGAAATTTGTAACAAGCCTTGAAGCTCCTAGAAGAAGTATCGAGAATTAAAGAGATAAGATTCACCCTACTACACATGAATGTTAATGCTTAATTCATTGAGGTTGATGATAAGTTTTCTATAAATTCTTAATTTATACTTAAATGATAATAAATGTTTTGTGGTATATTAGGGCTTGGAGGCTTGATTTTGTGTTTTTGTTTATAGAAAAAATAGGCATTTTAGGAAACTTGTCCTCCCATTATTAATAAAAACAAACCCCATTATCCATGAGTTAGCACTTATGGAGATATCGAATCTCCGTATTTTAGTGATTTTCTTTCATGCCAAGGTGTAATCCCTATTTTCTATGGAGTGTTTTGATTTGTATTTTAATTTTTAATCTTTCAAATGTTACCCTTTGAATACATTTGAAACTTAAATCTAATAGATTTATCAACTGGATAGCAAAATTTCATTGTATTACTTGTTTAAAAAGATAAAGTATAAATAAGAAGAAGAAAATTAAAATGAACCGTAGAGTATATGAAACACTAATTCTAAAATATATTTTAATTAAAATTTGGTAAACTCTATGAAGAAAAAATTCATACAATAAAATGTGCATCAAAGATAAAAACAAATAGATAAAAGGTTTTCCAAAATATGAGACCATAAATATTTCTTTAATATGAAAGTAGTGTGATTCTATTCTCAATTGGTCCCACTATGAAAAGTGAACAAGGTTAGGTGCATTGAGTCAAGTTCTTGTTGATGGTGTGTTGATTTTGATTAGTTCTAAGATTTAATTAGTGAAAGGAAAATTTAGATGATTATTGTGTAGTTATAACTAGATAGAATTGTTGATAATTGTAGTTTACACGATAAAACCAAGAAGCTTTTGGTATGAATTTCTTTGGTAGAAAACCCAGTTGCCTACATGCAAAAATCTTAGAGTATTATTAGTGATAAAATATATGTATATACCATTAATATATATATGTGTGTGTGTGTGTGTGTGTGTGTGTGTGTGTGTGTGTGTGTGTGTGTGTGTGTGTGTGCGTGTGTGTGTGTGTGTACATATGCATACATATATACATACATACATACATACATACATACATACATATATACATATACATATACATATACATATACATATACATATACATATATATATATATATCTAATTACCAATTGTATACTTGACTCAACATTATAAATTTTATGAGATGTTCTACAGTTCTTATTTATAAAATATTTTGGTATTATGTTTTTGATAAGATTAACAACATTTATAGGGTGTTGTGCACTTTACACAAAAAGCCCAAAGGGCCAAAAAAAGAAGATAGTTCAAACCAAAAATGAACTAGGAAAAGCGGACAGACCACATAGAAACAATTGATAGACAACTATCGAAACACAAACAAGGACTAGACAACCCCAAAATCTGAGGGGACTAATTTGACTGCCTTAACCCTAGGCCGCGAAGATGTGACAAATCAAGGGGGTCCTTTCTTCTTTCCCAACACAACAGACCAGGAAGACTCAAAATCCAAGTCCATCGAGTGAGGTGAGAGAAGTAGATCAACCAAAGCCACCAAGGGCAAAGAGCCACCACACAACGGGGGAGACGACAACAACGAAGGGGAGGAAATAGGGTCGAGAGAATGACCATCAGGAGCATGCAAAGACGTTCAGGCAGGCTCAGACATAACAGCGTCAATAGATTGAGCCAACAGTGGCTCCGCGTGAAGGTTAGTTTGAAGAGGAGCAGACATAGGTTCCTAAGTAGAAGCAATATGGTCATCCTCTATAGAAGAAACATCTAAAGGAGAAGAACCCACCATGAGGTGATCCAGGAGAGCATCCTTCCACCAAGTAGCATTACCCTTGTGGTGAGCTTGTGGGTAGTTAGAGGCCAAATGACCCACTAAGAAGCATCTCCTACACCGAAAGGGGAGACCCTCATAGTCTAAGAGCTACTTCTAAGGTATGTCCTCCACCAATAAGACTACATCACCATGGAGAGGTTTGGAGATGTCCAAATCAACTAATAAGTGAGCTACTGTAGTATGTCCCATCTCCTGAGTCATAGAGTCCACCATCAGAAAGCGACCAATGGTGTTGCCAATAGCCTCATAACACGAATCCTCCCAAAATTGAAGAGGGAGATTTGACAGTCGGACCCAAACTGGTTTAGTATTCAACGACTCTATAAAGGGATTGAATGAAAAAGACCAAGGTGTGATGGACAGTGAATGAATACCCCACATCGACCCCTTGTTCAACACATAGTCACGTTTCGCGGAGGAGGCGAAGGTTGCTAAAAAGAAACCCCTTGCGCTGGGATAGAGCTCAATCTCTCCAGAGACCAATGGCTTCCATGAGGCAGTTACCCAGCCATAGAGATCGGGAAGGGAGGGCCACAGACCATTAAACTTGCATACCACGCCCTACTTCAAGTAGAATTCCTCATTCTTAGTAACCTCAGGTCCACAGACCACAACAAGGGAATCACGTGCACAAGGCAGAGGCTGAACTCGAGACTGAAAAGGAGGCTGAGCACCCGTTTTAGCAGCCTCAGAGAAAGACTTCCCCCTACCCACAGAAGCAGCAAGAGGGACATCCACTTGCACAACATCTTCAAGAACAGAGCCCACAATGACTCCCGATGGTTGGTATTTTAACTAAGTGTGCAAGCACAAGTTTTTCCTGCCGGTGGTAAATTGAAGATTATTTGACTTGGCTAAATGAATCTAGTTGTATTTCCATGTTTCATTCTATTTGAGTTATGACATTAGATCTAAATTGATGTTAATTCTAGATCCTTGTGTTATAATTAAACACTTGTAAAGCATGTGGTTACTTTTCATGTGTTTAATTAGCTCTTCGAGTACTTGGATTTAATTAGTTTTACAAATACTAATTAGTTTCTCAATTGCAAATATGCATAAGCAAAATTACTCCCTTTGGCAAGAACTCCAACTCTTTCAAAACTCTTTTTTATGTGGCCATCATTCCTAACCTCCATGCCATGGTCAATGAATTTTGTTTTTCATTTTAAAATTAAATGATTATTTGTGTGAGTTAGTGTGGCCTATAACTCATGAGAAAGAAATTAAATTTGTTATGAATTTTCTTTTATTTTCACAAAATTATAAAGAAGTCAAATAATATCTGAAATTTTAAGTGGCGGTCAACAAAAGTCAAGTCAAAGCAAGGAAAATAAATTTAGTCTTTTCCATGACAGTTATTGGCTTTTAGTGGGCAGAGACTTACGTTCACTTGTGGCGGGTATTTCATGTCCCTCATTGAAAAAAAATAAAAATATATAATTAATGCTTGTTTATTTATAATTAAATTTGTTCCGAGTTTTCTTATATTTTTATAAGGAAATCAGTACGCTACGGTTAGTAAAAAGATTTCCATATTTAAGTAAGAATTAACTAGTCAACGAAAGTCCCACCTTGCAAAAATGAAGTTAAAGACTAATTTAATGTACAATACGTAGCATCAACTGCGCGTATTCTTCTACTTCTGACTAACTCTGAAAAAAAAAATACCACTGTAATTTATGGCAATTTAATTTAAAAAGTTATAGCAACAAGGAGTAGTCATACAAAGACCAAAGCAGCCAAATAGGATTACTTTCTTAAAGCTAGAGATAATTGCAGAACATAGAGACAAAAGAAAGTAATATAGCTGACTAGCTGAGATAATCATTACAGTTTTAGAGAAAAAACTGTTATAAATAAACTCCAGCAAGGAATAAACAGAATTCTACAAGAATGACCTTAGATGTGATCTATATACATAATAGAAAAGTTACTGATAACAGAGAAGCAATAAGTTATTCTTGGCATAAAAACCGAAATCTGAGCTTTTATACATAAAAGCAGAGCAACCATATGAAAGATTCATTAGCAAACCCACACGCAACCGCACAGCTGGAAGATTATTGATGATAAATAAGTAACAGGGCACCCATAGAGACTCAGAAGAAGAGAGCATGTAGCAATAAACTCCATCAAAAGAAAGACTGACTTCCTCCAGGTCATAGATGCAAACAATCTACAATTTTCATAGATGCTAAGAGTCAATGATACAATTTAATATTAATTTATCTATAAATTTAAATTGTGATAAATATTTCAAAGAACAAGAAATTCAAGAGTTTACCTCTCACAGTTTTTTGAATTGTAGATGTATATTTCTTCATAGTCTCAAATTTTTCATCCACGGAAACAAAAACTTTAGGATCTTATCAACTTTATTGAAGTATTTTCTTTTCCAACTAATTCTTATCAGGATCAAAGACAACACCCCTCCAAAAGCTGCTCCATATGACAATCCCACTGATATCTTATACCATGAATAATTAGTACTTTTTTTTTCTTTGTTGACTGAAGCTGAAGGATGAGGAGGAGCAAATTGTGGCCAAGAACAGTTTTTGGGTAGGGGACATCCCCATAAATATGGATTACCTGAATATGAGGATTCTCCAAATGTGTCAGTTATATGCCGTCCTTGTGGTATACTTCCTGAAAGATTGTTGCTTGATAAATTCAGTGAACCCAAGGAGTTTAGAGATTCAAGGTCTACAGGAATTTTTCCTGAAAAATGATTTCTTGAAAGGTCTAATGACTCCAACTGACTCATTTCTCCCAAACTATTTGGAATGCTCCCATTCAAATTGTTCATTGAAAGATTTAGAAGCCTCAACCCCTTCAAATTTCCAAAATTAGAAGGAACTTCCCCCTCTAATTCATTGTTTGACAAATCTATGGATGTGAGAGTGGAAAGAATATATTCATAGTGCTGATCTTTGCCTTTTAAAGTCATCTCCAATCCATCTTGATATGGAATATCGGAAGCAGACAATACATAACCATCTTGGTTTTCATCTGCCATTGCTTGCAATGATACAATTGTGTCTGGAATTGAACCTATGATTTGATTGGAAGAAAGGAGCAAGATTTGAAGGCTCCTTAGTTGGCCGATGTCTAGAGGAATATTACCTGTAAAGTTGTTCTCTTTCATCACCAATACTCTTAACCTTGAAAGACTTGTAATTGATGTTGGTATTTCACCTTCAAATAAATTATTCCCAATATCAAGAACTTGTAGCTTTGAACAATTTACTATTGAGAGGGGGAATGATCCATTCAGCTTATTACTACGAACAACTAAAGAATATAATTCACTTAGTTTATTGAAGTCATGGGGTAAGCTTCCCTCCAAGCTATTATTTCCCAGATTTATAACATTGATTCTAGAACAATTTGACAAGCTCATAGGGATCACTCCAGTTAAGTAATTGTTGGCAAGATTTAATAGCTGGAGTTGAGATAATCTTCCCAAGCTCACAGGGATCACTCCGGTTAAGTTATTGTTTGCAAGATTTAATAACCAGAGTTGAGATATTCTACCCAAGATTGAAGGAATATTACCACTAAACAAATTGTCATTGACCAACAATTTTGTTATATTGGGTGACCAAATTGATGGGATGTGCCCACTCAATGCATTTCTAGACACATCTAGCATTTCTAGTTGCATCCATATTGATGTATTTGAGGAAAGGGTTCCTTCTAGATGATTTCTTGAAATATTCAGAGATTTCAACCGAGCATTGGCTTTCCATAGCCAAGAAGGAATTTCTCCAACAAGACTGGTGTTAACTAATTCAAGTTTCTCAAGCAAGAATTGTGTTGAAATCCAAGGTGGGATTTCGTAACCAATCATACACGACACTAAACTTAATTCACTTAATTGAATGGATGGAATCCAGGTTTTACTAATATTCAGCACACAGGCGGACAAATACAATGAGCGTAGGTTTGTAAGGTTGTGGAAGAAAGTTTCTGAAACTGACTGGTTATAGTTCAGTGTCAGTGATAGGACAACCAAAGAAGCTGGAAGTGATGAAGAAGAGACAGTTTCATTGAAACGATTGCCAGCAGCATACAAGCTAATGAGAGAGGAAAGCTTAGCAAATGAAGGGGGAATGGTCCCAATTAGTTGGGTTTCCTCAAGATACATATACTGGAGCGAAGAGAGATTTCCCAAGGAAATTGGAATGCTACCTCTCAGTGGATTTCCCCCAAGGTATAAATACTTCAACAAAGCGAGACTTCCAAGAGATTTCGGTATGTTCCCACTTAATTGGTTATCGGAAAGATACAGATATTCAAGAGAAGAAATATTACCCAGAGAAGCTTCTATGCTTCCAGTGAGTTGGTTGCCCCCAAGCAAAAGAGTTCTTAAAGAAAGGTTATATAAACAGGAAGGTATGCTCCCACTTAATTGATTCTGGGAAAGATCTAGATATTCAAGAGAAGAAATATTACATAGAAAAGTCGGTATGCTTCCATTCAATTCATTCCCGCTAAGATAAAGTTGACTTAAAGAAGAAAGATTGGCCAAGCAGGAAGGTATGCTTCCATTCAATTCATTCCCGTCAAGATCAAGATATGCAAGGCGGGTGAGAAAACAAATGGAAGAGGGAATCATCCCACTTAATTCATTGACAGATAAATCTAAACTTTGAATATATGGGAGATTTCCCAAACAGGGAGGAATCGTACCTCTTAGTCCGGATATCGTGAGTGATGTGAGAAAATGAAGTTGGCACAAGCTCTCAGAGATCACACCTTGATAGTAGTAATTGCCATCATCACGAAAGACATCAACAGAGATAACGTGGTTCGTGGCATAGTCACAGTCTATGCCTTCCCATTGGAAGCAACAGTCTGTTCCATTTACCCACGACTTCAGAGAGCCTTCAGTGTCATTGAAGGCCGCTTTGAAGCGGAGGAGTGCTTGGGATTCACGGGAAAGACATCTGTTGGGCATTAATCGACGGGAAAGACAAGGGCATGGAGAGTGGATGAACAAAACAAAAACTGAAATGATAACAAAACACAGCTTCTGTAATGTGATGGCCATTTGGGATGGAGAGGACAAGGGAAATGCAGATCGTCTTTGGCTGGCTTATTCTTAATAGCGAGCCCGTCAACGGTCAATGGTATTTTTACTTTTATTTTTAAAATAGATGATTATTTGTGGCCATCATGATAGTTCATTATGTAAAGATTACGGCAAGATTTCCATATTTATGTAAGCATTAAGTGGTCAACCTGTCCCGCCGTGCAAAAATGAAGCCCAAAAATTTGAAGAAAATAAAGATTTTTTTCATGGATGAGACGCGGTTATAGTCGACACTATTCATTACATCTATGGGAAAGGAGGCTACTAGTCCGTCTGCATGACATTCTAATTTGATCAATGTTTCAGTAAATCTTTTTAGGACTTCAGATATATTTAAGATAATCTAAATACATCTTTAGGATCAAAGGTCTATTTTTATATTAGTAAATTTAAAATAAATAAAAAATCAGCTCACAGTTAATTATGAGATGAAAAAACATAAAAAATCATTGCAGTTAAATAATGAATATAGAATGTTTGTGCTAACATTACAGAGTTATTTTATTGGTGTAACAATTTATCTTGAGAATGTAATCAATAGTGTTAAATAATTTATCTTGGGTAAATTTATTTATATACAAGAGATGTTAGTATAATTATTTTATTTTATTAGTTCAATATTTTAGAATATCGATATAAAATATAATTTTATGAAATATTGAAAAAGAAAATTGTTATTATGAATTTTTCTTTAATTTCAAATAATTAAATTTCTTTGTACTAGTTTTATTATTCTAAACTCTATTTTTAACTTAAAATTTTAGAGTTCAAAAAGTGTATGGTTATGATGTGGCTCATAATTAATTTACATTGACTTTTATTTAGCATTTAGGATGTACATTTGATTATATTTATTAATTAATTGAAATTCATAATTGTTTAATATTATGAATCTTAATTAATTAATAAATATAGTCACATGCATCCCAAATGTGGATAATTAATATGAAATTCATGGTGATGGTGAATTAGAGTAAAATTAAGTAAGTAATAGAAAATTTCATTTATTTGTTTTATTATACATTATAGAAACTATTTTTATTTCTAAATTTATGTTTAAGGAAAGAGATAATAGCTACATAATAAAAAATCAATTTCATTTAATTTTAAATTTTTATTATTAAATATTAATATGATGGTTATTATTAAATAATTTTTGTATATGCAAATGGTTGTCAAATTTAAGATAAAAGGTAAGATTTTTTTAGCATAGTAACACCGATTATCTTTTATAATTTACATTTGAGAGGATGTCTATAATTGAATGTATAAGTAGTAATTAAAATCTATATACATTTCTTGAGAATACAAATGGTTCATATATTAATGCATGTTTCTTAATATTTTCTAATAACTTACAATATAAATTTCCTTAAGAACAATTTAAAATTCTACTTTAAATATTACTTTAAAATTCAAATTTGAACAATTTAAAATTTTCTAACTTAAATTTTAATTTAAAGATTAAATTCAAATCTTTAAAAAAACCAATACTTCATTCACTCATTCTCAAACCCTTAATCCATTTTGAATATTTTTTGTAAACCTAAACTTATATTGATTATTAAAATTAATTTCTTACATACTTCTTTTAATGATATAACACATATTGACATCTTTATTCTTAAGTATCTGGTTAAAGATATCCTCCTTAAACTAAACTGTCATGACTAAAAAGAGACAAAGTATATTAATGATTTTCATTTATATGTATGTAGTACATTCTGGTGGAGGTAGAGGATATCTCTATTTGTCATTGTAGTAGTTGTATATCATTAAGTTTTTCTTCATCCATTGTAGTTTCTTCCATCACTCTGAACTTGCCCCTTCTATATCTTCTCCTGACGATGTTGTCATTGATTAAACATTGAAATTATAGTAGGCTAGAAAAAATGGAGCATATGACGATTTTATCTTAACAAGCCCTCTTTGAGTTGCCCAACTGTCTCCATTCCATAAGCTTAAAAATACTCCAATGGCTTGTTTATCTAGGTGGGTATGTGCAAGATCATGATGGGCCAAAAAGTGGCAATATGATGGGTATGTGTAGGGCATGTGGCTGATGACATTTTTTTACCCAAAATTGATGAAACGAAAAGGGTTTTTAAAGGAGATTCTCAGCTTTCCACCAATATAAATTATGCTTTAATTTGAATTTAATATATAATTTTTATTCATTTTCTATTTGAATTATGACTAAAGTCCTGATTGATAGTCTGATTGAAAAACATCTATAACTTTCAAACAGTATCACATTTTTTGAATCCAAAATATGCGTCACATTCTACGCCTAACATACTATAGGATTAAAAATAATGAATTTAATGAATTTTTGACCAAGTTAAGGTGGTTAGACATGAGTTTTTTATATTTTTTAAAGCTGTAATAAAAAATTCATAATTAATTATTTACTTGAAAAAAAATTATAAAAAAATATGCATCACATCGGGACATGAGTCCTCTACTTATATCTAAAATATTGTAAAAATATATTATGATTTTATTGTGGTTAGGGTGGTCAGACAGATACCTACTTCTTAGTTTTTCCCTGAAATTTAAGTACTACTGCATTGAAATTTCAAATTTTCATCAAATAGATTTTTTAATTTTTAAATAAACCTACACTACTACATAAACTAGGTTTTTAAGACATTAATTTAAGACAATATATTAATTTTGTCTTAAATATATTTTTAATTCTTTAATTGTCTTAAATTAAGACAATTTATTTTTATTTCCCTCCTTTTTTTCATTTTCCCTCCCTTAATATTTGACATGCATTTTCCTTTGTATGAAGTTTTTCCTTTGAATAACTTGCACAAAACAAAACAACGCGAGAGGAATCAAAGAATAGAGGCACCAGAAATAGAGAAGAACATAGGCACAGGAACAGAGGCACAATGAGCATAGAGAACAAAATAGTGTTTTCCAATAATGACAAGGGCTTTTTCATTAGAAAGGTCAAAGAGATTTTTAGGAAATTGAAAAGGTGTGAAGTTTAGGAGTCTAGGATCTTGGGCAAGTGACAACAATAAAGCTTTTACAAAGGGCCTTTCAGCAAAAAACCAGGTTTGCCTGTATTAACACAACATGCTTTGTCTGACACTTTTGCAGTGGATTTTCTGGCTTGACTAGGCCCTAACACATCAGATCCATGGCCATAATAAATAAATGGAGGATTTGTGGGTTTTTTGCATGTTCTGTTGTGTTGTGTGCATAGATTTGGGCATTTTGTGAGTTTGTTGCTTGTGATAATAGGAGAATGGGGAGTTTTCCTTTTCTGTTGCTGTATTGCAATCATTCATTCAAAGTTTAAACCATATCATAGTTATCTGTGCAGGTTCAAAGCCTTGTTTGGTATTCTAGATTGTTCATAGAATCTTTGTAAGTTTTCAAAGTTTTTCAATATTATATTGGAGTTGTGGTTGCAACACTCAATCCTACTGATTTCAAGTCGCAATCATCAATAGCATACCAAAACTAAAAACATATAACCAAGTTTTTTGTTGAAGTGATAACATTAGCTAGATGAGAAATAGTAATGTATATTAATAGATAGTCTCATAGAATAATACGAAACACAAAGGCCCCTGCTACACTATAATAAGAAGG
Organism: Sequoia sempervirens; assembly: GCA_007258455.2. Lineage (NCBI taxonomy): Eukaryota > Viridiplantae > Streptophyta > Pinopsida > Cupressales > Cupressaceae > Sequoia > Sequoia sempervirens. Next base: position 650,040,198 of record VDFB02281492.1, read on the forward strand.
CAAAAAAAATACTATAAAATGAACTTCTCAATAAAATGACTAATCAATCAATCACATCTACCTCCAACAGTGAAACACATGACATACCAAGTGTACAACATAGCAAAACAAGCACCCAGTATTACAAGATCTATTGTCAGTGAAGTGCAGAGTAATGGTATAATTGGAATAGCAAGTCAGAAAAAAAAGGTTTTTAGTAGAAGGTATGAACCTTCTGCTACATATCTGTATGCCAAATATGAACCAGTTGTGAAGAATGGACTCTCTTTGTTTGTGACAAGCTCCTTAAGCTTCCGTTATTCCCACAACTTGTTCATATCTTTATACCAATAGCTACGTATTGTTCTGACAAATACAATCACATTGTTCTTTGTTTGGATGATAAACATTACCAAATAGCAACTTTTCTACCACTAGTGCTAGTTGAGAAATTCAAGAAAGCATTGGAGATGAGTTTGGAAGTAAATTAACATCATCCACTATTAGTCGTCTAGTATCTCCTGGCCTCCAGGAACTCCACACTAATCTCCTATAAAAAAGGGTGTGCTACTGGTGATACTTGTATTTTCCTGAACTATAGCATGAGACAATCATAGTAAAATGGTCTTACCATGTAATCATGTCTCCCCAAAAGAAACATATCCCTCTGCATCACCCTTAGTTGTTGGGTCTTATCTAGCCATTGTGGTATCAACTGGTATGATCTCCAAAGGACCTTCTCTTGATCTAGTCAGTCAAATCAAACTCTCCAAAAAATTAAATCTCCATACTACCATGACCACCTCAGTGGATAGTTGAATGTGCATGGATAACCCATGGCAGATATAGATGGAAACCCTATTAGCCTAGTGCATGTGATATGCTCTAGGCACTAAACTTGCAATAGTGTATAATGTACCATGTTGTTGACCTCATGATATGTGAACCACCCTAAATAATAATATAGATGTGCAAGATTGCTATGGCCCCATGCAAAGATAGTTTTGTGGTGCTCCATCTATTGTATCATGTAAACTAGGTCTCCATCCAAGTGTGATCCCTGACTATTTGGGACTAGTACTAGTGCTACTGTGAACATCATGATAGATCTCAAGAGTGATAATCATGCATAGATTATCCATGCTAACTCAATATGTGGCCCTACAATCTCATCTCAAAATTTTTCTCTAAGGAAATATCCTATATTTGCTCACATCTATGCATATGTACAATCCCTTGTGAAGAACATGGCTTCACCTTGAATAGGAACTTGAAGGATATGATGTACATCCTCTGGGGTGATTTTCATCTCATTGGTGGATAGATGAAATGTACAGACCTGTCGGCATTTCATCTCTCTACTAGTGCCATCAACATGGCATCATGGTACCTCATGGGAGGCATGTGGTACAACAAGTAAATCCTAGTGGTCTATAAAATATAAGTACCTGCATATGATAATAAGAAAAGGTCTTGTAGATGAAAGAATAATCTACCATTGAGACACTGTCATGACTGAGGTGGAATCTAACAAAAAAAGAAAAAATATGTCCTATAAGAATTCTAAAAATCTTAAATCTATACATCAAAAATAAAAAAAAGTTGGCTAAATTTTCTCTAGGATAATTCTCTAAGGGTTGTAGAAAATTTATTTCCTATATGGGACATGTTGTGAAGAAATGAGACAATGTGAAAAAGTGGGACAATTCATGAAAAGGTGGGACACTTTGTGAAAAAAAGGGACGCTTTGCGAACTTTTCTTCCAAGGTACTAATTCTACCTAGAAATGCGTAGAAACATAAAATAAATATGTAAAATTAAAGTTACAGAAGGATTCACTCACCTAATGTTGAAGGTCACATCAAGCTATCTCTTCACGTATGCTATCGAGTCTTAGGGGAATGTACTTTTGAACACTTGGCATTTTCACTCATTCTCCAATGAAGTCAAACTACAAGAAGGTAAAAAGAAAAAATAATTAAATTAAGTTTCACTTTTTACTCTTATATATATGTTTAAATTAGGTCTTTTTCATATTAGGGTTAAAAGTGATTTTCATTCAAACTAGCATAACGGGGGCTAGAGAACTCTGTTTTTGACACTGTTTGTTGTGTTGGATTCATGATTCCACACTTGTCCTCATCATATGTCTATCACTATGTGGTATGGTACTTGGAAATACCCTATAATACAAATTATCTAATTTAATGTGGTTAGACTGCTACCTTGATTCCACCTCCATAAAGCAAGAAAAATTAAGGGGGGCATACATCTACCCTCAAATTTGATTTCTATGAGAAGTTAGATAAGAGCATTTTTGAATGACTAACAAATTGGTGTTGCAAGATGTGGTTCCTAAGATTATGGTTTTACATATAGCTACAATGGGGACTTCATTATCCTAGGCTCGTAAATGAATCCATATGAGTATCCTTTTATGAAACAAAGTTTATTGTTTGGAGTCCTTTAGCTTGCATATGCACATAGTATCAAATGGGTGCTAAAGTGGGGGCTAAATACAGTGTAGGAAATTGTACCCATTTCTTGGAGATGGTACAATTTCACACTTGGTTTGGACCCATTTTAGCACCCTTGCATTAAATATCCTTTAAGTCATCATTAATAGGCCCCTAAGACCCTTTATTTTTGTTCTCAAGTCTTATTTCAACTAAAATCCTGACAAAATCAACAAAAGTATTAAATTTTCTAACAACCCATTATTATCCCTCCCCAAAACACTATGTTGGGACTCATATACCACCTTGGGCATATGAGTTCCCCTAGGTGGGACCTATATGCCACAAGTGGTGTATGAGTCTTTAGTGGCCCATTTTTAGGGTTTGAGAAAATTCAAGTTTTTAATTCAAAATTTTGGTTGATGTCAGAATTTGAGATCTAAATAATGGTAAATTAGATGAAGTGCTTATATAAATAATCTTTGACATCATTATTTTCATCCAGAGAAAGAAATTCAAGATCTAAGCATTCATAAGCATTGAAGCATTCTTTCACAAGAGCATTCAAGAGCAAGTAGCAAGAAAAGTTGAAGCCTTGGAGGAGCATTATAGTATTTTTACATGTCTTCAGACTCACTTTCATTCAAGATCTAGCATTGTCAGTAGGATTGATAATGGTTGCCTATGGTGAATCATGATGGGTTCTAGGTTGGGGAGATGTAGCTAACCATCAAGCCAAGCCTAATGACTTGTTTCCAGAGTGATCTATCCTCCATTTTCACTCTACTTTCATCCTAAAGGAAGGTGGGTGCATTATTATGGATTATTAGGGTGATTAGAGATCTCCCTAAGTGAGTCACTCATCTTCATGTTTTATTCATGTATCTCATTCCAGCACATTAGAATAGGGATCACATTGTATTTTAGATTTCCTAATCTTAGATGCACTTAAGAATAGGGTTTGTATATACATTTACTTTCAAGATCCATTATTTATATCAAATTTTAACTACCAAACTAGGGGTTTGACCAAGGAAAACCCTGATAATCAAGTAAAAAATATATTATGTTTTTCAGGTGTATTTGCAGGTTCAGATTTGAAATTCAGATAAAAAAGAAAGAGCATATTCATACTTTGACTTTATGAAAAAGAAGAATGGGATTGATATGACACTTGTAGCGTATGAGTCCTAGTACAATGAATTTTCATGATTTCTAAAGATCTAAACTTGTCATCACCAGATTCCTATTTCAACCTAGAAACCCTAAGTTGAGACCAATATGCCCAGCCTGGCGTATGAGTCACAGTGTACCCTAAATTTAGCATTTTCAACATTTTAGAGTTGATTTCGAGCTACTAATTTTTTTCCCAGTGCACCTCTCTAGTTTCTTAGTTTCTTGTTTTTATTTATATTCATTTCTAGGTCATTTATTATAGTCTTGCATATCATTAAGTTTCATAATTAGATCTTGCATGTTACTAGTCTTTCCAAGCCCTAGTTGTGTGGTGAACCCCTTTTTAGTCTCTAAACATATGCTAGGAAAACCTTTAGCTAATCTCTCTCTCTCTATCTCATTCTATCATAGGATTGAAATCTCTAGGGTATCCTTGAGTGAAACTTGAAGGAAATAGAACCCTCTCCTTGTGTTCCATTGCCTAAAAAGATATTGGAACCACATATTTTATTCATTTTAGGATTAACTTATAATTTAAGAAAAAAAAGATATTTAAAATATATTTACTTATAATCTACTCAAATAATTACATTTAAAAAAAAAAAGAACTAAAGATGAATAAAATATGTTAAAAATATCTAGCAATAAGAGAACAAAGAAACAACCATACAAATATGATAGTAGGATTCATTTACTAAAGCTGGAGATGATAGATATACATAAAGATAAATACAAATAACATAATTTACCAAGATAATCATAAGAATTTTAGGACAACAAAAACTATTGTAATAAACTCCAACAAGGAATAAACACCTTCTATTAGAATGAACTTAGATGTGATCTATATAAACAATGGAAAAATAATTGATAACAAAGAAGCAATAAGTTATTCTTGGAATGAAAACAAAAATCTTAACTTTCATAAATAAAAGTAGGAGCAACCATATGAAAGATTCGTTAGTAAAGCAATGCATAATTGCAAAGTTGTGAGAAGATCTAGCCAATTTTTTGCTAACAATAAATAGGTATTTGAGCATCCACTAAGACTTAAATGAAGAGAAGATATAGCCATAAAATTAATCAAAAGAAAGAAATCCTTCATCCAAATCATAGATGTAAATAATCTACAATTCATAGATGCAAGATCCACTAATAATTTTTATTAAGAAAATCATACTAATTTCCTATTGAACTTTAGCATTATAATAATTTGAATTTATGTTAAGTATTCCTAATAACAATAAAATCAAGAGTTTACCTCTCACATTTCTATGAATTATAGATACATATTTCTTTATAGTGTCAAATTGGTCATTCATGGAAACAAAACTTTAGGATTTTATCAACTTTATTGAAGTATTTCCTTTTCCAAATAATTCTTGTCAAGATCAATGGAATCATCCCTCCAAAAGCTACTCCATATGACAATCCCACTAATATCTTATACCATGGATATTTAGTACTTATTTTTTCATTGTTCAGAAAAAATGGAGGAGAAAATTGTGGCAAGAACAGTTTTTGGGTAGGGGACATCCCCATAAATATGGATTTCATAAATAAGAGGATTCTCCAAATGTTTCAATTATATTTTTTCCTTGTGATATACCTCCTAAAATATTGTTGTTTGATAAATTTAACGAACCCAAGGAGTTTAGAGATTCAAGTTCTATAGAGATTTTTCCTGAAAATGATGTCTTGAAAGGTCTAATGAATCCAACTAACTCATTTCTCCCAAAATATTTGGAATGGTCCCTTTCAAATTGTTCATTGAAAGGTTTAGAAGCCTTAATCCCTTTAAATTCCCAAAATCAAAAGCAACTTCTCCCTCCAATTCATTATTTGAAATGTCTATGGATGTGAGAGTGGAACAATTTATGTACTTGTAGTGTTGAACTATGCCTTTTAAAGTCATTTGCAATCCTTCTTGATAAGGAACATTGGAAACTTAGACAATACAAAACCATCTTGAATTTCTATTTCCATTTCTTGCAATGATACAATTGGATGTGGAATTGAACTTGAGATATGATTGGAAGAAAGGAGAAAGATTTGGAGGCTTCTTAGTTGGTCAATCTCTAGAGCAATACTGGTTATAAAACTGTTCTACTTCATCACCAATATTCTTAGGATTGAAATATTTATAATTGATATTGGTGTTTCACCTCCAAATAAGTTGTTCCCAATATTAAGAACTTATAGTTTTGAACAATTTACTATTGAGGAAGGTAATGATCCATTAAGTTTATTACTCCAAATAACTATTGAATAAAATTTACATAGCTAACTAAAGTCATGAGGTAAGCTTCCATCCAAACTATTATTTCCAAAATTTATGACAATGAGGGAATAACATTTGGACAAGATCACAAGGATCACTTTGATTAAGTAGCTATTTGTAAGATTTAATAGTTGGAGTTGAGATAATTTTCCCATGATCATAGGTATCACTCTAGTCAAGTTGTTGCTTCTAATATTTTGTTAAATTAGTTTATTTGTGAATTAATTTTTTCTATATCATGGTATGCTGAACTATCATGTTATTATTTGTAACCCTTACTGTGCACCCATTTATACCTTTTTATTCTAAATTTTCTATATTATCTTGTTCAATTATAGTCCCTTTAACAAAGTATCCTTACTGGTGTGCCTCTAATTTCTCCTTAGAAACAAACAACTCAATGTTCTCTTTCTATCTCTTAAGCTCTCTCCATCCTTTTTATGTATTTTTCCTATTATTCTTTTTTTTTTTTGTCATTTATCTTCCATGTTCAACTACCTTATCTAATTCAAGAGCATCTAGTGGTGTAAGGGTAATCTTGCATCACCCAAAAATATTGTATTTTCATTATATTTTAGTTTACTTAAGTTGTTTTGGGGCTCATGGAGACACATGCAATCTTTGGGATAGTCAAAAGTTTGAAACAACAAAAAAAAAACCTATTATTTTTTGTAAGTCAACCTATTTAGGTTTCTATGGACACAAAAACTAATGCCAAGGAGCAAAAATGAAAAATAAAATTACTGGTTAAAGAACCATCTCAAGATCCTATACTGTTTGGAATATATTGAATTTTTCATCTTGAGGAATTTTTCCAATGAAGTTTCAAACTCAAAATTGAGGACCTTAGAAGCCCCGAAATACGTTGAAAAGTGTTGATCTTATAAATTTGGGAAAAATATGTTGTAGATCTCTTCACAAGCTTTTTGACAATATATTATAATTGAAACCCCAACAATGGGATCAAAATTTATGACCCTAATAATTTGTAACTATATAAAAATAAAATAAAAATCTTCTAGAGCAAGAAAATGGATGGCCGAATTTCTAGCACCAAAACAGCGTTAAATCTTCCAGAATATTGTAAGGTAGATACACTTGTAGGATAAAGATGGATAAAAGGGGTTACAAAAGGGAGCTCCAATAGTATAGATCATGGTTTTTGGCTTGCAAATTTTTGTAATGAGAAGGTCCATGTGGCTATAGTATGTTATTTTCCAAGTATTGTAATTTCACTTCATCAAGATAATAGAAAGTAAGTGTTTCTTTTTTATTTTTCTATTTATTTATCATGTTTAGTTGTGTGTGTGGTTTTGTAAGGGGAGTACCCTTCATCATTGTCAATTGATCTCTTCTCTAATTTTTCTTAATCTCTTGTTATCTCATTTGTCCGTAGGTGTTTAAACATTTCAAATTTTATTGGTCCTTTTATGCATCCCATGGTGTTCATGGTTGTCTTACTTTGAAGTGTCACATCTTTTCAAGGATCTCTTTCAAGATCCCCACTTTTCCATTTTGCATCCCCTAGGTGCCTGGGCCCTCTCTCATCAAGCTACTTGACCAAAGGGAATTTGTCACAATTCATAAAAAAATATATTTCTTATAATATATTTGATAAATTTCTTTGCTCCACAATTCCTACTTGGTATTCATATTTATTATTTATTTCTTTACCAAGGTCTCAACAACATAACTAAATTTTGTCAATAAAAGTGAAATAACAGACTGGAGTTTTGAGCCACAAACTCTTGAATGCTATGTTTATACCCTTGCTGCTAGAGTAAGAAAATGATTAGAGGGGTTTTAGTATGTAACACTAGCATGAAATGCTTTAATATATTTGATAGTACATTATGCATAATTTGTGCATTCATTATAGATATTAGAGCCACAAACTTGTATATGCATATGTATATATGTGTATATATGTATAAATATATATGTATATACGCTTACATACATATATACACATATAATTATGTATGAATACATGCATACATATACGTATACATACATACATATATACACACACACACATTTACCACTATATATGATAACATATATAATGTCCACTACTCTTCTTATATTCCTTTCTTATTTATATCATTCATATACTTGCCACATATTGAATCCTATCATAGTTTCCTATACATAATGCAATGGGGATGTGTCCCTTCCAAAAGATGTCTTTTTCTACTCAAACTACTCACCCTTATATTCCACATCCCTTTTGTTGCCAAGTGTAGTGGATCTTGAATTCCTTTTGTTGTTTTCCTTGATTATAGTCATTGTTGTGGGTCTTATGATAATAGCCTATATATATAAATTTTTATGTAGAGAATGTGGTAATGGAATGGTTTTGCATGTTGAAATCATGGCATGATGCTTTAGACATATGCCATTTTGTGTGGAGAAAAGTAGACACCACAATAATGGAATTGGAAATTACTTTACTTGTTATAGTAAAGAGACTAACTAGTGTCAATATAGAAATTGGTCCCATGTGAGTAACCAATTAACCACCATATATGAGGTAGAGAAAAGAATAAGGAACAATAAAGAGGAAAGAAATGTTAATTATCCATGGGCCCCTCCTACTACAATATCAAGAGTCTATCAAACTTAATATGGGTTCATGTGCTAGTTAACCTTAGCTTATTTATTTAGAATGAAAGCTTGAGTCTAAATGCCACTTACCATTAACACTTTCTCTATATGTTAATGATCAATTATATAGTGACACAAAAGATAATTTCAAAAATATTCTCACCTTTTCCCATATATTTATGTTGTAAATATATTCATACACAACGGCATATGGCAAATTCATCACCAACAATTCATCGATGGAAAATTCACCGCCAACAATTCACCATGGGAAAACTCACCGCCATGACAAATTCATCGTGGGAAAATTCACCGCCATGACAAATTCACCGCCAAGTAAAATTTACCGCCAACAATTCACCGAAGTGGAAAATTAACCGCATTAATGTTTTTTAATATATATTTCAAAGAGTTTGATTTTTTTTTTAAAAAAAAAATCACTTGTTACAATACAATTTTATTTTTTAAATATTTTTTATGTTTATTTTGATATGAAAATTATGCACTAATTTTCATAAAAAGTTAAAAGAAAAATAAATTATTTACTTTAATTTCTACTTCAAATATTATTTTATTTTTCCATGTGTTTATTTATATATACAATTTTTTTTTTTGGTGTGTTCCTTTATTTTATACAATAAACATAAAAAAAATATTAAAATATATATATATTATACAATATTGTATAATGAAACAACGGAAAAAAAAATTATTTTATATAAAATATTATATATACAGTTTTTTATTTTTCTATGTGTCTCTTTGCACAAATATTAAAAATATATATGTTTCCATGTGTTTATTTATGATATTAAAATTAAGTTAATGGATTTATTTTTTATTTTTATTATCATAAAATATATTGAAAAATATTTTTATTTTTATTATCATAAATCAAATTATTCAAAAAAATCATTTTTTTTTATATGTATATATATATATTTTAGACTGCAAGAATCGGGTAGCACGACCCCCTATAAACTGCAGTGCGCCTGGTAAACTTTTTAACGTGACCGGGGGCACTGCCGCGACACACCCTCCGGTACCACGGGACGGGGGAGACTAGAATTCGTGACCAGTAGAGCCGCAACAGAATTACTTAGCCAACCGAGCTAGGGCCTCCGCCCTTTTGAAATGTATATTAAAAAACATTAATGGCGGTTAATTTTCCACCTTGGTGAATTGCTGGGGGTGAATTTTACTTGGTGGTGAATTTGTCATGGTGGTGAATTTTACCACGATGAATTTGTCATGGCAGTGAATTTTCCCACAATGAATTGTTGGCGATGAATTTTCCATCAGTAAATTGCTGGCGATGAATTTTCCTAGAGCTGTTTTAACCAAGCATGTACTATTTCTCACTAAATAGACTAAGCAAGTAAGTTGTTTACATTCCAAATAGTTGTCAAATAGATTATTTACATATGAACATTCATTGGACAAAGATAAATTTCAATAAAACAAAGTCTTTTGCAAGCATTTCCATAGTTTGCATTGAAATTTTTCAGTCTCAGACTTAAATAGTTACATTGAAAAGATAACATGTTGTCATTTACTTTATTCACTATTCTGAAATTAAACAATCAAAATCCATTTTTAATACATAAAGAAAAATGTTTGTTCTTCAAATTTTAAACATTTTCCTTTCTGAAAATTTAAAACTGCATGAGAGTATTAAGAAAACCATAATCAACATGCTTGTCGATATCATACTCAAGCATCTACTTCAATCAAGAAGACTAAAAAGCCTCAGTGTTCAACCATAATTGTTCCTTTTCTAGGCTACCTTATTGATTATGATGGCTCTGTATTTCACCCATTTCAAGGGTTGGGTGGTCCCTTCATAGATTTCAAAAAAAAATGAATGAAATTTCACCCTTATGGGTATCATAGATTTTCCCATATCATATGCAATAGAACCTAAATATATCATGCATAATTTGTTGATACATTCAAGCAAACATGCCCCTATTGATCATGAATATCAATTCCCCTACATGGCTTATAGGGCCGAACTTACACATTAGATAGGATCGAGGGTAATCCTCTTCATACAATCATGGTTCAACAATTACAGTATTGAAGAACTCTCTATTTTCCATTATCAGCCTTGCTGATAATGGAAAACAATGCAATTATAAATGAAAAAATAGTTAATAAAACAAGAGAGAGAGGTTGATATCCTCTAGTAGGTTCGATCTTCAAATAGCCTACGATTTTCTGTTTATCCAAGTTACACATTCCATTGAAATACATTATTTTGATAACCATGATGTGGCTTATAATGGTTTGCGACTAACACACAGTCATTGGTAGAAGAGACTTGAAGCATCGGTCTAGCACAGAGGCTAGCCGACAAGCTTCAAAGATAATGCCAAGTTAGCAGGCCATATCCTAGTGATCCCTTTGTGGGTGGTCACTACACTGTGCCATTGAATTAAGCTGAGCCACATACACACTTAGACAACAAAATTACATGATATTGTGCTATCGATATGATAACCAAAACAATGCATTTCAATATAGATTCCTAGAAAAATTGAGCTTACCTCCTTGGTCGAGCTTTCGATGAGACTTTTCCTCAAAATTTTCCCACTTCTTTTTTATTTCCTTCCCAACCTATCCCCTTGCTTTTTCCCACACTCTACATAAGAAAAATGGCAATCGCTCCTTTGCATGTGGTCGGTTACTATCATTATGGCCTTTCTGCCATGGTTGTCGTTGCCCTCTAATTTTGAACATTGACTTCATGATTTTGTAGGCCATGACTGTCATTTGTCTTCCTTGGAATATATTCCTTGATCTTCCACTATCCGATTTCATTACATATTTGTTATCACTTACATTTCAAATTCAAATTTGATTATGAATACATACATACATATATATATGTATGTATATATATATATATACTCACATATATGTTTCTTTATGCATTTAAATGGCTTCATTCACATCTTTCATACATTCAAATAACATACATATATATATGTATGTATGTATGTATGTATATACATATATGTCTATACATAGATATAAATATACATACATATGTATATATATATACATATATATACAAATATATGTATATATATGTAAGTATATATGTATATATATGTATGTATGTATGTATGTATGTATGTATGTATATATGTATATATATACATATATGTGTATACATATGTATGTATGTATGTATGTATGTATGTATGTATGTATGTATATATGTATGTATATATATACATATATATACAAATATATGTATATATATGTAAGTATATATGTATATATATATGAATATATATGTATGTATATATATGTATATACATATATATACATACATATATATATATGTGTGTGTGTGTGTTTGTGTGTGTGTGTTTAAATAAAAACACTCATATGCAAGTTGTTTTATGAGTGGCTCTGGGGTTATATACTTAAAGAAAATAATTTATTTTTTCTACAATGCTCACTTTAGTTCCTTCAAAATACAAGCTTCAAGAATAGACATTTAAATCTACTAATCATTCATTTGTAAGAATTGAAATAGTTCATATTGAAGAAAATTTCATTTTCTTATGTATGCAAGTTAGTCAAATGAAAGTTATCATGCTACTTTTCGTGTGTGTATCTAGATTCCAACTGGCTCAACAATCCTACTTCAATCGTTTTCTCATCCTTCATCCTATCACCCTACAACTACACACCCTTTCACTTGCAAATTGATCAGTAACATTCAATTCTTGATGACACAATAAAAAAATAGTTTCCAAAATTTCACAAATTCAATAGTAGTCAACTCTTCATATTCAACATTTGAATATTCTAGAATCTCCATTTAATATTTAGCTAAATTTCATCAATGATGAAATTTTTCATATTTAAACAAATATGTAATACAATTTGGTTATGGCATCTTTCCCCTCTTGGAAGAGACATTGTCTTGATGTCTGGTAAGTCAAAAGGAATATCATCATAACAATTTGGTTCATTTATGTCTATTTCAACATCACATAAAACATATGCCTATTTCAACATCACATGAAATATATGTCTATTTCAACATCACATGAAATATATGTCTATTTCAACATCACATGTAATATATGTCTATTTCAACATCACATGAAATATATGTCTATTTAAACATCATATGAAATATATGTCTATTTCAACATCTCATGAAATATATGTCTATTTAAACATCATTTCAGATTATATATTTTTCAAAATGAAAATTTTAAGGCATGAAATATCATAGTATCTCAAATCAAAAAGAAATATCAAACAAGATTATAAAGTTTCTCTTTCAAGAAAGAAAATGTGGAAAGGAGCATTCTATTTCTTTCACATCCTCCCAAGTAGCACTATCCTCTAAATACTAGTCCCATTGGACCTTAGATTGAGCAATATCTCTGCTCCACAACTTAATGTTGCATCTATCCGGGATTCTAATGGGCTCCACTAGCACCACTTCTAGATCATATACCTACAAGGATTTCCAATCAAGTACATGAGTCACCTCAGGATGATATGGCTTAAGTAAAGAAACATGAAACACATTATGAAATTGAGCCAAAGCAGGTGGTAGAGCTATTCTAGATAGGAAATTGGTTAATCACTTCTAGAAATTCAAATGGTCCCACATATCTTGAGGCCAACTCAGAATACTTTCCAAAAGTAATAGAGCTTTTATGAGGTTTAACTCTAAAGAAAACCTTGTCCCCTATTGTGAATTGCATATGATTTTGGTTCTTGTTAGCATAAATATTTTGTTTGTTAGTCTCCTCTTTCAATTTTCTCTTAATGACCCGCATTTTCTCTTCCATGTACTTAAGCATTTCAGGTCCTATGATGACCCTATCCTCTATTTTATCCCAACTAATGGGGGTACAACATTTCCACCCATACAAGGCTTCACATGGTGCCATGCCTAAGGATCTATGATAGGATTTATTGTAGGAAAAATCCACCAAAGGAAAATATTCTTCCCACCTATATTGTTGGTCCATACAATACATTTGGAGGAGGTCTTCAACTATGTAATTCACCCTCTCTATTTTCCCATCAATCTAAGGATGATAAGGCAAGAATAAATTCAATTTAGTCCCTAATGTCACATTCAAGGTTTTCCAGAACCTTGAGGTCATCCATGTGTCCCTATCATAAATGATAGTCTCTAGCACTCCATACAAATGGAAGATCTCCTAAAAAAAAATGTTTTCCAGGGTCAACGATCCATCCTTAAGGTTTCCTAGAATGAAGTGTGCAACCTTATTCAACTTATAAATCACAACCAAGATGACATCATGCTTATTCATGCTCAAAGGAAACCCCTATACAAAATCCATATAGATCACCTACCATTTATACCTAGATATGTCATGGGGATACAATAACCTGGCTGGGTGTACATGATTAGCCTTGACTCACTTGCACTCCAAGCATCTAGGTATATACTCCACTACATCTTTCTTGAGTTTAGGCCAAAAATATAGAGTCTTCAACTTTGTGATCATCTTAGATACATCGGGGTGTCTTGAATAAGGTGCATTGTGAACTTCTTCCAAAACCAACTTTCTCAGTTCTCTAGAGTATGGAATATACATTCTCTTCTAGTACCTCAAAATACCATCCATTACAATTTCATACCTATTGCCTCAAGTTAGACCTTTTCAAGATCATGGTTGTCATATGTCTTTGCCTACTAAGAGCATCAACCACTCTATTCTCTTTCCTTTTTATGTATTCAATTCCAACGTCATACTCGCTAAGGAATTTTAGCCACCTTCTCTATCGTACATTAGGGTTTGGCTGGGTATGTTGTCTCTTTTAAATACCAACCAGATCCTCAAGGAAGCCTATGGATTTTCCAATGCCAATAGTCAACAACTTTAAAGGGGGTTGGCCAACAAATGAGAAAGAAATCAAGCTTTCCTCCTACACTTTGGGTTCTACAAGACCCGGGAGGGTGATCCCACAACATACTTACAATATTCCTATATAAAACTCAAACATACATTTCATATTAAACAAAAAACATTCTCGTACCATGACTCAACAAGTAGCAATCTGTAAAGAATTGGAAAATCTTTCACACCATCATAACTTGGAGCAAAGAATGGGAAATTCAAACAAAAACCATACTAACCATCGTCATACTAAAGGTGAATTTAACTAAATGAATGGTTCTTTGACAAGATCTAACTAACCTAATATATCTGAATTTTCTCAATACATAGAATTAGTGCATTATCCTATGACGTGACGAGGTCGAATTCACATTATACCATAATGCAACAGCTAAAGCATCCAGTATTCATAGGCTACTATGGATTTACATTACAAATTCATAACTCAGGCTTTCCATACAAAACATACTTAAGGATCCTATGAGTTAACTCCAAAATCCATGATTGCAATAAAGCCTTTTAATCAACTACTTAAATTGAAGCAAGAATGCAAACGCACATCCAAGATACCAATAGAAAAATCCTTGATTATTTCATTATTGATTTATGAACATATAGATAGGAGACAATTTGCATGAGGTTTTCCATTATCGATTCTCAAATTCTATAATTATTTCAAAACATTTAAGCTAATTGTGAGTAAAGACTCATATCCTAGGACTCTGCAAGTAATTCTATATCCATTATATGCTTGTACTCTAAAAATTCGCTATGACTATCTGAGATCAACCAAAATTTCAAAGACCTCTACACAGTAGCCTTGAATTCCCTTTTATATGATTCAAGGGAGAAAACAATATTTGCACTATTGGCTAATTACATTTCATTTCATCCTACATTTCAAAATATTTCACTTCATTTCAACCCCTACGCGGTTATATTTACACTTTGAAGAAAATGGGTGGAAAATACAAGAGGAAAAAAAATGTAAAAGCTTGTGGAGCTTGTATCCTTGTTGTTCAAGAATTCCATGTCACCACTCATTCAGAAAAGGGTGTGAAGCATGAGAGAAGAGGAAAATAAAGCAAAAGGAAACCATTGGTTGGGTTACCATGTGCATTTTCACATTGAGAGAATATAGATTTCCTTTACATAGTTATTTCAAAGGCCAAACTTGTACTACACTTGACCATGTTCTATATCCTTCTCACCACCTTTATGGCTTACTCAACATATTTTTCTATCCAATCTTTATATTCATCTTTAGTGGGCTAATTAATATCAAGCAATTTCTACACCTTTGTATTCTAGGCATTGTATCTTGCATCATTACCACTCTAGCTTCTTTCACAAAGGTGTCCATGTTTGTTTGGGTTCCAATGAGGGTGCCAATAATACCATTCAAGACAACCAGGTCCAATTCATCATCAACATATCCTATTCATGGACCTGTAGCAGATTAACACTTGAAGAAATCCCTGCATGGTGCATACTTGATGCCTGTTCCATCTTCATTAAGGATCTTAGGCATACCTCATTTTTCCATATCCCTGAAAGCCTTGATTTTACCTTGTAACTAGCCTCCAATTTTTTCATGTGATCCTATGACCTCACCAATCATCTCAATTCCCTTTATGATATCTAAGAGATTTGTTGGAGCTTCAGGGTCATCATTTGTATTTTCTTGCATTTCCTTTAAACTGTTCAATCTACTACTCCACTTATTCCAAGTGTTTTGGAAAACATCTTGAACATGTTGGAACCTTTCAAAAGCCTCATGTATACCCTTGTATGTTAACCATGTATCTTCTACTCTAAGGGATACTTTGGTCAATCTATGGCCTAAAATTTCATTAGTCGTACCCTTTGTAATCTTATCCATATCATCCAGGAGCTTAACATTCTCCAATTTCACTATTTGGAGCTCATTCTTCAAGGAAATAATTCTTGCTTTAAAGGTCTCTTTTTCCTGTGATGATGTACTAGTCGAGGAAGCTGGAAAGTTCTTATGACCCACACTAATAGTAGTAGCCTTTAACTTATTATATTCCTCAACCAATTTGTTATGCTTTTCCAATAGTTTCATGTACCTATCTTGGGAGATTTTTGTAGTATCCATACTCAACATAGTAGTGTGCATTGTTAGCCTTGTGGTTTGTGTTGCTATCATCTATGAATCCCTACCTATTATCAAATCTCCTGAGAGGCTAGTCATTTCTCTACTGAGTCTACACCTTCCTAAATCTAGTGTCAATTGCCAAATAGCCAATGCATGTAGGCTAGGACTAAACTCTAAACCAAAAGTTCTCTCATAAAAAATTTCCTCTAACACCACAACATTTGGGTCACTTTTGATTGCATCCAAAGAAATTATTGATGATATTCTCTATCTTGGCATCACCAGCATCCCGTTGTCCTTGAACAATCTCCTAGCCTCCACAAGTTTCATTTGCTCAATTTCATGATTGATTTCTTCTTCAGTCTTCTTTCTAACTTCCTCTAGTTGGGAAGGGTCCATCCCCTCTAGAGCCTTTTGTATCCTATAATCTATTTCCTTAGCCTTGTCTCATCCATGTATTCCTTGAATTCTCTCGTTGTCACAAAAGAGTCATCTTCTAGGAATTTAGCACAAGTTAGTACCCTTGCATCATTATCTTAGCTTTCATCATATTCCCAATGTACTAACCTATCATCTAGGACAAAAGGTTCCATTACATCCCCAATATCAAGGTGTGAAAATTTAGGCTCTACTCAAGGCCCTGATTCAATGGATGGTTATTGCACATTTTCCTCAACACCTTGTGCTTCATCAACATTCACTGTAGGAAACTCCATAACAAGAGCATCTCCTACATCCATTGGTTGATACTCTTCTGGTGTTGTAGGCTCCTTTGGTTGGCCACCAGTCTTTATTAAATTCTCTTGTAGAGCCCTTTGAGCCAGTTGTTTTGCTTGTTGTACCTTTTCCAAGAAAGTACCATCAGTGAAATCACTGAGGACCAATTCCAGCCCTTATATTTATCAGTGATATGTTTGTAAGGGATTTCATAGTAATAATTCTGAGTAGAATCCCTATGCTCAACCTCAACAATATTCATCCATATCTTTTATCTATCCTGGATGGCAATAGGTATTGGCAGATTCCTTCACATCTTCCTTGAAGTAAAAGGAATGAGGTCCATATCCTGAGATTCCCCTCTTTATCTTTTCTCTGTTGGTATTTCCTTCTGTAAAAAACTTTCTAGTAGAGGTTAGCTTCATTCTCAGGTTACTAACTATTATACCAAATATGTCATATGCTTCCTTTGCTAATACAACAAAATAATCAAAGGAGAAATGTGATGCAATGATGGAAACCTTTCTAAACAACCTAAATTTATTTGCATTAGAGTGATCCACTTGCCACATTATCTCAATGAAAGCCAACCTATCAGAAAAAAAAATCTACATAACATATGTGGTGCCATAGGAGTCCCATAACATCTGATGATCATGCAATCATTATATAAATACAAATCTCCCCAACTGGACTCATAGTCTAGGTCATCACCAAATTATTTTGGCCTTAACAATGCTTAAATTGTTCTAGAAATCCTTTCAGTAGGTGCAACAACCATTTGTACCAAAGTGATGTGTTTTATGATATTACAAAATCTAGCATAATTTGAGTTTGGGCACTGTAAATCAAAAATGTGTGTCCACATTTTGATAGGAAACTTGTTCTTTTCATCCACTTATCTCAGTCTCATGGCCTTGCTGAAGATTTCTTGTCCTTGATATAATATCATATGCATCAGCAATGAGTAATGTATGAATTTCAATGGCATTCTCCTCTCTTTTAACCTTATCAAATCATAATACAATTGCGCTGCAACTCTATGGGCATAGTCAAACCATGTGTGCTTGTTTCTATGTTGGATTTCTACAATTATAAACATTAGGGGTGATGTTATTTGTTAGTGTAATTAATTATTTATTACACTAACATAAGTTGACTTAGGTCTTTATTTAATTAATTAAGTCCTAGATTTCATTATTAGATAAATCATAAATAATAGGGTAATTCCCCCTTCCATGTTTGTAGGGGATAAGATTCCTTCTAGAAGATGAGTTGTCTTTCTAGAACTTATCTCTATCTCTTTATCATTCCTAGGAAGTTAATTAGGGTTCACATGTTGTTACATGTTGTTAGATCATGACACATGGCAACATCATATTGCATCTTGCATCTCTCTCATGCCTATATATTCAAGGCATTTTGTACATTTGTAATCATCTCTTATTGTAGATCATAATAGAATCTCTATTTTGCAACCCTTAGTTGCAACTCTTTTTGTGTGGTGTAATTTTTCTTGGCAAGATCCTTTGAAGTGTGTATAGCTTCTTTGCATGATTTAGCTTCCATTATTTCAACATGGTATCAGAACCATTCCATTGAGAATCCATCACAGGATCAAGAAAGTTGGGTGAGAGATTCATTGCAGGCTTGAAGGTTTCCATTGCAAGCTACTTGACTCCACTCGAGGACCAAACTGATTTCTAAAGAAGATTGAGTCAGATCTGAGCTCGCCATTGTCTTCAAAAGGCCTTGAAACCCAAGGATCCCCTGCTCATTCATCAAAATCGGATACATCAACCTGAGAGCCATCAAAGGTATTTTGGGGTTTGCAAAATCAACTGGTACAACCCATACAAATTTACAGTAAAAAATCATCCTTTGCAGTTGTCCTTTGAGGAAATTTTTTTTTAGTTGCAAGCACTTTTTTTTCAAAAAAAAATTGGGTTCATATGTCAATTATTTTGGCAAAAAAATATTTTGGGTTTTTTATATAGTTGCAGAAAAAATAATTTGAATGACTACTTATTTTATTCATGGTTGACATTTTATTAAAAAAAATTGCGGGCTTAATCTTTGTTGGCATAATATCTTTAGTCGACATACATAAGGGTTTTATTTTTCATCCATCAACATTTTTTAAAAAGGAATATTTCTTTTTAATATTATCGATCGGTATTTAAATCAATTTTTGAATTGCCATCAGGCAATATTCAAAAATTATTCTTTTGACTTATTCATAAATCTGCAAACATCAAACTTTAGTCAGTGCATTTATTGGAAGGTACCCTGCCAATTTGTTGGTCGGGCCCTCCATCGGTCACATCACTAGTACCTTACTCACCTGGTCTTGCCACCGTTCTTTGTCGTCGCCTTTGGTTTTCGATCATTGGAGTTTGTTTCTTGGCCTCTGTCTACTCGCCGATCACTGAGCTTCCATCATCGGTGCCTTCTCTTCCACTGGTTGTTCAACTCACTGATCACCAGGCTTCCATCGCTGGTTGTTTATCATTAGAACCCATGCTTTTTGAAACCCCCAACTATTGAAGACATTGGTTACATCAAGCACCAAGGAGTTTGTTATATCAAAGTGGCACCATAGTGTCTAGCCGCCCATGCTTGCCACTCAGCCTAGTTGCTTAGCCCCACCACCACCATTAGGGTGGTACCTTTTTTTGCCACATTTATCACCAAGGTCACATCAATGACTAGGTCCTAGTGCCTACAGGCCAAACTTTTTCCCCTATTTAGCCTACAAAGTGCCTCATCTAGGCATTTTTTTTCATTTTATATTACTTTCACCCAGGGTATTAAAATTTTGCAAATGAGATACTATCAGAAAGAGAGTTTGGTCTACTTTCTAGTGGTGACATCCATTGTGTAGAATTTGCTCACAGAAAATTCTCTAGTTAACTAAAGTCAAATCTCCACTTTGGACATAAAGGCTCATATCTTCACAACAGATTGTCAAATTTTGGTGATTCCAATAGCATTAGGAAGATTTTTCAGAGTTTAATTTCACTTGTCCAAACACCATGATCAATTTTAGCTCCAGGTACTCTTGCATTATATTTTTTCAATTTGGTGCATTTGTTCAATAACTTTGATATCCTGAAGCTTGGTAAAATAATTTTTGATCCAAGTAGCATCACTTCAGTTATATATCATCTTTGGAAGTTTCTATTTGTTGTTGAAGGTCATTGTCTTTGTCATTTTGGAGAAATTTGATAGTTCATTATGGGGCTTGCATATACTCCTTCTTTGGTTATGTTTCACAAGGGTAACCATAAACAATAGCAGGATGGGATCATACACAATCTCCAATCACTTGCATTGTTGCCACATTTGTATGGTATAGTTCCCTATCCAAGTGAAGGTATTCAAACATTTTCTTGGAGTTGCAGCAAGTACACTGTCTTGGAGATCATTTCTATGCAAGTTGATTGTGATGTTTTGAGTTCTATTGATCATTATGATTGTCCTCATATCCTTTGGACTAAGATTTGGGAGATTTATGGAGATTCAGACACTCCACCATTCCTTGATGGTCATGATTCAAAATGTCATTCCTCATATTAGGTACCCTATGATGCTATTGTTATGCAGGAGGTTGATTGCCTTGAATCTTTCAAAGAGGTTGACAAGGTTTCTTCAGATGCTTATTCTCCATTAGAGACAGATGGTATCCCTTTACATTCAGTGATTCCTTTTCTAGAGTCATTGATTGAGGCTTCCATCATCATCCATCAGGACACACTTAGTTTTTCAGACTTGACATCACAAGATGGCTTCGTTTCAGGTATTACTGACTTAGCTACTTCTATAGGTTTGGAGGACATTCTTGAGGGGATATCACTCCTCTATTCAGATCCTACTTTGGAGAGTTTTCTTGATTCTCCTCATCCTATAGTCTCGACCTTGATTGGGGATCCATAGACTATCTTGGAGGCACTTGATTTCTCTTTAGAGATTTCATGTATGAGACTTCTTCCTTGTCATTTCATTTAGGATTTTAGGTTTCTTCAACATCTACTGTTGGATTGGGTTCAGGATTCTTTTAGTGGCTTTAAGGAAACTTCATTTAGGGGGGGCTATCAAGTCTCCATAATATTCATTGCATTGTCGTCTTTGGATATTTTTTAGCATTAGTTTCTACATAGTCCTAGTTTGTCACCTTCTTCATTGATTGTGGCATCTTCATCATTAGGCATGGAGACATTTGAGTAGAGTTCAGAGACATCATCAACATCCACATTCATCCTTCCTTCCTTCAATTCCTATCCAAAATGGGAAGCATCTCTACACTTGCACTTGGTTTTGTTTCTTTCAAATGGGAGACAAGTTGTTTGTCGACACTGGATCTTGTTTTGTCTTCAGACACTTACCACTTTTGTAGGTGATCACATCTTCTAGGGGGGCTATATAGTATCTCTTTTTCCCTCCTATGGGGGGGCTATTGATTCTATTATATCCATGTGATGGATGGTGTACTTGGGGGGTATTTGGGAGTCCTCCATCGTTCTCACCCTATCTCACTTTTTTTTCTTTTTCATCTCCTTTTTGGAGAGGGGTTTTTTTCCCACCTGGTTTTCCCCTTTTCTCTTGTTGTGGGACATTTTTTCATCTTTATGTAAATGGGTACCTAACATGGTCTCGTAGTCAGGACCCATCATCGATCATCATCTCTGCATAATCATTGCATTTCCTCCCTAAGTTGCACTTATGGGGGGTGTTAGTGTAATTAATTATATATTACACTAGCATAAGTTAACTTAGGTCTTTATTTAATTAATTAAGTCCTAGGTTGTATTATTAGTTAAATCATAAATAATGGGGTAATTCCCCCTTCCATGTTTGTAGGGGATAAGATTCCTTCTAGAAGATGAGTTATCCTTCTAGAACTTATCTCTATCTCTTTATCATTCCCTAGGAAGTTAGTTAGGGTTCACATGTGGTCACATGTTGTTAGGTTATGACACATGGCAACATCATATTGTATCTTGCATCTCTCTCATGCCTATATATTCAAGGCATTTTGTACATTTGTAATCATCTCATATTGTAGATCATAATAGAATCTCTATTTTGTAGGCCTTAGTTGCAACACTTTCTGTGTGGTGTAATTTCTCTTGGAAAGATCCTTTGAAGTGTGTATAGCTTCTTTGGATGATTTAGCTTCCATTATTTCAACATTATCCTCCCATCACACCTTACTCCAAGCACCTGACATACCATACAATATGTATTTTTGAAGTAGTCCACAAACTCTTCATAGTCCAGCAATTCAACCTCCTTGAGTGCAAATGCAGTACCCTTTTCTTGTCTATGTCTCGGTATTTCACCCTTTCAAAGTGCCACCCTATGTTCAACATACTCCTTCTGCAATTTCTCAAAATTAATCTTTTCTCTGGCATCAAGTTTCATTCTGAAAACCTCCACAACTTTGCTTGCCTTTATTTCCAGAATGATCTTATCCTTAGTGTCTATAATTACCTATGCCATAGAAAAATGGCCCCTTGTTATTTCTATGGCCTTTTAGGTTTTTTTTCATGATGTTTTACATCTTTTTTCTTAATTTTATATTGCAACATGCCTTGAATATGATTATTGTAAGTGCTAAAATTAAATATTGAAGTCTTGTGAATGTGTTGTGAAGTGTTGTAAGACATTTCTACATTATTCTAGACTCTATTTAATATAATTCATCTAAAAATAATCATTTGAAACATCAACATGACCTATTTTTAAGTGTTTTTAAGTCTTGTAATCAAGATTCACAATTTTCTAGGCATTTTCCCCTTATTTACACCTTTCTCATGTCTTATTGGACCTCTTTATACACTCCTAAGCTTTAATTAAGTATATTTTTTAATATAACCCTGACATATAACACTAAAAGGCATTTAATTTCCAGAACTTAAGCACACTTCCAAGGTGGGACCCATTCGCCATGGGTGGTGAATGAGTCCACCTTGGCTCAAAATTCAAAATAATTTAAATTTCTTTTAGGATTTTATTCAAATTTATGCTTGATGTTGGCCTGTGATGATGTATAAATGGGTACTAAGATACAAGAATTGTATAAATAAGCTAATTTTACATACATCAAGAATCTCCAATCATTCAAGAACCTACATCCAACATCTTCAAGCAATTTAAGCACTCATCATAGCATTTCATCAAGCATTTTGCAATAGATCATTAAGCAATTACTGAAGCATCTTGGAGCAACCATTGACTTTGATTTGGATTTGCATCTTCAAGGGTTTTTGGTAAGTTGCAATACTTTTGTGTTATTCATTTATCATTTCCCTTGCATTTCAATTATTTTTATAAGGTTTGATTACCAAAGTGGGGTTTGACCAAGGCAAACCCCTATTTGCTAACCCTCCAACATTTTCCCCCTTCTTCCATGTGGTTGCAACCTTTGTCTTGCATATTTAATAGGTTTAAAAGGTGTTGAAAAGTGGAATCAAGTCAACTAGGCTATTCAAGTCATTTTCTCATCTTTCAAGATTTTTGAGTGTTTTATGTTCATATTTCTACATAATTGACTTCAACAACCTAATATTCAAACTTTACCAAATTTGGTGTTGTAGAGTTGTTGCCTGATTTTCCTTAAATCTAGGAGTGGAATAATTGGCCACCCTTGGTGAATGAGTCCCACTTGAGATCATAAATCAATATTTTTTCAGATTTTGGATCTCGAGAGACATAAACCTATTCCTGACAACTTTTTGCCAATAGGTGGATTGATTCGCCACCCTTGGAAAATGAGTCCCACTATGATTATTTAGTAACTTGATTCAGCATTCCAAACATCCCAAATACTTCAGATTTGATCTAGATGCACTCATATTTCACTTTATACTTTTTGTTTTGCATATTTCCTTTAGTTTTCATATTTTTTGCATATCACACTATGTTTTCAAACATTGCATAAGTTGTAGTTTTGCATTCATTTAGATTATTTTTATTCAATAAATTACATTTAATTAAGATCACTTAGGAATTACAACATCCCTCATTGCATATTTGAATGAGCTTGTGTGATTTTTAGCCTCTTTCTCTCTCCTTTTAGTTGAAAAACCCTAGAAGAGCTAGAGAGTCTTAAGAGACCTAAAAATCTACAGTTCATTACCCTATTTATGTCATCATATCTATCTAAAAAATGTAGCATCAATTCAACCTCAACAAAAACATTGGGGACAACTAGCTTCCTTAAATCATAACCCCGAATATTTTTACCAAGATGTGGAGCATCCCTTCTAGTGAAAGCATATAAGAATAATTCCCATCTAGTCTTTGGCATAGCAATGTCACCAATTCCCTCTTCAAGGTCCTTGAAATTGGTGGTTAGGAATCCTTTCCTTGTGGCCTTCCTACCACTTGCCTTAATGTCTAGTGGTTGAAATTTGTCCATGAAGTGGGTATAATCCTTCATTTGGCCCTTTCTCTTCTAAATAGCATGTATGTGCAAGATCATCATGGAAAAAATAAGCCCTTAAGTGGTGAAAAATTCAAACAAATAGAGTTAGGAAACTTGACGTAAATATTTGAATAAGTTATCTATATTATTTCATAAATATGTAAGAATAGAATCTATAGCGAATTGAATGCAGTTTCTAAACTACTAGGTTTATTTTTATTTTTTTAATCTATTTGGTGAAAAATTGAAATTTCAATCCAGTAGTACTTAAATTTCAGGGAAAAAATAAGGTGTTTGTCTAACCACCCTAACCACAATAAAATGATAATATTTTTTACAAGTATTTACATATAAGTAGAGGACTTGTATCCCAATGTGATGCATATTTTTTTGTAATTTTTTTCCAAGTAAATAATTAATGATGAATTTTTTTATTACAACTTTTAAAAAATATAAAAACTTGTATGTCTAACCACCTTAACTTGGTCAAATCATCATGAATTTTTTTTTTAATCCTATAGTATGCAAATCATAGAATGTGACGCATGTGTCAGATTCAAAAAATTTAATACTGTTTGAAAGCTATAGATGTTTTTCAATCAGCCTATCAATCAAGATTTTATTCGTAATTCAAATAGAAAATGAATAATAATTACTTATTAAATTCAAAGTAAGGCATAATTTTTATTGGTGGAAAGCTGAGAATCTCCTTAAAAAACCCTTTTTGTTTCATCAATTTTGGGTAAAAAAAAAAGTCATCAGCCACATACCTGCAAATACCCATCATATCACCACTTTTTGGCCCATCATGATCCTGAATATACCTTGACTTTGGATGTTTGAGGGTCATGGGAGACCTTCTACTTGTTCTTCTTGGGTGTAGGTTTTAAAGATGAAAACTCGCCATGCTGACTCATCTTTGCTTCTTTAGGGTTTTCACTCAATATGGAAATAAAATAGGTTTGGGATTATTACCCTATTCTTAATAGCTCACACTCAAGTTCAAATTCTAGCCAAATTAGGAAATAGTACTAACTCAAGAGAAACCAAAAACCCTAAACAATTCTTGAAGTTAATTCATATTTTTCAATTCAACACACCAATTCTTACAAATCCATAAAAGAAACTATGGGAAATTGATGGAAACTTACTCGAGAACAACTTTTTTGCAAATCCTTTAGCTTCAACTCTAATTACTTTGAATTATTCTTTAGCTCCTTAGGCATTCAACTAAGATGAAAATATAAATTGTAAACCCCTTTAATGAATTTAGCTTACACATACCCTTAATGGTGCAATAAAGCTTGTACAAGTGAACAATTACTCCTCAGGTTGGTCGTTCTTGTTTGAATTCAAACCATCAATGCATTCAGATGAAAAAATCATCCAATGGATCACATTGTTTCCTATTCTCCATGGGCCCTATCGGCGATTTGATATTTACTCAATGAGATCAGAGGTGTCCATGTGTATTTCTCCACATTTCATGAGTATCGTTGCTCGCATGTCTCCCTTCCACATTGGGACCTCTTCAAACAATGGCTAGAAGGCTAGTGATGAGATACCAACCCTTGATATTGAGCAAAAAGAAGATCTAAACCAAATATTTGAATTCCATCACTCATCACATGTCCCAAGTTCATTGAGTGATCATAACTTGCGACAGACAAAGATCACATGATGGGAAGAGAATTTACCCATCGATAGTCATGGGTTCTCTTTAGAAACATTAGAACTTAACTAGCGATAGTGCAAGGGCTAGTGATGGATTAAGACCTCAACTGCATCACTCATCATGGGTTACCTTCCCATATTTTCAATGAAACATGTGATGGGTGATGAATTGAGTGCCAAAAGATAGGCATTATATCGCTCATCATGGGTTATAGGAAAAAATTCACATAGCAACACATGATAGGCAATAAACAATGAGCAATAAGCTTAAACAATGTTGAAGATACATGTGTAAAAATT
Source organism: Sequoia sempervirens (assembly GCA_007258455.2). Taxonomy (NCBI): domain Eukaryota; kingdom Viridiplantae; phylum Streptophyta; class Pinopsida; order Cupressales; family Cupressaceae; genus Sequoia; species Sequoia sempervirens. The sequence goes on from VDFB02281492.1 coordinate 650,066,848, forward strand.
GTTCATAAAAGGGACCTTGCTAGGCCTAACGGTAACTAGGGTATTGTAGTTGGTTGAAAAATGATAATAAATACCATGGGAAGGAACTTAAGTGACTAGTAAACTAGTTCAACTGATCAATGTGAGGACATAAAATAAAGGATAATCAAGGGTATCAAGACACATAAAACTCTTGAACCCTAGACCCTAATTCCAAAAGATACAAGCGACCAATAACATGACCATGAAATTAATGGAACCATGAAAATTTTTTATGGGTTCCACCAAGGTAAATATATATCTCAACCCCAAGTGGCCTATCTTGAGTTCAAATGGCTTTCCCAGAAGGTAATGTCTCCACATTTGCAGGGCATGAACTATGGCTGCCAATTCCACATCATGGGGTGCATAGTTCACTTTGTGCTACTTGAGCTTCCTTGACTCATATGCCACCACTTGTCCATCTTGCATTAACACTACTCCCAATCCCTCTCTTGAGGCATCTATGATTACTGTGAATCTTCCATTAGGGTTAGGAATAGTTAGCACCAGTGTTGTCGTGAGCCTCTCCTATAGGGTTTGGAATACCTACTCACATTTTTTAGTCAATTCAAGCCATGTTCCCTTCCTTTGGAGTGAGGTGATAGGAGATGCAATATGGATAACCCTTGCACAAACTTCCTATAGTACCCTACGAGGCCCATAAAACTATAGACTTTTGACACATTCTATGGCACTAGCCATTCCACAAATTCCTTGATCTTTTCAGGGTCCATGGAGACTCCTTGAGCTAAAATTATATGGCCCAAATAGTGCACTCGGTCCTAATAGAAGGAACACTTGGACAACTTTCAAAAGAGTTTCCTTTCTCTTAACTGCTGATAAACTATTCTCAAATGTCTATCATGTTCTTCGAAAGTCTTCAAGTAGACTAAGATTTCTTCAATTAATATCAATACAAAGTGATCCAAGCACTCTCTAAACATACTATTCATAAGGTTCATGAAGGTTGTTGGTGCATTAGTTAAGTCGAAAGGTATGACTGTGAACTCATAATATCCATACCGAGTTTTGAATGTAATCTTTAGAATATCTTCTTCCTTAATCCTCAATTGATGGTACCCTAACCTAAGATCAATTTTAGAGAACACTGTTGCTCCCTTCATTTGGTCAAAAAATTCATCAGTACTTGGAAGTGGGTACTAGTTCTTGATGGAAACCTTATTCAACATCCAAAAATCTATACACAAACACAAGGTTCCATCTTTCTTTTTCACAAAAATAACCAGTGCTCCCCAAGGAGATACACTGGGTCTTATGAGTCCCTAATCTAGAAATTCCATTAGTTGGACCTTCAACTCATCGAGCTCTATGGTGGTCATATGATAAGGTTCCTTGGATTGAGGCTTAGCTCCTGGAACTAGGTCAATAGAAAAATCAAATTCCCACTTCGGAGGCAATTTTGTAAGTTAACCTGGGAATACATCCTAGAACTCCTTGAGAATAGGATAATCATCTAAATATGGCACATTTTTGTCTAAAATATTGATATGCACTACATAAATCACACATCCCTTTGGGCAAGACTTCTTGAGCTACATTGCAGCAATCTATCTAAGCTCTGCAAGTCTCTACATTCCACAAACCTAGGTTAGGTTTCTATAATCATCCAAACAATTTACTACCTCATCCTCATAGTTCACTAAATTTTTACGCTTAGATAACCAATTTATCCCCAAAATCACATCATATGATCCTAAGGGTTCCACATACAAGTTGACCTGATTTTGGAAGGTTGGAAGTTCTAACTCACTACAAAAGAGACAGGTATCTACCCTCTGCTCTGCTCGATTTCCACACTAGATTGTCCATGAGTTTTCCATGTATCCTAGTCTAATGGGTATCTTAGATATTATTCTAGGATATACAAAACATTCAGTAGCTCTAGTATCTTTTAGGATAGAGACAAATTGGCCATAGAGCTTACCCGTTAGTTGTTCTAGCGAAGCCTGATATTCTTCCTATCTATTGTCCACTATGGTGTGGATCTAGTGAGTTTGTTGATAGCTTCCTTCACTTTGATTTTTTGACCACTGAGGACAACTTGAGGCATAATTATTTCCTCCACAATTATAACATCCATCACAAGGCCCTTTGCGACCTCCTAGCTTGTCCTACCTAAATAATTTCTTCTTATGGTCATTTTTTCCCTTACCCTTATTTTATTTCTTATTCCTTCCACTATTACCATCGTCACCTTTCTCCTATGATTCAATTCCCCTCTTGAGATTACAAATCTGATGGCTCTTGTCTCCCTTATGAAATCTCTTTTTTCCATGCCAAGACTTAGAACTTGAATCACTACGAAGATTGGACAAGTGTTCCAACTTTTGTTCCTATTTGGTGTATTTTTGAAAGACTTCATTCATGGTTTCAGGTTCATGTGTATCCACCTCAGCTCCTATGTGAGGTATAAGCCCCATTATAAATTTTTGGATATGGAACCATGCATCCCCCTAATACTGAGGTACATACTTCAATAAATTCATGAACTTTTCCTAATATTGAATCACAGTCATATTTCCTTGGGTTAAGTCCTAGAATTCCATCATTTTCTTATCAAAGAAAAGCTACAATAGCCATCTCTTCTTGAAATACTAGAGGAAGAGTTCCCAAGTGATCTCAGTAGGCTATAGGTTTCATTCTAACTTCTCATTATCGCACCAAGTTGTTGCTTCGCCTGAGAGCTTATATGTAGCCCATGCCACCTTAGTCTACTTAGAAAGGTTACAAAGCCCAAAGTATTTTTCCATTTCTATAATCCAAGCCTTAGCTCCTGTTCTAATGGCCTTACCATCAAACTTGGGTGGTGCTACTCTTTTAAGTTCTTTCCCAAGCTCTTCCTCAATTCACCCTCATGGACCTGCCCATGGACCACCGTCTCCTTGATTTCCTTATGCATTCCTACAGTCCTAGTCCTCACGTGCCACTTGAACTTCTTGCTCAATAAGATCCATGTGAGACTCTTGTTGGTTTAGAAGCTCCAAAATTTTCTCCAACCTCTTGCTCAATCTGTTATTGGAACAACTACCACCCTCATCTTTCCTGGTGGGACACACCATGACATCTCACACTTATCCTATAACACAATCACATTCATTACATATCAACACAAGGTTCTATGAGTAAATGTTCTTATGTCACATCTTAAAATTTTCAATATACATACATCCTTCAACATAGGATACATATACATTCATGCAAGATACATACATTTTAGAGCCTCCCATTGTACACACCAAAATATCATTCAATTTTATTTATATTTAGGGTAAATCAATAGACCCTTATTTACAATATGCTTCAAGTTACATCATTCTACTTTCTCAGTGTCAATTAGAGGAAATTCCTTTGGATCATCATCTGAGTTTACATTAGAATTTACAAATGAGGATGGTTTAGCACATAGGCCCTCCTTTTCCTCTTTAGTCAATAGGGGTGCATTGGGTCGACACCCTAGAGGTCAATCTTGGATTGCGGAAAGCTTTTTTATTTTAGGTGTTCGCTTATCCTGAATCTTCAAGCCTCTCTCTAGCTTTAGTCGTGTAAGAGCTTGTGCTAGAGTTTCATAGTCATCAATAATATCTAATGGAACCTCCACCTTAGCATTTCCTTCCTTTACATCATTCTTGTGTAGGGTTCTAACAATTTTCCCTTTTCTTCATCCTACCTTTGACCCTCCCATTCCCACATTCAATTCAGGTTCAGTCAATTCTTAGGACTTCTAGTTTTAGGTCAAGGGTCAACTACCCTAGTCAACTATGCTAGACTCAAAAGGCCTAGAGTTGAACCCTAATCTCTGATACCAAATGTAATAACCCATTCCAAATTTTTACTTAAATAATATTATTGTAAATGACACATGAATATACTCCAAATTTAAAAGACATAACTAGTGGCTAAAGTCAGTAATAGCTACACATTTCCATTTAAAATGAGTTAAATATTATCATATTCACTTCAATATTCAAATTACAATATCAAAGTTCATTACATAAGTACATTCTCATCAAGTACTTAAATGAATTTTACATCAAGTTTCATCAAATACTAGAATAGTCTGGGAACCACTAAGGTTCTTCTTCAACACTCACCTCCACTGGTGGACGAGAACATGGTTGAAGCACTTTACTTCCCAACCACAAAGCTTATACTTCCTCGGTTTTCTTTCAACTTGAAGAATTCCCAACCTTGCATGGAAAGTTTAGCAAGAGAACAACCTACAAGGTGGATTCTGGTGTGTGCCTAAACATTAACGTGCAATTTCTATCTACTCATTAGAAAAGAAAGTGCAAGATCTATGTTAGGAATAGCAAAGAGTGAAATCACAGAGTTCATTCATACATACATAATGAACTATATTGCTTGGAAAAGCATAAAAGGTGTGTTGCAACAACAACAAATGATAGATTCTGGTAAAGAAAACTTATACTCTCTAAACTCCATTTCGACACCCATCCTGAAAGGTAAATTTCTAATACAATAGATATCTACCTTCTAGTAGCAACTACCCATAGGTGCTCTATTCAACTAAGGTATCATCATTCTATTTTGGTATATAACTATTTTCCCACACGGGTCTTCAAAGAAGAAATATAATTTATAGATTTATGTATATATATATATATATATATATATATACTCTAAACAAAATTCAGATTCCAAATTTCATAGAGTATTTCAATGATCTGTCATATCATTCTTATGACTATGTCTACTTAACATCTTAAGCATTTTCCCTTGTAAAATTTACTATAAAAACAAAAGAAGGTATGTTACAAGTATGTGTATGTGAATAGAAGAAGTCTATGTGCATACATATGTATGTGCCTACTAATGTTAAAGTTTGTGCATACATTCTCAAATAATCATATTCAGATTTTAAATCTACTAATTGTATTTTGATTGACATTTCATAGTCAAAATAAATATTCTAAGAAAGTTTATGATAATAGTTTTTTTCTTATTGTTAAATCTTAACATTTGTTGTTCCCACATGATCATTCATTGTTTTAACCAAGCAAGTTATGTTTCCTACTAAACATAATAAACAAGTAAACTATTTGCATTTTCTATCTAGTCATCTAATGAGTTGTTTGCACATGATCATCCATTGTTTTAACCAAGAATGTACTTCTTCTCACTAAACAAACTAAACAAGTAAGTTGTTTACCTTCCAAACAATCATCAAATAGATTATTTACATATGAACATTTATTGTACAAAGATAGATTTCAACAAAATAGAGTCTTTTGCAAGCATTTCCACAGTTTGCATTGACCTTTTTCAGTCTTAGACTAAAACAATTACATTTAAAAGATAATATGTTGTCCTTTACTTTGTTCACTATTCTAAAATTAAACAATTGAAAGCCTTGTTTTATACATAGATAAAAATATATTCTCTTCAAATGCTAAACACTTTCCTTTCTAAAAATTTAAAACTATATGACAGTATTAAGAAAACCATAATCGACATGCTTGTCGATATCATACTTGAGCATCTAATTCAATCAAGAAGACTAAAATCGCTGAGTGTTCAACCATAATCATTCCTTTTCCAAGCCACCTTATTTATTATGATGGCTCTAGATTTGACCCATTACAAGGGTCAAGTGGTCCCCTCATAGATTTTAAAAAAATACTAATGAAAGTTCACCTTTACAGGCATCATAGATTTTCCCATATCATATGCAATAGGACATAAGTATATTATGTAGAATCTACCAAGAAATTCGAGCAAACATACCCCTATCATCATGAAGATCAATTCCCGTACATGGCTTACAATGGTTGAACTTATACATTAGATATGATCAAGGGTAATCCTCTTCATGCAATCATGGTTCCACAATTACAGTATTGAAGAGTTCTCTCTTTTCTATTATCAACCTTCCCAATAATGGAAAAAAATGCAATTATAAATGAAAACACAGTCAATAAAATAAGAGATACAAAGGTAGATATCCTTTGGTAGGGTCTATATTCAAATTCCCTATGATTTTCCATTTATCCATGTTATACATTCCATTGAAATACATTATTTCGATAACCATGATGTAGCTTATAATTGTTTGTGACTAAGACAGAGTCACTAGTAGAAGAGACTCAAAGCATCGGTCTAGCACAAAGGCTAGCTGACAAGCTTCAAAGATAATGCAAAGTTAGTAGGTTGTAGCCTAGTGATCCCTCTATGGGTGGTCACTACACTATTCCATCAGCTTAAGTCGAGTCACATACACACTCAAATAGAAAATTTACATGTTATTGTGCTATCAATATGATAACCAAAACAATGCATTTTAGTATAGATTCCAAAAAGTCGAGCTTACCTTCTTGGTCGAGATTTCGATGAGACTTTTCCTCAAAATTTTCCCACTTCTTGTCGGTTTCCTTCCCAATTTGTCCCCCTGCTTTTTCCCACACTTCACATAAAAAATGGCAATCACTCCTCTGCATGCAGTTGGTTACTATCATTATGGTAGTTCTACCATGGTCATCGCCACCCTCTAATTTTGAACAATGACTTGATGATTTTGTAGGCAACGATAGTCGTGGGTCTTCCTTGGAATATATTTCTTGATCTTCCACTGTCCGATTTCATTACATATCAGTTATCACTTACATTTCAAATTCAAATTTGATTATGAATACACACACACACATATATTTACAAGTATTAAGTATATATATATACTTACATATATGTTTATTTATGCATTTAAATGACTTCATTCACATCTTTCATACATTTGAATAACATGCATATATATGCGAGTATGAAAATCGAACACCCATATATATATATGTCATACATATATATGGGTATATGCAAGATTGAATCATGGAAAAAATAGGCCTTTAAGTGGCAAAAAATTTAAAAAAATTAGAGTTAGGAAACTTGACGTAAAAATTTGAATAAGTTATCTATATTATTTCAAAAATATGTAAGAGTAGAATCTATAGAAAATTGAATGTAGTTTCTAAACTACTAGTTTTTAAAATCTATTTGGTGAAATTTTGAAATTTCAATGCAATAGTACTTAAATTTCAAGGAAAAAATAAGAAGTAGGTGTCCGACCACTAACCACAATAAAATGATAATATTTTTATAATATTTATACATAAGTAGAGGACTCATGTCCTGGATGTGATGCATATTTTTTGTAAATTTTTTTCCAAGTAAATAATTAATTATAATTTTTTATTATAAATTTTAAAAATACAAAACTTATGTCACCACCTTAACTTGGTCAAAACTTCATGACACTCAATTTTTCTTTTTTTAATCCTATAATATATGAAGCATAGAATGTGATGCATGTTTTGGATTCCAAAATGTGATACCATTTGAAAGCTATATATGTTTTCAATCAACCTATCAATCAGGACTTTAGTCATAATTCAAATAGAAAATGAATAATAATTATTTATTTAATTCAAAGTAAAGCATAATTTATATTGGTGGAAATTTGAGAATCTCCTTTAAAAACCCTTTTCATTTCATCAATTTTGGGTAAAAAAAAAAGTCGTCAACCACATACCCTACAAATACCCATCATATTGCCACTTTTTGGCCCATCATGATCCTGAACATACCCATATATATATATATATATTTGTGTGTGTGCATGTATATACCTATATATGTGTGTGTGTGTGTGTATAAGTATATATATATATAGATAGATATATATACATACATACATACATACATATATATGTATATATGTACATATGTATGTATGTATATATGTATGTATGTATATATATATGTATGTATATATATATGTATGTATATATATATATGTATGCATATATATATGTATGTATGTATATATATATGTATATATGTGTGTGTGTGTGTGTGTGTGTTTGTGTTTTTAAATTAAAAAACTCATATACAATTTGTTTTATGAGGATTGGCTCAGGGGTTCCATACTTAAAGAAAATAATTTTTCTCTACTATGCTCACTCTAGTTCCTTCAAAATACAAGCTTTGAATAAACATTTAAATCTACTAATTCATTTGTAAGCACTTAAATAGTTTATATTGAAGAAAATTTCATTTTCTTATATATGTAAGTCAGTCAAATGCAAGTTATCATGCTACTTGTGGTATGTGTATCTAGATTCCAACTAGATTATTGTTTGATCTAGCTAAACAATCATACTTTAATTGTCTTCTCATCTTTCATCCTATCACCTTGCAACTGCACACACTTGCACTTGCAAATTGATCAATAACGTTCAATTCTTGATGACATAGTAAAAAATAGTTTTTAGAATTTCACAAAGTCAACAATAGTCAACTCTTCATATATTCAACATTCGAATATTTTAGAATCTCCATTTAATATTTAACTGAATTTCATCAATGATTCATTTTTTTCGTATTTAAATAAATATGTAATAAAATTGGGTTATGACACCATGTAGGATATTTGATATTTTCTCCATCTATAATAAGGGCTTCAAATTTTTTTTTAGCCTCTAGACAATGACACAAGTTATCATTTGTTCCCTCTTCATTGTCCTCATCTACAATAACTACATAAAGATTCCCTAGATTGATATCTACATCCAATTAGATGAATTTAGTTAGCATTACAAAAAGTCTACAAAGTAAGATATAATTAGGAATGACTTAAACTAGATGTTTGAGTAGATATATTACCTAGTTCAAATAAATTTGATATGTGATCAAAGTCAATTAATGATTCCATCTATGTGATTTGTAGTGTTGTCAAGAGTTGATATGTCTCGGGCGGTTTTAGACTTCTTAAGAACCATTCATCAACCCACTCCTTTGACTCACACTCATTCTAGGATTGATCTATACATGAAGAATAAAAACTTACCATCTTCCACTTATGGATACCCCATGAAACTACATTAGAGCTTCTAAAATTGACTATCTCACTCAATCCTAGCAATATATAATAATCCTCATATTTTGCAATATTAGTATCATCTACCAATCAAAAAATCTATGAACTAAAGACTTAGTTTCATTTCTTGGACCCATTATAGCATTACATCACTTGAAAATAGACTTCACATCTATCAACTTTGCATTGTCTTTATACTTTAACTCTTCTCGTGCTAATTATCTTTTAATACATACTCTTGCACTATCATGCTCCCATTATCCATGCTTGACCTCATATAAATTCCACATATGTTGAACACTAGTGATCTTATTCATCCTTCTCAACCAATAAAGCATATGATGGCTCTTGAATTGTTGTGTATAATTATCTAACCATATGGTATTCCCCTGCTATCCAAATCATTATACACCATCTAAAGGAAACCTTGCATAGACTCTATAGAATGTGTGTGATCATCACTGATGTAAAAGTGATACTCCCTCAAAATTTTCTTGTTGTCCTCTATATTATCACCTACATGAATGAATTCTATATAAACAAATACAATAACCTATGTGGAGTTGTAATATAGTGATTACACCTCATTTTGTGGTTGTAGTGAGCAGTTCTCTACAAATTTGACAATTGAAATGATGGTATGAAGTGGAAACCTTTCCTTGCATAACTTTAATTGTAAGTCCAACCATCGAGCTCTATGGGTATTCCTTGCATACTCATACACTATATTCTCACAAAAAAATCCTATAAACTATTATAGTGGAATATTCTCACTGACCAATTCACACTTTTTTGCTTCTTTTCAATCTTTTAGATTGTAGGCAAAACTTTCTTATATTTTCAAAATTTCACTAGTTTGTTTCCACTTGTGTGTATTATCTATATGTTCACAAATAGGAAAATGTTACAAGCCACCACAATGAACATGCATGCCATCCAAACATAAGTTCTTGTAAGAAAATTGACCATGCACTCTTTCACATAAAATTCTAGATATGAAACCCCTTGAAGATCTAGGTGGAACCCTTATATTAAATTCTTGGAAAATATTTTTAGTATGAAAATATACACATATATGTTGATAAACATCATAATGATTATAAAATTCAATATGTTCTCTACGTGGCTATGGTGTTAATGCTGTACTTCACCCTAGATGGAAGATACATGGCAGTATATGGTCATCACTTTGTTTTGCTAAACCATTTTAGGCATGATAAGCTCATTTCCTTCTTGTTTTATCTATTGCTTTCTTTGGAGGAAAGAATTTCAAATTTTAGGAAGAACCCTAGAAACACTTTTCTGCATGAGGGCTTGATGTTGCTTATAGTTGATTTTATTAAAGAAAAATATACTATTGAAGCCCCTCGTTTGCCTGTTTTGAAATAGAAGAGGAAGGAGAGTGGGAAAAGTCAGGTTAAGGAGGTCCTTGAGAGTGAGGAGACAAAAATTGAGGTGGATTCGAAGGCATGGTCTAGTGGGTATAATACTAACTTGGACTATATTCCCTTGACTGGTGGGAAGAATCCCTCTACTTCTAATGCTAAACCCTCTCTCTCACGTGTAAAGCACAAAATTAAGGAGGTATGTGAGGATGTTGCAGAGGAGGGTCTTTGCAGTGGAAAGAAGACTAAGATTTGGGGTCTATGCTCTAATGATATGGTCAATAAGCTTTTGGAGGCCTCTATGGATATTCAGGGTGGTGAGATGGAAAATTTTGGGAATTTGAACTTGGTTTATGAAGGTGAGGGTGGGACCCCTATTGCTAATAAGGTGAATAGTTTTGTTGATGTAGAGGATTTTGGTCATGAGTCAACTTCCAAGGATAAGTGCAATTCCAAGTTTAACCCCAATAATTTTCATGATGAGGACTCTCCCATTGGTTCATATCAAGGTAGAGGTTTGTTTTGGGGGACCATGGAATTTTTGCAAGCCTCGAGTATAGTTAAACAAGGGGAATATATTTCATTTGATTTATTGATGTGGCTTGTTCAAGAGGTGCAGGACCTCCACAATAAGCATGACACAATCACCTGGTGCAATATCTCCATGCTTTGCAATCTCAAGGAGAAGGACTCCATTTTTTAGTTTGTCCAAGTCAATGAACGAGCAGGACCTCATTCATCATTCTCCCTAATGTGGCTTGTTCAAGAGGTGGAGGACCTCCACAATAAGCATGACACAATCACCTGGTGCAATATCTCCATGCTTTGTAGTCTCAAGGAGGACTCCATTTTCAATTTGTCCATTTTCAGCTTTGTGGTGGACAAGCTAGCTAAATTGAAGAAAGATTATGGTCTGAGGATGTCGATGTTGGAAAGAATTATAGGTAGTTGCATAAGGACATGGACATGATTAAATTAATATCAAAAGGGAGAAATTGGAGGCCTCAATGGAAGGTCTAGTTTTCCTCAATGAGAAGGAAAAAGAATGGATGGGTAGATCTCTTTTCGATGATTGAGTAAGGAGATGGGGGAGAGTGCCGGAAAGGAGTTACAGACCGCTAACATGGGTGTTGGGCCGAGTGAGCGCACTTGGAGTAAAACTAAGAAATGAAAAAAGGTCCCTAGGTAGGATGTGGATGACGTCATGGAAATGCATGATTGGTTGACATCCAAGGAACTAGAAGCAGCTAGGATACTTAAGGAACTTATCTAATGGTCTTTCTTTTTCTCTCTTTTTTTTTCTTTTTTTTGTTGTTTAGTGTTGACGGTTTTCTAATGTCTTTGTAATCAACTTGTTTTTGGTGGTTTTTTGGGTGGGCAACCCATTCCTTTATCTTTGTTGCCACTATTCCTTTTTGTTCAAGGTTTGAAGAACCCTTCAAAACCTATTTATCATTAATAAAAAATAATTTGTGCATGTGTGATTTATTTTGACATAAAATTCTTTACAATTTCAAAATATCTTTGACTAATTTTAATTTGAGGATACATCTCTTGAAATTTGGAAAAAAATTGTGTTTGAGTCATATCCAAAAATTCTTTGGATGTGGATCATGGATTTGACTCTCAATCCTCCTTAAAACATCTATTTGATTGGGAGATACCCTTGTCTTATTCTTTCAAAATTCTTCAATTAGGGATCTAAACACTTCAACAATTACTTTATCTTTCTGTGGTAGCCTACCACAAAATTCCCATAATTCAATTTTATCTTGATCCTTCACTCTGTAATTCCTTCCATGGCTCTCATTAGATATGATATACTTATTTTCAATGTTTTACTTTCCTTTGTAATGAGGTGATCTTTCTTGGTTTTATTTCTTACCATTGTTGATGTCAGGACACATCAAGTGATATTACTATTTTTTTTTGGTGAGGTAGAACCCACACTCTCATATGCACTCATTAAATTCTTTACAATAGATTTATCACTTGAATAATTTGATTTTCTTAGCCCAAGAATCTTCATGATGGGACTAAATTTTATTTACCTCATCATTTCAACAAATAGTTGGCATCTTTTGGTCTCATTTAACTTCTCAAAAAATAATCTCTATATCCTCTTAGCATATCTTTTCCAAGAAGGCTTTGGAATCTTATCAACCATTGGTTTCAATCTATTAGCATCAATATCAATCAAATACTTAGGCTTTATATGCACAACTCTAGGAGGTTTTCTCAAAGGTAGAGTTGTTCAACATTAGGAATGTTTACAAAATTGGGGATAGATGGCATAACTTCAATCAGAGATGAAAATGATGATGTACCTTGAAATTGATATATAAAAGATGGTGTAACTTCAACTTGAGATGTGGAATATGGACTGTTTCCAAATTGAGATGTGAATGTTAATGTACTTTCAACATGACATGTAATAGATGGTATACCTTCAACTTGATTTGTGGTAGATGACATGCCCACAAATTCAGGATTCAATAGTCTCATTACATAGAGGTTTTGCATCCATTGAATTTGTGATGCCAATTCCAAATTTCTCTTACATTGTATGGATGTTTTGTGTTCCTCTTGAATAGGAATTTCTTATTCTATGGTGTTTAATTTTCTTCCTTCATGAAGTTTCCTCATTCTTTAACTCTTTTCTTTGCATTCTTGGATTCACACTCATCTAGTGTTAGAGTCTTTGGTCATTTCCTTGGAATGATGATGAATTCTATAGCTATGCACCATTAAGAAACTTTGACCAAATATAATTGATGTTCACTGGTATCGACATGGACCACTTAAGGCGTGCACATATTAATGGTATATTAAAACTAGGAACATGGTAACATAATCATAAAGTCAAGTAAACAAATACAAAAGGAACAAAATCAAATGAAATTATTACAATTGAACCATGTGAGAAGGTGAAAAGCATAAAACACATAAAGACAAATAGAATTCACCTTACAATTTGAGATTTAATATTGCAATTTGTAAATTATGTCATGTTCTTTTATTTTTTACTTTAAAGTCCTTTTTTACTTCTTATGCAACTTCCTTTGAATTCAATGTTGAATTCTATGTAAATCTAGTAGGATTAGTGATAATTATGGAAATAATGGGTTTTTATTCCCAAATTTAGACAAAAAACTCATAATAAACATTTAAATTCTAGAAACATGAAAATATCACCTCATATAATAAGATTTGATCTAAAAACTTCAAATTTTCATCTTCTAAGTTTTAAAATGAACAAAAAGGTGGTGAAAAGGTGATGGAATATACAAAATATGCTTGTGTAAGATTTTAACACCATGAAAAAGCATTTATTTGTTGGATAATGCACAAAAACTAGATAAAATCAAAGTGCATGGGCTTGAAACATGGGTTGAATTCCTTGTTTTGTTTTTTTAGTGTGGGCTATTTAGCACTCACCAAATAACCTTTATTGATATTTTTCAACCCTTAACAAGTTTGGAAAGGAGAGAGAGAGAGAGAGAGAGAGAGAGAGAGAGAGAGAGAGAGAGAGAGAGAGAGAGAGAGAGAGAGAGAGAGAGAGAGAGAGAGAGAGAGAGAGAGACAAAGACCCTCACCCATAAACACTTTACCCTCAATTGTAAAACCTATTAAACTCTATATTTATACCCTTAAATATAAACTAGATAGGTCCTAAACCATACTCCTCAACCCTAGATACCTTATACCATCAACCCTAACCCTACACCCTCGACCTATACCCTCAATCATACTTCCAATACCCTCAATCCTATAATCAATACCCTTAACCCTAAATGATATACCCAAAACCCAAAGCCCTATACTAATACCCTCGACCCTATACCTTATACCTTATACTCTCAACCATAAATCCAATACCCTAAACCCTAGACCCTATTTACCTCATACCTTTTACCATCAATATTGCACCCTAAAACCTATATGGATATACTAAACCATAAAACCTCTACCCTAAACCCTATACCCTATAATTTAACTGAAACCTTGTACCATCAATATTTTAACCTAAACCCTATACCAATATATTAAAACCTATACCATATACCTAAACCCTAAACCCTAAACCCTAAACCCTATATCCTAAACCCTATACCCTATAATGTACCCTAAACCTTGCACCATTAATCTTGTACCCTAAACACTATACTAGTATCAAAAACCCTAAACCCTATACCTTATACCCTATAGCCTTTATACCCTTAACCTTGTACCATAAATCTTGTACCCTAAACCCTATACCTATGTACCTTAAGAATTTTACCATCAATTTTGTAACCTAAGCCTTATACCAATGCTCTAAACCCTAAACCCTATACCATATACCATATACCCTATACCCTATATCCTACACCCTATACCCTATATCCTACACCCTATCCTATACCTGGATGGGAAGAGAGAGGAGTGACATAGATAAAGGGGACATGGACAATCCTAATAAAGGTTGAAGCCTAAGGCAGTCTTCTTCGATATGAATGAGATAGTTGTTAGTGCTCTTTGTATGCCAATGAAATCATCACAATGTTGCAAGATGGAGGAACTAACTAATGACATGCTAAACACTATAGATAGTAGTTTCACTAATTCTAAGGTATTTCTTCAAGATCATGTTTCTATTTTTGAGGTTATGGGCTCACAAAATAATATACCTAGGTCCTCACAAGGAAGAAAGAACAAAAATAAAATAGTATTGTTGAAGCTCCTCTTTGCACAAGTAATGAAAGCACTAATGAAACTCCTCACAATGAGGCATATCTTATCAAATGGGGAGAAGAACACTTAGATTCAATGAGAAAGGAAAGAAAGGAAGAAAATTTTAGCCTAGATCTTAACTCAAAATTTGAATTGGAGCAAGAGCATGATGACATTCCTAAAACTAGAGTTGGTTTTATAGCAACACTTATAATACCAATGGAAAATATAATAGGTTTTAGGGATAAAAAAAAATGTCGAAAGTCCTAAAAATCACAACCTTTACCATAGTGGTTGGCTTGAAGCAGAATATTGTGCATGGTACCCTATAGACTAAAAAGGGTCGATTAAATTCTATTAACAATGAAATTAGTGGTAATTTTTCTTGCTTGGCTGAAAATATTAGAAATAAAGGGAGTGGGATTTCTAATGATCATGTAGTTTGTGCTTGTAGATGTATCAAAATACCTTCACATTATAGTTTTGAAAATATATGTGAACAAGTGATGGTAGAAGAGAATACATGCAATAAAAAATAGGGAGAACAAAAAATAGTCCTTGCTTCTTCCCAGGGTAAGGGTAAGTGAAAGAAGCATCTAATAAATGCATTATTTCCTCATGAAAGAAAAGTTTAGGATCATAATAAAACAAGTGAAAATGTAAACACTTCAAAGGAGTTGATACATTATAATAATTTTAAGTTAAATAAAATCCATATCCATTTATGAGGATACCATCTATGGAAAGATCCACCTACCCATTACCCATTCTTGATAGGGGTAGAGGTCCTTAGCTTCATAGTTTACCCAAGCTATGGTGTTAGGAAAATAGAGAAAGAAACTCTAATGAGGAGGATCAAAAGTTTATAGGAAATCTAAGATAATGGAACACCACCAAAAATCATTGTGAAATTCTTCCATAACATCACCCACAACTAAATTGTTGGGTAATGGAATTGGAGGTTGTATTAGCCTCAAATGGTTATGACATAGGCTTTATCTTAAGGATTGATAGTCTTTTGTCTCAAATGCCTCATATTGGAAATTGATAATTTTGCAACCATCACTTGATTTGAGAGGCCCAACATTAATGACTACACCCTTAAACCATGTGTCCTCATAACTACTTTGATTGGTATAACACTCCACCAATATTCCTCTTCATAAATCTATTTTACTCCCACAACACTTTACCTAATATCCTCAACCCTAAGCCCTATACCCTATACACTTAATCCTATACCCTCAACCCTAAACACTATTCCTCAACTCTCAACCCTACACTTAAACCCTAAACCCTACACCCTCAAACCTCAACCGTATACCTTATATCCTAAAACTTATACCATATGCCTTACACCCTCAACCTTATACCATAAATCCCATACCCTAAACCCTTAACCCTAAATAGATACCTTATACCTTCAATTGTAAACCTAATACCTTATACCCTATACCCAATATCCTTGACCCTAATCCATATACCTGTAGTGTAGTAAAATCCATACCCTTGCATTTTCACACTTGTTTGGGCCCACCTTACTTTATTTATGCTTCTTTATTGCTTAATTGGTCCTATTTTGTGTCCACAAACCCTATGAATTACATCTTTTTCTAGCTAATCTTGACATTCTCCAATGCATAAATGATAATTTAATGACTCCATTAGCGTGTCCTTGATTTTTGGGTTGGGACTAAACTACCACCTAGGGCATCTTTGTCCCCCAAGGCTCTTAGGACCCTAATTTTGAGATATCTTAATTGAGCCCCTTTTTGGTGTTTGTGCCCCAAGTTTTTAGGAATTGGGACTAAGGCACCACCTAGGGCATCTTAGTCCTCCTTGAGTCATTTTTTGGGATTTAATTTCAAATTCTTGTGGGATTTAGCCTCTTTTATTTAATGAATTCACATGTCAGCTTGGTGTGATGTAATTTTGGAATATTCAGCATAAGTATAAATACAAGGTTCATTCACTCATTTTTCATAACAATCATACAAGTCTTTTTTGAGAGCAGTCATCATAAAAAATTGAGTTAAAAAGAGTATTCAAGAGCATTTTATCAAGTATTTGAATCCATCATCAAGATTCAAGCATCATATCAAGGAGCTTCTTGCATCACGTGTGTTGTGCTAACATTTGTGATGTAGGGTTTTGATTCAAGCAAGCAATTCAAGATCATATCTTTGGTTCAAGATCCATATCCATTGTAGTCATTTCACACAAGTTTGCATACTTTACAACAAGGGTTTTGTGAGTTGTAGCATTGCATGTTGTTCATTCAACATCTCCTTCATCATTTCTATTTCATTTCAAGGTTTAATTAATAACAAGGGGTTTGACCAAGGAAAACCTCCGTTCACTAACAAACAACAAGTTTTTCCCATCTTGCATATTTGTGATTGCAAGTCTAGGTTGAAGACTTGAGGATCACTTGGAATCGAAAGTTGTAAAAGTTGAAAAGTTGTCATCTTCATGAAAACTCAATTATAGGTTGAATCCAAAATTTTCAGAACTTGGGATTGGAAGGGAATCAAGTGCTAACCTTGGAGCTCGGGATCATATCCAGAGTTTTCATAAATTCAGAGCGAGACTAATACTCCACCTTGGGTGTCTTATTCCTTCTGAGCATATTTTTTAGAGATTCCTTTAGATCCAATTCTGACATTTGAAGATTCCATATTTTCCCCCAAAAAAAAAGGGACTAATACGCCACCTAGGGTTTCTTTGTCCTCCCTGGAATATTTTGACAACTTCTTTACATTTATGGAATCCTCACAACATCTCCAAACTTCCCAATTGCACACATACTATCATAATGGGGCATAATTTCATTATTTGCACTCTTCATTTAGCTTGCATAACTAGGGTTTGTAAGTTAAGTGTTTTCTTGTCTTTTCCAAGCATTTCTTGATAGTGAACCACTTTAAAGCTAAAAGAACCCCCTCCTAACTCCTCCTCATTGTGAATTGACTCACCTTGTGAGGTTGTTATTTAATCCAATTGGGACTCCTAGGACATTAGTCAGTGGTTTTTTGGAGAAAGAGTGATATCTAAGATATCTATTTTCACCCAATCAATACCATATACACTTAGCCCTAAGGTATGTGCATGATCATGTTGGGCCAAAAAGTGGCAATATGATGGGTACGTGGCTGATGACTATTTTTTTACGCAAAATTGATGAAATGAAAATGGTTTTTAAAGGACATTCTCAACTTTCCAATGATATAAATTATTCTTTACTTTGAATTTAATAATTATTATTCATTTTCTATTCAAATTACGACAAAAGTCCTGATTGATAGGTTGATTGAAAAACATCTATAACTTTCAAATAGTATAACATTTTTTGAATCCAAAACATGTGTCAAATTCTATGCTTTGCATACTATAGGATTAAATAAAGAAAAATTAAATTTCATGAAGTTTTGACCAAGTTAAGATGGTCAGACATACGAGTTTTTATATTTTTTAAAAAGTTGTAATAAAAAATTCATAATTAATAATTTACTTGTAAAAAAATTACAAAAAAATATGTATCACATCAGGGCATGACTCCTCTACTTATATCTAAAATATTATCATGTTATTGTGGTTAGGGTGGTCAGACAGACACCTACTTCTTATTTTTTCCCTGAAATTTACATACCACTTTATTGAAATTTAAAATTTTCACCAAATAGATTTTTTTTAAACAAACCTAGTAGTTTAGAAACTACATTCAATTTTTTACAAATTCTATTCTTACATATTTTTGAAATAATATAGATAACTTATTCAAATTTTTTATGTCAAGTTGCCTAACTTTGATTTTTTTAAATTTTTTTCCACTTAAGGGCCTATTTTTTCCATGATGATCCTGCACATACCCCCTATACCCTCAACCCTAAACACTATCCCTCAATCCTATACCCTCAACCATCAACCCTAACCATAAATGTTATATCTATCACTACCAACCCTAAAGGTTAAAACATGAACATCCAAACCAAAACATGAACAAGGTGGATGTTTTCAAGGGTGTTACCAAGAATTTAAATCATAAAAGATAGGAGAAATTTCACTAATATTTATGTATGTTGAAGAAGAAACCAGTGAACTTTGAGGAAGAAATGTGTTAATAAAATTTTGGACTTAAATAGTAAACTTGATAATTATATTCAGTTGCAGGAAGGTTTATCTACATCAAAAATAAATAAAGGTAGCACATGTAATAGAGGATGTCTCAAGAATGCAAAAACTAGAAATGAATACAATCCTATAGATAGAGTAAATTTTTAAGGTAAAAAGAATCTACCTCCCATTCAAGATATCAATAGCCATTGTGCTTCTAAAAAAAGTAATCATTTCTCCTCTAATAATTTATATGCTACCAATATTCCTTCTTTGATAGTGAGAAAGATTTTGAAAGGCATGAATCTCATTTTCCTTTCAAATATTGTGAAAATTTAAGTCCACAAGGTCAATGTAGGATCATGGGGGTCCAAACTAGGCCCTTAAATGGCAATGAAAATTCTAGAAAAATAGAGCTAGGCAACTTGACATAAATATTTGAATAGGTTATTAACATAATTTGAAAAATATGTAAAAACAAAATTTGTAAAAAAATGAATGTAGTTTCTAAGATGCTAGTTCTCTTTTGGAAAAAAAAGTAATTCTATTTGGTGAAAATTTGAAATTTCCATATAGTAGTACTAAATTTTTAGGAAAAAACTAAAAATTGGGTGTATGTCTGACCAACCTAAGTACACAAAAAAAATAATATAATTTGTTGAAAATTTAAATATAAGTAAAGGACACATGCCTAGATTGCCACATTTTTATTTTTATTTTTGCAAATAAATAATTAATTATGAATTTTTTGTTAAATTTTTTTAAAAAATATTAAAACTTATTTGTTTGACCACCATAACTTGGTCAAAAATTTATAAATTTTTTTTTTTTAATCCTATAGTATGGGAAGCATAGAATGTGTTGCATCTATCAGATTCAAAAATATTGAAATCGTTTAAGAGTTATAGATTTTTTTCAATCAGCCTATCAATTAGGACTTTAGTCAAAATACATGTAAAAAATCAATAATAATTATCTATTTAATTACAAATAATTCATATCTTATTGTAGTGTATAAAAATGTATCCCTTTACATTTTCACACTTGTTTGGCCCCTCCCTGTTAAAATTAGGCTTATTTATGCCTTAATTAGTCTTTTTTTGCATTCACAAGCCTAATAAATTGCATTTTTCTAAGGATAATCCTGAAATTTAATAGATAGAACTTCATAATTTAACAGTTTTGGCTATGTGTTCTAGATTTAGGGATTTTAGACTCATACACCCATATGGGCATATGAGTCCTCCCTAGGTTTTGGCCCTAAAATTCAAATGTCACAAATAAGTATCATAGTTTTATGTGTCCCAATTTTTAGGTCATGTGACTTATACACCCAATTGGGCATATGAGTCTTGCTTTAGCCTATGACCTATTTTGATTTAAATTCTTGGCGGGATTTTATTTTTCTTAGTTTCAATTTCTGAATATCGTCTTGTAGTGTTGTAATTTTAGGAAATTACGCATAAAAAAGTATAAATTTACAAGGTTATTTCACTTAGTTTTACCTAGATTTTCAAGTGTTCAAATCCTATAGAAAGATTTTTGATCAAGAGTGATTTCAAGAGCATTCAATCACAAATTTATACATCATTTTTTTACAGTAATCAAGATTCCATTATCATGTCAAAGATTTATTGTATCATGCACGTTTGAGCTAATATGATGATGTAGAGTTCAAGATATATTCAAGTATTCAAAGGCTTTATCTATAACCAAATTTCATTATCAACATTCACATCAATTGAAGCTAATTCATGCAATTTGTAGATTGGTGCAGGAGCACCCTAGGTTTAGGAGGTTCAAAATTAGCATTTTGGTTTTGTTTGATGTTCTTCCATGTGATAAGGTCTAGAAAGACCATTTCATGTATTTTGGGGTCCAATTAGTGGTCTTGGTCATTGGTTAGAGTTTAGATGCAAAACTTGTAAAAAGTTACACAAATGTTGTAAAAGTTACAAAAACATGGAATATGAAGTCATAAGTTGTAAATGAGGGATTTTGAATGGTTGTAAGTTGAAAAGTTCTTGTGAACCATTAAAAAATGGTTGTAAATGTTTTAAAATTCTTTTTGAGGTTGAATACATGGTTTGAAAGGGTGGTGGTTGAAGTTTTAGAAGTTGAAGCAATAAAAATACATCTATTTTTTGTATTTTTGAACATTTCCTTGTTGTTCTTTGATGTAGTATGGATCTATGCGATCCCATACTGACTCTGAAATAATTATGTTTGGTAACACTATGAATATAGTGCCTATTGGAATTGGTTTCATGTAATTTAGTCAAGTTTCTAGCAAGTTGTGTCCATTTTACTAAAACAAGTATGAAACCCTAGTAATCTTAATTTGAGGGAGAACAGTCCAAATTTCAATCTAGTGTTCCAAAACAACCCTACCCCAATTATTAGTATGTTGTATGAAGAAAAAATGGGTATCGAGAATTGTGTTTATATTTTTGGTATTAATTTTGGTTTGAAAGTTATGACCAAAAAACATAAAGTTGATGCTCCACTTCAAGCCTAATTAAGAATAGAACAATCAAGTTTTGAAACTTTCCTTCTAAAGTAACCATATCTAATTTCTTCATATGTTAATAAAGTCAAAAAAGGGTATCCAAATATAGGTTTTTATTTTGGAGATCAATTATGCTTGAGAAGTTATGCCCATTTTAGTCAATCTGAAGTATTACTAAGAGATTGAGGCCTAATGAATGAAAACCCATCATGTGAATATCTAGAGATTAAAAATTTTCTTGTTTGAATATTTTTGTGGATTTTTCCACCCTTTCTCTACATAAAATTGATATCAAAGCCTAAAAATTATGTGAAAAGAAGTTTGGAGCTTGTGTTTTATCTTTTTGTACGTTGAAGGAAAAGCTTAGATGCCAGAAGACTAGACCAAGGGAAAAGAAAAGAAGCCTAAGGTGAGGTATCATGAAGATAAGAACAAGGTGAAAGATAATTTATTGAGAAAGAAGAATGGAAATGTTGAGAAGATTAGTTTGTGGAGAGTTGCAGAGTAAGGAGTCACCAAACAAGAAAAAAGGGAAAGGAAAAGAGAAAAGTGAGATGAAGAAGAAAAATGAGAAGGAAAAACAGATGAATGTCCAGCAAGAGATAAAAAATTTGAGGCAAGTCTTGGAGTAAATGAAAGAAATTCAAGAAGAAATGGAAAAAATAATGGAACTTGAAAAACAACAACTCCTTGAGAGAGCAAAACAAGAAAGAGGTTGGCATTTACCAACAAGGAAGAAAGTAAAGTGGCCTATCAAACAAATCATTCAAAAGAGAAGAATGCGAGAGAGGTAAAAAAAAATAGACATTGAAGAATATTTATTGATGAAGGAAGAGCAACAACCATCTAAAAAAAAGGTTGAGGGTATGTGCAAGATCATTATGGAAAAAATAGGCCCTTAAGTGGCAAAAAATTCAAAAAAATCAGTGTTAGGCAACTTGACTTAAAAATTTGAATAAATTATATATATTATTTCAAAAATATGTAAGAATAGAATCTATAGAAAATTGAATGTACTTTCCAAACTACTAGGTTTATTTAAAAATAAATAAAATCTATTTGGTGAAATTTTGAAATTTCAATGCAGTAGTACTTAAATTTCAGGGAAAAAGTAAGTAGCTGTCTGTCTGACCACCCTAACCATAATAAATTGATAATATTTTTTTATAATATTTTATATATAAGTAGAGGACTCATGTATAGATATGATACATATTTTTTTGTAATTTTTTTCCAAGTAAATAATTAATTATGAATTTTTTATTACAACTTTTAAAAATATAAAAACTCGTATGTCTGACCACCTTAACTTAGTCAAAACTTCATGAAATTTAATTTTTCTTTTTTAATCCTATATTATGTGAAGCAAGGAATGTGACACATGTTTCAGATTCAAAAAATGTGATACCGTTTGAAAGTTATAGATATTTTTCAATCAACATATCGATCAGGACTTTAGTCATAATTCTAATAGAAAATGAATAATAATTATTTATTAAATTCAAATTAAAGCATAATTTATATTGGTGGAAAGCTAAGAATCTCCTCTAAAAACCCTTTTCGTTTCATCAATTTTGGGTAAAAAAAGTCGTCAGCCACATACCCTACAAATACCCATAATATTACCACTTTTTGGCCCATCATGATCCTGCACGTACCCTTGAATAAGAATCTCTAGAAGGTGAGTTACAACATAGTCTATATACTTGTCATATGTTTTGTCAAGGGTTATTAGAAGTTGTAAGTGGATTTTAGTCCCTTCAAGTTTAAGAAATCAAGAAACTTGAATTTTCTACTTCATATATAAAATATAGAGTTGTTTCAGTTGTTAAAGCATTGTTGAAAAAGGGATTTAGAGGTGCAAATAGAGGACATGTTTATATTGACAAGTACATCTTTGTCAAATGTTCAAGAAACCTAAGGTGGAGATGAAACTAGCATGGGATTATTTCAAAGAAGATAATAAGTAGAGCTTTAAATACATCAGGCATGAGCTTTCAAGTATAGTTCTCATGTTTCTACCTTCCTTTCAAGTGGAGCTTGAATCTTTCTTCCTCGAGTATGGTGTAAGAGCACCTTAGGTTTAGTAGGCTCAAAATTAGTATTTTGGTTTTGTTTGATGTTCTTCCATGTAATAAGGTCTAAAAAGACCATTTCATGTCTTTTGGGGTTCAATTAGTGGTCTTGGTCTTTGTTTAGAGTTTAGGTGCAAAACTTGTAAAAAGTTACACAAATGTTGTCAATGTTGTAAAAGTTAAAAAATATGGAATATGAAGAGTCAAAAGTTGTAAATGAAGGAATTTGAATGGTTGTAAGTTGAAAATTTGGTTGAGAACCATTGTAAAATGGTTGTAAATGTTTTAAAAGTCTTTGTAAGGTCAAATACATGGTTGGAGGGTGTGGTGCTTGAAGTTTTAGAAATTTAAGCAATGAAAATACCTCTATTTTTTGCATTTTTGAATGTTTCCTTGATGTTCTTTAATATACTACAAATCTGTATAATTCCATATTATCTAAAAATCAATTCTTTTTCATAAGGTTGTGAATCTAGTGTCTATTGGCATTAGTTTCATGTAATTTCATCAAGTTTCCAACAAGTTGTGTCCATTTTATTAAAAGGGGTCTGAAACCCTAGTAGGCCTAATTTGAGGGAGAATAGTACAAATTTGAGTCTTGTTCTCCAAAACAACCCTAGCCAAATTCTTAGTATGTTATATAAAATCTAGATGAGTATCTAGAACTATGTTTATATTTTTGGTATCAAGTCTGGTTTAAAAGTTATGACGAAAAAAAATGAATTTGTTGCTCCACTTCAAACCTAGTCAAGAGTAGAACAGTCAAATTTTGAATCTTTCTTTCCAAAGTAACCATATCTAATTTCTTTATATGTTGAATAAAGTCATCAAGGGTATCCAAATCTACATTTATCTTTTGGAGATCAATTCTACTTGGGAAGTTGTGCCCATTTTAGTCAATCTAAAGTACTACTAGGAGAATGAGGCCTAATGAATGAAAACCAATCATGTGGATGTTTAGAGATTAAAAGTTTACTTGTTTGATAATTTTTTAGAGTTATGCACCCCTATTTTGCATCATATATCTACAATCCAAGGTTCAATCAAGGTTTGGTGAGTTGTTACATAGTGTTTTTCATTCATCATTCCTTTCATGCTTTTATTCATTTTAAGGTTTAATTACCAAAATAGGGTTTGACCAAGGAAAATCCCCATTACATAACAAAACAACATTTTTCCATCTCTTGTGATGTGTGTTTGTAGATCCAGGTGAATTGGAGTTTGAATATCCTTTGAAGATGAAATTCCAAAGTTGTCAAAGTTTTCATCTTCACAGAAACTTGCATATAGACAAAAATTTAGACTTTCAAGACTTGAAGATTAGATAAGAAGGAAGCTACATGAGATCACTAAAGGCTACAAAAACATAATTTCAAATCTTCCATGTGGACTCATATGCCCAATTGATATATTAGTCTTGGATAAGGCCCTTTGAAAACATTCAATAGTGTTAGATTTGGGTTTGGAAGATTCAAAAAGATCCTAAAGAAACCTATAGGAAGACTCATATGCCCAACCTGGTGTATAAGTCTCATGACAATATTATATCACCATCCTACATATACAGATCAGCCTTCAAAGATTCTAGACTCTGCCCTGAAAACCCTAAAGGAAGACTCATATGCCCTATTTGGTGCAGGGTATTTGCAGAATCATCATGGAAAAAACAAGCCCTTAAGTGGCAAAAAATTCACAAAAATCAAAGTTAGGCAATTTGACATAAAAATTTGAATAAGTTATCTATATTATTTCAAAAAATTGTAAGAATAGAATTTGTAGCAAATTAAATGTAGTTTCTAAACTACTAGGTTTATTTAAAAAAAAAAATCTATTTGGTGAAAATTTGAAATTTCAATGCAGTAGTACTTAAATTTCAGGGAAAAAATAAGAAGTAGGTGTCTGTCTGACCATTCTAACCACAATAAAATGATAATATTTTTTTATAATATTTTAGATATAAGTAGAGGATTCATGTCACGATGTCATGCATATTTTTTTATAATTTTGTTCTAAGTAAATAATTAATTATGAATTTTTTATTACAGCTTTTAAAAAATATAAAGGAGTAATAAAAATACCAAATCAAAAAATGCATGGTAAAAAGTGGCAACAAGAAATAAAGAGAGGTTAGATAAAAAAATTAAAGGACAATGAAAGTAAAGATGGCTAATCCAAACTCATAATAAAGAAGGAAAAGATTGAAGGTAGGGAGAGAAGAAAGGCATCGAAGAAGAATGAAGTTTTTAGAAAAAGAAAGAGAATGACATGCCAATGTGGGTGCTGCTAAATGCACTAAAGTGGGTGCTACCAAAAAGAAAAAAAATTCTTATAAAAATAGTTTAAGACTCCAATACATGTGACCTCTCCCTTGGATGAAGCAAGAGGTATTTAGGTATGTGTAGGAACATCATGGAAAAAAACAGGCCCTTAAGTGGTAAAAAATTTAGAAAAATGGAGTGTTAGGCAATGGCGAGTAAAAATTTGAATATGTTATCTATATTATTTCAAAATATGTAAGAATAGAATCTATAGAAAATTGAATGTAGTTTCTAAACTACTAGGTTTATTTAAAAAAAAAAATCTATTTGGTGAAAATTTAAAATTTCAATGCATTTCAATAAATATTTATATATTTGAAGGGGAAGAAATAAAGAGTCTGTCTTATGTACCACTCTAACCACAATAAAATGATAATATTTTTTTATAATATTTTAGGTATAAGTAGAGGACTCATGTCGCAATGTCATGCATATTTTTTTGTAATTTTTTTCTAAGTAAATAATTAATTATGAATTTTTATTACAAATTTTAAAAAATATAAAAAAATCATATGTCTGACCACCTTAACTTGGTCAAAACTTCATGAAATTCTTTTTTTTTAATCTTATAGTATGTGAAGCATAGAATGTCATACATGTTTTAGATTCAAAAAATATGATACCATTTAAAAGCTATAGATGTTTTTCAATCAACGTATCAATCAAGACTTTAGTTATAATTCAAATAGAAAATGAATAATAATTATTTATTAAATTCAAAATAAAGCATAATTTATATTGGTAGAAAGATGAGAATCTCCTTTAAAAACCCTTTTTGTTTCATCAATTTTAGATAAAAAAAGTGGTAATATGATGGGTAAGGAGGGAAGGAAAGGTAGAGAGGGAGAGAGGGTGGGAGAGACAGAAAGAGGGGAGAGAGAGAAGAGAGAGAGAGAAGTATTTGTAGAGATGGAAGGAGGTAGAGAGGGAGTGAAAGATAAAATCTCAGCTATTCATCATCAATCACAAACCATAAACTCTAATCCTTAATTAAAGTGGGGGAGAGAGAGAAAGACAAAGAGAATTTGGCTAGCATTCTAAAAATACATTTTCATTTGGTGCTCGCCAAATGGTTTACATTGGGAAATACCAACCCTTTACCCTAGATTTACCTTGGGAATCTAACCCAAAGGGTCAGATGATCATTTTATGCCAAAACCATGTTTTTTAAAAGGTAAAAAAATCACATTTTTGGTCATGTTCTCCATCCAGTTTGCACGCATTTCAATGCAAATTTATAAAAATACCATGATCATGTTAAAATAGATCTCTTAGCTATCTAACCATATTTTTTTTCATGTTTTGATTATGCTAAGGTTTTCATCTTTAATTTATTTTATTAGTGTGTTCATTTTTTTGTCAAAAACCAACATGTATTTTGTGTATATATTTATACTTGTTCATCAAATTTTGAAAAAGATTGCATTTTTAGAAACTAGACTCCATTTTACATGTATTGAAAAAATAATTGATTTTTAATTATTTTTCATAAAATTTGGGGGGAGCACACTCAAATTTCTATTTTTTAAGATGTGTTCACTTTGAAAATTAGTAAAAAAATAGCCAAAATTTTGACATAAACTACATGGTATTAGCTAATTTCTCACTGAAGCAATTTTGAAACTCTAAAATAAAGTTAACATTTTTGGGGGAGCACCAAACACTATGTTATGTTTTCTTGAAAAGAGTAGGACCACATTGTGTACTCCCCCTTTTTGAAACCCTTAATCTTCACCATTTTCAAAAGAATTAATATTTTAGAAAGTAGATTTGAAGCACAACTCTTGTTCTTGTTACATATTCAAATTTTAACTATAACTATCTTAATTTTCTTGTCAAATATCATAGTTCATTGATTTTTTTTAAAAAGTGGTATGTTAAGAGCCCCTTTTTGTATCACATTTTGGTGCACTTACCCTTAATCAACAACAATATCTCCTTTGTGTCAACCTTGTGAGAGGGGGTTAGGAAGAAAGAGAATGGATAATTTAAAGGGGATGGATTTCTAAAAGGAATGATTGAAAAGATGTGACCAATCAATATAGAGATGAAATAATTACTGTGGGATGAAATAAAGGAGTAATAAAAATACCAAATCAAAAAACGCATGGTAAAAAGTGGCACCAAGAAATAAAGAGAGGTTAGATAACAAATTTAAAGGAAAATGAAAGTAAAGATGGCTAGTCCAAACTCATAATAAAGAAGGAAAATATTGAAGGCAGAGAGAGAAGAAAGGCATCGAAGAAGAATGAAGTTTTTAGAAAAAGAAAGAGAATGACATGCCAATGTGGGTGTTAAGCAATGCAATTCAAAGTGACACCAGAGCTATCACGCATCTCGGCGGCACCGGCACCAGCGACGATTCTTAAAATTTCATTGTCTTGAGCATAATAATTTGAGAAATTGGCACGACTGGTTTTGCGCCCTGGCATTGAATTTACTGCAATAATGGCCACCGATCATCCCATCTGACATTGATGGCGATTTATATAGCAGAGACCGTCCGACGTGATGCATATTTTTGCAATTTTTTCCAAGCAAAATAACACCATGAATTTTTTATTACAACTTTTAAAAAATATAAAAACTCGTATGTCTAACCACCTTAACTTTGTCAAAACTTCATTAAATTAATTTTTTCTATTTTTTAATCCTATAGTATGTGAAGCATAGAATGTGATGCATGTTTTGGATTCAAAAAATGTGATACCGTTTGAAAGTTATAGATGTTTTTAATTAGTGTATCGATCAGGACTTTAGTCGTAATTCTAATAGAAAATTAATAATATTTATTTATTAAATTCAAATTAAAGCATAATTTATATTGGTGGAAAGTTGAGAATCTCCTCTAAAAACCCTTTTTGTTTCATCTATTTTGGGTAAAAAAATTCATCAGCCACATACCCTACAAATACCCATAATATTGCCACTTTTTGGCCCATCAAATGCACATACCCATTTTTTCAAATTTTCAAAAAAGCATACATAGATATGGGGAATCTAAGAAGCAATTGGTAGATGGATGAGGAAGAAAAATGGCTTCAACACTACCACACTTGTTGAAGATGCCATTAATAAGACCAAATTTATCCAATACCACAATTAACTTAGATGAAAAATTTACGAAATTCTTAAAATCCCCAACGAAGATACTATTGGTTGAAGAAGAATACTTAGAGTGATTAGTTAATAAGAGTGTGGGAAAATTAAGGAGATAAGAAACAAGAAAATAAAAAAGATCCATGTTTAATTTGGGAAAAGAATTGTGAATAACAACTAAGATGCCACTTACAAACAAAAAGGTATCATTGAATTTGGTAGCCTAATCTAGCCCAATCCTAAACCAATACTAAAAGTACACAAATCCATGAAATTTATTTTCTATGTCATAAACCCTAGGAATATGATGCCTTTTATATTTTCTTGTTGTTCAAATATTTGTAAACAATACAAATCCACATGGTTTCATCCTTTTTCTTGACAAGAACCCTAGATGAGAGAAATGGGCTAGAACTTGGCCAAATGTGACAAATCTCAAAGATATCTTTGATGGCATTTTCTATCTCACTGAATTTTATCTCATGTCCTCCTTACCACCACCACTATAAATCCCTTACCTCAAATATCATTGAGTTAATAGGTGTTACAGGTTCTAAAGCACAAAATATACTTAGAACAAAATCATAAAAACTAGATGGAATCATATCCTAGATAGATTTGTTACCACAATTGCATCCCACACATTATTTTCTCCAATTTAAATCATCTTAACTCTCTAATCCAAAATCAAGTTCTAAAATTTTAGCTAAAACAATCAACTTCTTCAATTTTAATCATCTTAACTTCTTTGATTTCAATTATCTAGACTATCTTTAGCTCTCTAACAAAGGATCTTAATAATAAATCACAAAGTTGATGTAAATAACTACCTACACAACTTTTATGTTGAGGGGCATTTGACAATGACAAAGGGGTGGAGTGTAATGGTGTGACTGTGCTAAATTTTTTTTTACCTTTTTCCTTAAATTTGCCAACTATTTGCACATTAAAAAATTAATATTTAATAATAGATATATAAAATGAAAATGAAATCAACTTTTGTCTCCATTATGTAGCTATTAATTTTTTATTAAAAATAAATTTAGAAATAAAAATAATATTTTATAATATAAAATAAATAAAATTTTCTATTACTCACTCATATTTATTCTAATTCAACAATACCACACCTACAATATTGATATCAAGAATTTAAGATGTACATTTGATCATATTTATTAATTATTAAATTCAAATTCAAATTAATATAAAATATTTTTTTTATTTCAATTAATTAATAAATACAATCAAATGTGCATCTTAAATGTTGGATAGATGTCATTGTAGATTAATTATAAGCCACATCATAAGCATGCACGTTTTGATCTCTAAATTTTAAAGTAAAAAATAGAGCTAGAATGATAGAAGAAGTACAAAAAAAAATGATTATTTAAGATTACAAAGCTAATAATTCATAAGAACAATTTTATTTTTTTGATATTTCACAATATTATATTTTATTTTGATATTTTAAAATATTTAACTAATAAAATAATATTATTAGTTGATAGGCTATATATTGTGTGCACAACCCATCAGATTTGTCTCACGCCAAAATTGTCTCATGTCTAAGAAAAATTCTAGGCAGTTGAACCAACAATCTCAACCATAGGAACTATGATATGTCTCTCCTGAAAACTGATCCAATCTAAAGTCTTTTGTCAAGTGTTGAAATAGTCCAATTTCACCTGCATGCAAAGCCACTTTCCATGTCTATATTTATTTAAAACTGAACTGCAGTTTTTCTCCAAACGTTAAAATTGTTTCCCATGTTGCCTATAAATATGTTCTTTTTTAGACTCATATTTTGTTTTTGTCTCCTCATTTCAGTTGAGACCTTTTGTGTAAAATCCTCTATAAATAGAGAGGCAGTGTAAACTATTTTTTAATAGAATAAAATTTGTGTGATTGTTTGTTGTAGCATTCATATTTTCTTCGTTGTTTTATTTTTCTTTCTTCTTTCATCTATCTAAAGAATCATCTTTTTGCTTGTTACAACAATAGGGAGATTGATTTTGGTTTGTCTTGTTTTAATGAAATTTCTTCTCTCTTAGGATTACATAATATTTTCCTACAAGCTCTACCCATTTTTTTATCAGCATCATTAACAAAATGACACAATTTGTGCATAATATTTAGGTAATTCAATTACCAGTAAGTTAATTCTTTCAAAATCTGTATGCACTCAAATCAGTTTTGATTGTGTTTTATTTAATTTTGTAACAATTGTGCTTTAATATGTTAAATGAAGGCACTGGTTTTGTGGTTTTATCTAAGGCTATTTTCAGCACCCATCAACTTCCGTGGTGTTTACAGCTTAAAAAATGGAGGTTAAAATTAGAGATGTTGAATGATCTAGCCTGTATGCCTAGCATCAAAAGCTACTCCTTTTCACAAGCCCCTTAAATGCAAATGATCTCAAAACAAATCAAAACACTGCTCATTCATCATGTGTGTGAGTAATGGACATTTCAGTTCCTTCCATGGGAGGTCTTCCCATTGGTGTGGAAAACATCGACCAATTGATGTTATCATAGTTAGAAACCCTCTTCATCATGATAGAACAAAGTGCTTAATTGCTTACTTTTTCCCACACTTTTTGCCCAAGGTTGCTAATGAATTAACTTCAATAAAATAGTCACCTGTCCCATATTGAGTACTTTGTTCTACATGAACATATCAAAATCCTCACTTCTATTTTTAAGAATAAAGATAACACAGAAATTTTTTAGGTAAGCTACAAGAAGCTTACCTTGCAAATGTTGTCTAATGAAGACCACCAACAAAAGCAAGGAAAATGGAAAAATCTGCTCAATATATCTAGCAAGATGTAGAATATCATATCTCTAATATACAACATCCCTTCTATTTTCATTTGTATTATTATTATTCTTGCTAGCATCTCTCTCTATATTTTTAGGCACAAAACTTATTGTCAGCAGTGTAACTAAAGAGGATGAGCCAACACTACCTCCACCACTAATATCAATATTTTTTAAGCTCTTCAACACTGTGAATGTTGTCCTTAACACAACTATTGCTTCAATCTATTCATAATGATCAAAAAATAGAACGCAAGATTTTTGTGGGTTCTAGAAAAAATATTGCAAGGCGACCTGAATGAGGAAATAATAATGAACGTGGACCATACTAATGAGACAAATGTGGGATTCATGCACCTACCAGGTTTCTCCTCCTTGTGGGTCCCATTAATATATGATGTGGAATATAAAATTTAAACATATTACATATTTCCCTTTGCCAATAGGTCTATTCAATCAACCTCTTTATTGATAGTATTACATTTATCTTTGATAAGTAATGGCAATTCTTTCCTAAAGCTCTTCAACACTCCTAGGCAAAGAAATGAGGGGTCTTCTTTCTCATATTTTGATATCTAAAAAATGTTGTCTTCAATAAATCATGTAGGTGTCCAATAAATCACTTGGTTGTGTTTCAGTTTGAGATTATTTATTTGAATTTAGAGCAAAATTCTTTTAATTACAATTAGAGAATACATTTTGAGCTGGAAAGTGAAGGGTGTGGGTATGAGTGGTTGAGAAAGTATTTTTCTTTGTAGATTTTAATTCATTTTGGATTTACATGACTTGTAATGAAGACCGGAGCTATAAAGTGTCACTTTCAATTGTCATTCAAGAATAACTATCTTGAGTAAAAATTGATCCATTGTAGGAAAAGAGGCACAACTTAATCTACGGGAAGAGTTTTTCATTTTTTTGGGAGGCTTCATTTTGCTTCTAGATATGGGAAGTGAGATTCCTAATATTTTTAGATTCCACTTTTTGTTCACTATGAGTAGATTGAAGTAGCAACTATAGGGATGTTTTGGTTCACCTCATTTAAAAAAAAACTTGATGTGGCGGGGTTTCATAAAGTTTTCTTGCAAGCTCTTCCCATTTTTTTCATCAAAATCATTGCAAACTCTTCCTGTAGAATATTGAGGTAAGTCACTTGCCTTGGCTTGGTGATTTTAATTTTTTGGAATCTATATGCAATTGGATCATTTTTATTCTATTTTATTACATTCTAAAACAATTTTGTTATTATTTATTAAATGAAGGCAGTGGTTCTATGGTTTTATTTTCTTTTAATTTTTCATTCTCCATTTTCATGTCTTAATGTTTCTTTTTTTGATCCATCATTTTCCATTGTTGTGAGCAATAAATATGGCATTCTTAATTCTTCTCTTCCTCTCTTGATTGTCATTTATTTCTGAGTAGCATAGTGTAGTGCAATTTCTTCTTTCTTGGTTTTTAAAAGCTTAGGGTTGAGAAATAATGGATCACTTTAGTATCGGAGTAGATTTTGAACCCTTGGGGTTTATGGAACTGCATAAAGGGTACTACTAGATTTTCATAAAGGAAAAATGTAAATTGTTCACTTGGATCTATGAATTTGGTAATGTTCAAAAGACTAATTCCACCTCAAGGAAACAAGAGAATCATTTGGGAGCATGCATAACATCGTGGCCAAGTTGTAGCATGTTTTTGGAAATGTAGTCCATTATAGCATTAACAAAATTTTACCACTTGTATTTGGCAAGTAGAGAGGAATTTATCTACTTATATCTAACCCATAGTGTCCTCTATAACATGCTTTGAGCATCACAAGAGACATTGCAGCTATTAGAATTGAAACAAAAAGATCTCATAAATGAGAGGAAAATATCCCATATCCTGAACTTAAGGCCAAAATTATTTAATAATGGAGGTGTGATCTGACGGGATCATAAAAAACATAACAAACATGCAAAGACATGGATTTTTGTGAACAATAAATTGGATCTAGAAAAACTGTGTAGGTGTGTAGGTGTTTGAAAGATTATAGATAAGGAAAAAGACATAGATTGTAGAGAGATTGCTTAAGTACCTTGGACTGTACCACATTTGCAGTTGCATCCTCGGACAATATGCATGCCAAAATTTGGAATATGAACTGAACAGTCATTGTTTTTGTTTGTGTTGATGGAATTTCTTCTTAGGCCTATGAGAACCTTCCATTGCATAGGAATCTATAAATCAGAGGTTGCATTAATTCATAAAAATGCAATGGGAGGAAAATTTTCATATTGTGCCTTCTCAAATTGATGGAAGAGGGAACAATTTAATGTTGTATCTTCTCTTAGAATTAAGAAGTACAATTGTATGTAGTATTTTGAAGACATGGGAGACAAAGGCAAGGAGCATAGAAGAAAAAGGTAAATATGCAACTAATGGAGAAAGGGCCAAATTGCATCCATAGCCAAGGTCTTATTGAATGGAACAAGGGGAGGATTGTATCCAATCATCTGTACAGTCATTGAGTATGAAAATTTAGTACATAATATAGGCAGTAGGAAATTACAACTGCCACAATCTATTTTTTCCATTGTCACGGTCTATTTTTCCTCTCTTTAGGGGGTTTCTAGGATAAATATAGTGTTCTTAATTCTTCTCTAAGTTCACTTCCTCTCTTGACCATCACTTAATTTCTAATTAAGTAGCATAGTGTAATTTCTTATTTCATAATTTCTACAAGCTTAGGCTTGACAAAGTTCAGAATTAAACATTGTTGTACTTATAGCACAATTTTTGCATTAGTGCAATGGATGTATAGGCATATGCTCTGAATATATTAAACTTAGTTGTAAAAGTTTCACTTTTCATAAACTTCAACCTTATTATTTCTCTTATGGAGATAGGTTCCCACCACTTCCAAAAATAGAGGACAACAATTGTATTTCTCCACAATCTCCTCCACTCAAGGTCTTTCTTCCAAGATGGAGCCTATGCCCTTCTTTATATCAATTTTCCCACACAATAGTTGAATTCATGCCTTAACTAATAGGGACTCAATGTAGTATCCTTTGCAGGGTTCGATTCAACAACCGTGAAAATTTCTAGTCATGATATTGTCATGGGTTTGAAGTTTTGCAGTCATTAAAGTGAGATTTAATTTTTGATATCCACATTCAGTCATTAGTAAAAGAACGAAATCTCAAAATTACAAATTTAAGGAATAGAAGAATTCCAAACCTAGAAATAAAGGAGTAGAGGAATTGTAAAAGATTTACAAATAGGGAAGTAAAGGAATTGCAATACCAAAAATAAAGGAATTGTGATTCCTCTATGTTTGGATGTAACTCCATACTTTCTATGAGTAACTTTGGAAGCCCCCACATTCAAACATGTCATCGTTGCACCTGCCACCTTAGATTTCCTAGATCCACCTTTGTTATTTGGAAAGTTACATGTTTTTCCCCTCACCACATTGTAATTGGTTTTGTCCCCATGTTTCATAATAGCCTTCTACATGGCATAAAAAAAGCCTAATATTTGACACCTTTCGATTAAAGATCCATGCATTTATAGTAAGTTAATACATACAGCTATGATGTGTCATTAGGCCATTCAAGGTGCAAGTTTTTAGCTTTATATTTAATGACGTCAACCAAAGCACTTGTATCCTTTTATGCTTTGATGGTTGTCCATGTTTCAAATCTCCCATATTTACGTAGATCATGGTGGAAAAGTTGTGGAATTTTGATTTTAATGGTGTTTGCTTCAAATTTCTATTTTTTTTCCAACAATCCCTTTTTTTATGCCTTGCATAACACCTCACTAACTTATTTTATCGAGCAACTCATGAGCGTTGTTTGTGTATCAACAATTACCATGTACATGTATTTTTGTCACAAAATGCAAAAGAACAACATAAGGGTATTTGATTGTCTATTTGAATGTACTATGTTCTATATATACAAATGTGTCCTTTTGTTTTAAATGTAGAAATGAATTAGAAGAAAAATACAATGGTTTACACTCTCATTTGAAGAGAATGTGTAATTTTTCCTCACAAACATGGGTGAAGCATTAAGTCTTCTAAACACTTTTCTTTTGTAATGGTAGGAAATAAAATTTTGAAATGTTGAATTGATTACTAGGATTAAGTAAACCTTTTTCTTTTTCTCTTAACCCAAGAAAGGGTAGATAGGAAATTTAAGTGTCAAATATTTTTTTATTTTTTAATGTGTAAAGGAATACATGAATTACTTCTATTCAAACATCTTTGGTCGTTTGTTGTTGAAGAATAAAAAAGAGTATATGATAGACCAAAATGAAAGTTACATGAATATTTTTAGTCTGAAATGTTGAATTGATTGTGGGATTAAGTGATTTTCTTAAAATAAGGAAAAAAGAAAAAGGGTAGATAGGAAATTTAAGTGGCGAATATTTGGTTAATTTTTTAATGTGTAAAGGAATAAATGAATTTTATTAAAACATCTTTGGTAGTCTATTGTTGAAGAATAAAAACGAGTATATGATAGACCAAAATAAAAGTTACATGTATATTTTAGATGAACACCTATACATGCATTAATTTTGTTTATATATATATGTAATAGCTTTGTCTAGAAATATTTGAAAACAACATACATGTTATTAATATTTATTTTCTATTAAACATTATTCAAGTTTTACAAAACTGATAATTGTATCTATGTATTTTTGAAGCAAGTACAAGGTTTGATAAAGTGTGTATTGGATTGGAGATCTTGGTAGCTAACTTGATGTAAAAAGTGTGGGATTCTTTGTCATTTCATTTTCCAAAGTTTTTGCTAAGATTGGTATTGAAAGAAGGATTTGTATTTGAGCCCTTTTGTGTGGATGTCCAATTTTTCATTGAAATATGAGAGTAGGAGATATTTTAAAGTGGGGATGGGGTTTATGTAGTGGTTTATTTATATTGGTTATTTTGATTGTGTACATTCAAGAAAACGTCAAGTTCAATATGTTAATGGGCATGGCATCTAACATTGCTACAATAGTTCATGCCAAAACACAACATCTAATATTGTATCAAGACTTATAAATGATTATTAATCATTAGTACACATTTTTGATGTTGTATCAATGTTTTAATAAAGCACTTATAAATTCAACTACAAATATCCTATTAAACTTATAAGATATTCTATATAAACTACAATCGACGTAACCATTGCACCTTCTCGTAGTGCAAGTGCTAGTTAGATTGATTGTGTATATGAATAAATTTACTCATTTTTAATAGAACTCAATTGATTAGATTTCCAATATATATATATATATATATATAAATAAATTAAAAAATATACTATTTTGAAATTTTGATCAACTTAGAATGTCTTGAGACAGTGATGTAAATATTGTTGACTATAACTACAGTCTCATCCATTAAAAAATCTTTATTGTCCATTAATTATTTTCAAAGATAAAAAGTATTTCTAATAGACAAGCATCAATTTAATTTCCTTCTCATCAACTGTCCACCACATACCTAAATTAATGCTTGTCAATGCTTGCTTATTATCTGACTTCATTGTAAATGTCCTCATCAACTG
This sequence comes from Sequoia sempervirens, assembly GCA_007258455.2. Classification (NCBI taxonomy): domain Eukaryota; kingdom Viridiplantae; phylum Streptophyta; class Pinopsida; order Cupressales; family Cupressaceae; genus Sequoia; species Sequoia sempervirens. The sequence continues at coordinate 650,104,372 of VDFB02281492.1, forward strand.
TCGGCCATATACCTAAATGATCATCTAATTTTTAAAATGAAAAATAGAATTCATTGACCGTTGACCAGCATGGAGGATAGGAATGATGGCCACATAAATAATCATCTAATTTTAAAAATGAAAAAAAACACTCATTGACCGTTAGTTGGCTCACTGTTAAAAATAACCCACCTAACGATGAGAATTTATCATTTGACTGCAATTTCTCATTCAAAGTTTTGGGCACGGCCAAATATGCTTATCGCAAAGACAACACCGATTCAGACGAGAACCATTGACCATTCTTTATAAGATGATTACAATTTCTGTCTGCCTTACAATCTGTAGATACCTAAAATCTGATTTTATTCAACCATATTTAATTTTAATCTGATTTAAGTCATTAAGTTATCTATGATCTTTAATTTATAATTTTTTGTCAAATATTTAATTAATTTATCTATTGTTCTTTTTTTAAAGGGGTAATTTTTTATTTATTTAGAGCTATGAACCTGTGAGGTCACAACTGGGTGACCTCATCCCTGATTTAAACATTAAACAATAACACCCCAATGAGGTTTAAACCTTGATGACAAGAACAATACCACAACAACTTAACCATAACACTATGCCACTATTGGCAATTTATCCATTACCTTTATTCTAAAATCCTCCAACTAAATTAATTAGTTAATTCCTAATTAAATAATTAATTCCCATTATATTTTCCTCTAATATTTAATTCCATGTTATCCTTCAATCTTTGTCCATTTAATCCTAGTCATTATATCGATTCACATGGACCACAATCTAAACTTGTCAGTCCTCACATGACCAACTAAGATCTTGTCTGGATGCATTAGTCCCATCCATTCATTTCATTTCACAATTCTTAATCCTAACCATTCACATAAGGATGTTGCCCTAATCAAATCTTAAACCTGTATCTTATCCTTCATGTAACACTTGTCCCATGACTACAACTTTTGATCCAAGCCCTAATCCTCATTCAATCCTAGTCATCCATTAATCTATCTATCTTGGCTTTTGATTTCTTTCTTGAAAATTATATAAATGAGAGGTCTCTCACATCATATATCAACAAGTATGATGTCTTCATGTAAATGATTGCCTTGTATACTTTGTTGTTGTCATACAATATTAATTGGTAGCTACAACCTTAACACTATTAGTATGCATACATGTTTCTACTTTAGTCATCACCAACAACTCCTCACATGTGGTAGCATACATAAACATAATTTCAATTCTAACTACTTGTGGTACCTTGTGTCGTCTTTTAGAACATTATCCCACTTGTAAATAGTGCCACATAAATTCAATCTCTATTGCGAGTACTCTTACATCACTATTTATGCTTCTAGCAAACATTAATTATATAAATGATTATGATTCCTTCTTCTAGATTAGTTATGATGGCTATCATAACACCACCACATATTAAAAAACTATGTATGCTAGATTGTAACTTATTATCACACCATTACCACATTTTATTCAATATACTTTCTTTATTACAATACCTTTAACTCATCACATTTTATTGCAATGCACTCTATAGGTAAACTCATCCTACAAGGACTCTTTGAAGGGAAATACCACTAAAATTCCAACACTCTCCCATGTTATATTTAGTACAAGGAAAATTTTTGTATTTCAACTTAATAAGTTAACCTCATGCTCAAGAATGGGATAATCCCATCTCATCATTGTATCATACAAATTTAACAATGCTTCTAAATTTTACCTAAGAATCAACAACATTTACCTAAGCATCAATTTTATCTATTTTAAATTTCCTACAAGTTTAACCATCTCCCTAGTAATATAATGATATTGAACTTCAAAATGTTTAGTCATAACATGATAAAAATGTTTGTTAACAAGAAACAATGCACTCTAAATCAAATTTCATCACTATATGACTCAAAACTCATACTATTAATCAACCTTTTCAACCACATTACTTCCTTACAAGCATGTGGTGTAGTCATATATTATATATTAAAACTAGATAGGGTGGTTATATATTATCTCTTACTCATTTGACTTGATGCTTCAAGAAACAAAATAGAAACATAATCATTTGTTGAACTTTGATTATTAATATTGCTATCCCAATTCAAATCTACAAATCCACGTACACTCAAGACTTTTCCAACGTCATAAGTACTATTATATATCGAGAAATAATCTAGAGTTACTTTCAAGTACCTAAACACTCTTTTCACATGTTTACAATGTTATTTACTTTTATTTTCTATGAAGATACTTAGAACTCCCACAACTTAGCAAATTTTTATCCTTGTACATGTGAGTACATACATGAGACTTCCTGCCACACTAGCATAAAAAAGTGTGAAAAGAGTGGATAGGGTAGTTATTTTTCACCTCTTTCTCATTTGAATCTATGCTCCATAAAATAGAATAAAAACATAACCACTTGTAGACCTTCAATCATCAAGATATCCAACCCAATTCAAATCTACAAATCTATCTACACAATACTTTTTCCATGTCACTAGAATTATCATTTAATTAAAGCAATAATCTATCTAGTTCCTTTCAAGTTCCTAAACACTCTTTTCACATGTTTCCAATGATCTTTACCTAGATTCACCATGAATTTTTTAGAACTCTCATAACTTGACAATTTCTACCCTTGTACATACCAACACATACATGATATTTACTACTACACTAGCATAAGAAAAATTCCTGATGTCATCTAAATCATCCATATATTTAGGGCATTATTCCATACTCAATTGTTTGCCAGCTAATATGAGTGAACTAACCTATTTACTATCTAACATTGTTAATATCCAAAAAAATAGTTTCAAGATCATACTTCCTCTAGTTTAGCCATACTGCATATCTCCACACCAATCATTTCTCTACTAGTTCTTAATTATTTTCTAAAAAAACTAGACAATTAAGTTTTAAGTTTCTAAATTAATGTTTTATTGTCCACAACAATATACATATAATCAAAAATGAAATAATAAGAAAAAAGTGAACCTTTACTTATTTATAATACTCATAATGGTCAAAATAAAAATTTAAAAGACCTAATTCTAGCAGTAATGGTTTGTAGATATGTGTGCAAGGATTAGAGAAAATGACCATGAAAAATATTGAAATGTGAGTTGGAGGTGAGATTATGACAAAATAGGCATTGTGATCCATAATTGAGGTATGGGACTCAAATTTCTCCTTTGTATCCATGTTAAAATGAATTTAGAATAACCTTTAGGAACCTTTGGATTTGTTCTAGGGGTTGGTGGGTGCTATAGGAATATTAATGATATTGTAGAGTGGAAGGTGAAGGAAAGAAGTCCTTCTAGAATCACCCTATTACTATCAAAAGAGTATTAGGATACCATTTATCTTCATAAAATCAAACCCAGGAGAGAATCATTAAAACCTCTCATGCCTTCTAAAACCTTTTATCGCTCTTGTCTTGTAGAGAATTAATGCATCAAGGATCCATTGATTTGCATACCCATCAAGCCAAGGACAAGACATCCACCTCTAATACTTGAAAACACTTAGCTATTGGATATCAAGAAATTATATCACCATCAAACTATTTTCCATTAAAATGGGGGTGAGAAACTCAAACTCTAAAGGGGTGATGAAGTTAGCAAAGGATGACATCGGTATGATTTCATGATGATATCAACATGGAGAATTTATTGGGATGGATTATGTCACCATGATGTTAGTAAAGGGGGATGACATCAACAAGAAAAGGTAGAGATTCATCTTTCTAGGAAAGATGGAAAGTTGTGAGGATATAAGAAAGGCTAAAAGTTTGAAAGATTTAGAAGAAATTTGGAAAGAACTAAGGGAAATGTTAGGGAATTGAACTTTCAAGTAGGGAATGATAAGGATGACAAGTTTAATGGTGATCGATGGATGAAGAAGTTTGAAATTATGATAGTTAAAGGACTTAGTCTTATGAAAAAAATTAATCTTCAAGGATTGGGGATGACAATGAACAACATGAAAGTAAGAGGAACACTAAAATCCTAAAAGGCCAAAAAACAAAACACTTCGGAAATATAATCTTCAAAATTCAAAGATTAGAAAGACCAATAAAATTGTATGAGGGGACGAGAATCTTTGAAAGTCCAAAAGACCAAGAACTAGGCTCTATTTAAAATTTAGAATTTGGGATTAGGAATTTGAATGAATGGCATGAAATAAAGAGAAGCCTCAATGGTCTGAAAAGATGATAAATTCAATACTTAGGAAAATTCACAAGCCTTGTAGGTGGGGTTTCATGAATGATAGGAAATGCAAGCTAATAAGGACACCCTCAAAACTTTAACACTATAACAACTTTCACACTTAGCCAATTTTGGAGTTTTCAACTTGGGTAACCAACTAAAACTTGAAAGGAGGTTCAAGCAACACAACAAAAAAGAAACTTTCTAATCATGAAAAGCCCATTTAAATTTTCTTAGACCAGTTATAAACTTGGGCTAATCAAAATTAAAACGCATACCTTTAGAGTAAAATAAGGAAAAATGAGGCACAACAAAGTGGGCTTCCAACAAATCCTTCCAAGCCTAATCATGGGGAACATCATAAGTTTAGAGAATCAATTATGTCAGATGATAATATTAC